>VZSE01008040.1:0-105047 GCA_013398275.1 Promerops cafer
GGAGCGGGGCGGGGCCGGGGGCGCGGGAGCCGCGTTGCCATGGGGACGGTGCGCGTGCGCCGTGGGGCCGCCATTGCGGGGCTGTGAGCGGGGCCCCTCAGGCGAGCCCCGTCCCTGTCCCGGTGCTGGGACCGGGGCTGCGGGGGCTCAGCCCCGAAGCCAAGCTCTGTCTCCCACCATTGCCGGTATCCTCACCGCTTCTCCTTCCCAGAAAACATCAGTTCTGGTGACAAGGAGAAGCTCAGGCTTTCAAGTCTCAATCAGAGTCATAGTGTCGTTAAGGTTGGAAAAGACCTCCAAGATCAAGTCCAACCTTCGACCTACCACGTCCGTGCCCAAGCTCTACAGAAAGTGCCTGCTGTGCTACTGCTAACAAGTGTTTGTTTTGGACACAGGGCACTGTTTGCTGCTACAGAGGATGCTGCATTAGCTGACTGACAAGTCAGATCCAGTGTCCGTCCATAATCGTGGGATATTTATCTTGGAATTTGGCACAGGGAGCCATACTAGGCAGTTTGTTTTATCCCCATGGGGCTCCTCTGACCCTTGGCAAGCTCTGCTCAGTGTCAGAGCACAGTGCTCCAGCCATGAGGATTTCCCTCTTTTTTATCTAAGTGAAATTCAGGGGTTGTCTCACACCAACAAAACCACCATAGATGAGGCCTATAAAGTATCTACAGAGGCAATTTGCAAGTTATAAACTTCCCAGGGAGTAAGTTGAGTTTAACTTCACGTTTTGAGGAGTGTTCCCGGCCAATGCAGGTAACAGTGACAGTGTGATCCCTTGAACAGTTATTTCAGTCCTGAACAACACACAGTCACCAACCTGCCATGGTCCTTGTGGGTCTCTTCCAACCCTGGGCATTCTGTGAAACCTCTGAACAGAAATCATTTACTCTCACGTTTGACTGCCCAGAAAACCAAGTGTAGCATAAAATGTAAAGATTGTAGCATAAAATGTAAAGGTTTTCTGTGAGGGTGAATGATCTGACCTTTTAGTTCAGCTGCAGCTCCTACTGTTGTCTCAACTTCTCATGGACATCAAGGAATAGGAGGAAAGAATCCACTTTAGAAACACTTAGAGAGGTCAAAATCCATTAATGTGCCTCTTCTTAATTATTTTTTTTAATAAAAATCCAGTGAAAACAAAGGTGAACATGAATCACGTGGAAGGTTCCCTGCCCATGGCAGGTGGGTAGAACAAGGTAGTCTTTGAGCTCCATTCCAACCCAAACCATGATGAGATTCTATGACTTTGTGATCATTTTATCTATCCTTTGAGTAGGGAGGAGGGGAATGTGAGGGAAATTGGGAAGAGGAGTCAATCCAGCTGAGAGCAGATGTGTCAGCCTGCCTTTGCTGTGTTCCTGTCCCGTCCCTGCAGGCAGAACATGCAGACATGATTGGAGAGGACACATTACAGCACTCTGGCTAAGAATCCCAAAAAATACTTTATACATGAGGGGCTATACTGCCCCTGGGGTGTGTGTGGTGAGTAGGGCAGAAAGCTCTCAGCCCTTTCTGAACTCAGGTGGAAAGGAATAGCTCCAAAAATGCAGATTTTAACTTTCCCTGCTGGGAGTGCTGGGAATTCCTCTGCCCTGACCACACACACTTTGTGCTGGTTTTGGACTGATGTTATCTCATGTTTGGAGAGGTGTCCTTAAGCTCATCTTTCCTTTCTTGAAGGGAAGCTGTCCCAATGGCCTCAGAAGCACAAAGTGAGGATGCAGAACATGCAGCTGAGCCTCCTGCAGCTCCCGTGCAGAGGGACAGGACATTCCAGTGGGGAGCCATCCTTGCTGCAGTGAAGGACCAGCTGCCATCCCTGGACTCCAACTCCTCCACAGTAAGCACTGCAAATCTGCCTTTCTTCCCTCTGGATCATGGAACAAAAAACTCTCAAAAACAAGAGCAGGTGACCTTATCAGGCATTTTGGGGTGGCTGGTGTGATATCCTGGGTGGGCTGCCTGTCCTGACTATAGAAAACTTTGATTTCTTCCGGATTATCCTTAATTATCAGAGTGTAATTGCCTCCTCCTCTCCCTGTATTCTTTGGATTCTGCCCCTCTGCTCAGCTCAGGTGAGACCCCACCTGCAGAGCTGCCTCCAGCCCTGGGGCCCAGCACAGGAAGGAGCTGCTGAGGAGAGTCCAGAGGAGGCACCAGGATGATCAGAGGGATGGACCAGCTCTGCTGGGAGCCAGGCTGAGACAATTGGGATTGTTCAGCCTGGAAAAGAGAAGCTTTAGGGTGATCTCAGTGTGGCCTTCCAGTGCCTGAAGGGGCTCCAGGAGAGCTGGAGAGGGACTTGGGACAAGGGATGGAGGGACAGGACACAGGGAATGGCTTCCCACTGCCAGAGGGCAGGGATGGATGGGATATGGGGAAGGAATTGTTCCCTGGGAGGGTGGGGAGGCCCTGGCACAGGGTGCCCAGAGCAGCTGTGGCTGCCCCTGGATCCCTGGCAGGGTCCAAGGCCAGGCTGGATGGGGCTTGGAGCAGCCTGGGACAGCAGAAGGTGTCCCTGCCCATGGCAGGGGGTGGGACAAGGTGGGCTTTGAGGTCCCTTCCAGCCCAAACCATCCTGGTATTCCATGATATTATGGATTGTTATGTACATGAGGCTGGTTTCACGTGTCCTCTCCACAAGGCATGTTGCTTTTTTATGCTTTTTACCTGCCAAAGAAGCATAATTGCAGAAACCTTCTCATATGAAGTGTGAGACTGAGAGGTGGTGTGCAGCATTCTTGCCTGGTACAGGTTTTTCACTTGCTGGGTCTGGGCCAGGCTCTTCTTGGCTGCTGAACATCTCTGTTCACAGGACAGCATTGCTCTGGTGCTCCTCTCTAGTTCAAGATGCTCTGGCATCAACTTTTCTGAGGGGATAATATGTCTCAAGATTTGATTATTAGTGGCATTTTGTCCAAATCAGAACATTGTGTTAATTTTCAAACATGTATAAACTTGAAAACATTTTGAACATACGAAGGATATATTTTATCCCAACTTAGTGTAGCCATTAATGGCACAGAGGGAGATTGTGAGATGTGAAAGAGCCAGAAATGCCTCCAGTGGGTATTTATTATTTATTAATCTGTGATCTGAAGCAGTGTGATCTGCTGGTGGATAAAGTGTTGATGGGGATTCCATGACTTGGGTTCTGCACCTGGATCTCTCAGTGTCATGCTGGACAAGCCACATTCCCTCACTCTTCTCAGTTCCCTCTGCCTACACTGTTTTAATTATTTAGAACAACCCTTACAGGTTAACACGTGTACAGATGAAGGCCCAACACTGAAATTACTTGTAGGNGCCCTTACAGGTTAACACTTGTCACTGTAGTACAGATGAAGGCCCAACACTGAAATTACTTGTAGGCTTTCTTGTTGAGTAAATTACTACCAGGCTAAGCCAGAGGAGCAGCTCCAGATTTTGGTGCCAAACACCATTGTATAACCCCAAATCATGCTGAACTTTTTTTTCACTCTTTACAATCCCCAAGTTCTCTGTCTCTATCCCACGTGGAAAAGATTTCCTGCAGAAGGAACTGAGGCAATCTGGCACTTCATTTGCATTCAGAAGATCTGGTTGTGTAATCCCCATCCTGCTGAGGCTGCAGTTCCAGGCTGCACCTTTGTCCGAGGAGCTTCCACGTGTGGAAAGATCCATTTGTGCATCTGAGAGCTGTCACCTGAACGTGCTCTGCTCCCACCTCCAAAAATGGCACTCACAAATGTGTTTTATGCCCTGAAGCCCTTTCACTACCCTGATATGCAGTTTATTAAGAGAAGAGGTGTTCTGTTGCAGTTGGCTTAGTGTTAAGTTAATGACACCAGAGAGGGGTCTCCGCAGTGTGAATTCCCAAAAATGCACACTTGCAAAACAAAGGGACAAGCAGGAAAGCTGTGTCCTGACTGCTGAGGAGGTGCTTAATCTCCCTTTGGTGTCCATGCATAAGATTCATCTCCAATGCATATCTGATGTTTAAAAAAGGGATTTTCAGAGCTATCTAAATGCTGCCCAACCAAACACAGATGCTGTTTGCATTCTGAACAGCAATCAGGGTCCTGAGGGCAGTGAGAAGCCTCCATGGCCCTGCCTGGCCTCACCTGGGGCTTCCAGCAGCTCTATTTAAGCTCAGCTCTGGCCCTTCACTCCCTTTCTGAGCTATGTTAGGGGAGTTTTGGTTTCTAGTTATGGTCCTGCCTGAGCCAGACTTTGACCTGTGAATTGACTTTCAGTCTTGATCTCTGACCAGCCTCATCACTCCAAAATTGCCCAAGGATCTGGAGTTGTGCCTCAGCCCCCCTCAGCTCCCCCTGGTCTGTCCTGCTTGTTCCTCTTGGGTGCTGTGGGACTGGGCTTTGCCTGGTAAGGCCTTGCCTTTCCAGTCCCTGAGAACCCCAGAATGATTTGGGTTGGAGGGATCTTAAAGCCCATCCCATCCCACCCACTGCCATGGCAGGGACACCTTCCACTGTCCCAGGCTGCTCCAAGCCCTGTCCAACCTGGCCTTGGACACTGCCAGGGATCCAAGGGCAGCCACAGCTGCTCTGGGCACCCTGTGCCAGGGCCTCCCCACCCTCCCAGGGACAATTCCTTCCCAATATTCCATCTATCCCTGCCCTCTGGCAGTGGGAAGCCATTCCCTGTGTCCTGGCACTCCAGGCTCTTGTAAATATTGAGCAGCTCTGCTCTTGCCTCTCTGATGGTGAATGAGGTAGTGCAGAGAATCATTTGGGAGTTAGAGAACTTCCCACACTTTCCATTGCTTTTCTCAGCAGGATGTTTGTCATCAGCCTCCATGGGAGTTTGATGTTTTACATGTTTTTTACATTTGTAGCTTGCTGAAATGTGGGATTGGTGACTCTTGGGCTACCAGACTGTCTAGTGAAAGTGTGACTGCAAGGAAACTTCTTGTCTCTGCACTTCAAGAGGTTGTCTCTGCCAACATGGGAGTTGTCATTGCAAACCAGATAGTCCAATATCAGTGAGTATTGCAGTCTCCTGTTTAATTTCTCTCTTTTTTTTCTGTTTGCAGTCTGATTGTGAGAGTGATGAGGAGCTTTTCATCTTCCAGCGGGACCTGCCAAACTTAATTCCAGACCTGTCGGAAGAACTGATGATGTTTGCTCTGGAAGACTCCCAGGAGCAGGTTGGGACTGTTGTGTGTGGGCTGTACTGTCACCCCTCTCTTCTGGCTGTCCCCAGTGTGGGCAGCTGCTGGTGTCTGACCTATTTGTCTAGACAGGAAAAGCTTAGTCCTCAGTACTTGTCCTCTCCCACTAGAAAATAGAACTTTTTTTCTCTTTTTGCAGTGGCCCTTTAAAGTTTTCTCTGGTCTTGAGATTTTGTACCTTTTTTGTCCCATCTCCTGGCAGTTTTTTATTGTCTCTTTACTGTTTTTCTTTCCTGTGCACTAAATAACACTGTGCAATCATTTTATGGATCTAGAAAATCAATTAGGATGGTGCAGTAAGGAGGAAAAGTATGAAGTTTACTCTTTTACTCTTAGCTTTTCTGGGATAAAATAATCATGTTGTTCCTCCAGTGATGAAGATAAATCCATGGAATCACAGAATAGTTTGGGTTGGAATAATGAGCACATGTAAGAAAAAGTCATTTAAAGGATGTTTAGCAGTTCCTGAAATTAAAGTTTCTGGACAGTAAACAGTCTCACTGTTTTCCATGAGGAATATGGTGTGGGTTGTTTCCATATGGTATCTGAGCTGGAGCTGTTGCCTTCCAATCACTCTGTTTAGGTTTATTATCCACTTCCAAAGCTCAGGGATTTTGTATGTTTGTGATTTCTCTACCTGTAGCAAATCCAGGAGACAGAAAGACTTCCATGGGGGACCTGGAACGAAGACCTGGAAAGTTTTGACTTTCAGGAAAAAACAGATGGTGCCCAAATCATTGCAAAAGAAGATGTACAAATGATTAAAGATGAGGCTCCTGAACCTGCCAGCCAGACTGAAGAAATGCCAAGCTCTCTTGCTGTTCTTGAAGAGTCTCCCTCAGATTCCACAGATCACCTTGAGGAGAAAGAAGTGGGCAGGACACTGGCCAAGGAAAGAGCAAACTCCTGGCTTAACACAGCAGTGTCTGTGGAAGAGCTGTACAGTAAAAAGGAGAGAAAAAAGCTGATAGAGACAAAGATAATCTCCAAGATCACTGTGGAGCCAGTCCCAAAGCAAGATGTCAAGCCTCCCTCCCATGGCATCAACAACAGTCTAGGAAGACTTGCAAAGGAAGAAAGCTCCTCAGCTGAGCATCTTGGAGAAGTGACCCATTTGTCATTGCAGGCAAGTGGCCCAAAAATAAAGCTTTGGGGGGTGCTGCAGGTGGGGTGGGGGCACAGTGCAGTGCCTGCATAATCCCACTGCAGTGAGGAGCTGAAGTGCCCAGTTCTGACACACCACAGGGGCTGTGTGTTACACAAGTACCAAAAGCTGTCCCAGAGCTGTCAGTGCAAGTCCAGACCAAAAGCCATGGATCAGCAGCAAGGTCCATGAACTGTTCAGGGAAGCCAACCATAGCATCTGTCCCTGGGAAGGCAAGGAGTTTTTCAGGTCCAGGCAGACTTTGCATTGAGACAGGGAGCTTTCTGGCTTTCCAGTGGAGTGCTGGAGGTGAGGTAGGGTTATTCCTGAAATCCTAAATCTCACCCACTTAAGGCAGGTGGGAAGAGCAGCTCAGTGTTAACTGGGATGTGGCCCAGAGTCGGGGGTGGTTCTCTTCAGCACTGAGTTACAGATCTGCCTGTATTGATTTTTAAGTTCATTAGGACTTAATCAGCACAGAACAGGTCCTGATCTTTCTGTTCAAAGCCTTCCACAGGTCAGAGTACAGATGTTTCCCCTCTTCTTTCATGTATTCACAGAAATGAACTTTTTGATGTTAGAGCTGTTCCAGTCCAGGCAAATCATGCAGCTGCTGGCCTGTGAGTTAAATTGTGCTGCATCATTGAAGGACATCTTTTTCAAGTGTGTCTGGATGTAATGCCTAGCACACCTCGTAGAATTCAGTCTCTGTTAATTCAGGAGGCACTATTTGCCTTTCAGAACCTGTTTGATGTCAGTGACTTCAATGAGCTGAAGTTTGGTGCTTTGGGGTGAGTTCTGAGACCAGGCTCAGTGTGTTCTCACTTTCATTTGGAAGGGAGTTGTTGCTCCCCAGCTCAGCCAGGCACCTCAGTTTGTGTCAAGTTGCTAAACCTAATGTACACTTTCTTCTTGATTCCTATCAGTTCATTTGAATTTTTTTTTTTCTTAAGTTCCTTTCTGTATTAGAAATGGATTTGTGCAAACCTTCACTTCTATTTCTTCTGGACCTTCTGGAACTTAAACCAGTGCTGCAGTGTTAGAATAGATCTCATCAAGGTTCAGATATGTGTGAAGATTTATTGCTCAGGAAGGAGGGAGAACCTTCTCTTCAACAAGAGGGGCAGATGCTGGAGGTTTTACAAGGTGAAACTGCTGGGTTTGGAGGCTGCTTCTGTGTTTTTAAAGGCCCTGAGTGGTTTTGTGGCAGTGGTGTCATTGTCACGACTCACAGCCCCCTTCCTTTCAATAAAACTCGTAAGCACTTCTAATTTCTGGTGATGATATTTCACATGGGTGTGGATTCTTTTCATTAAAACTTCAGTTTCAAATAGTGTTCAGAGGGAAAGCAATGAGTGGTTCAAATGCATGTGGACTTCCATGGCAGCCTCTTGTACCTGAGTCAGCTGAGTGTGCCCTCAGCCAGGGATTCAGAGCAAGGAAATGGATGCTCCTCTCTTCAGGGGTGAGCAGCTGTGAGATATCATCTGACAATGACTGTACCCACAGCAATGGGAATTTACCCTGCTCAGAAGTTGGAGGGGGAGGAAAGGGCTCATCTCAAAGAACTGAAGAGCCACAAGTCCTTCTCCTGTGGGTGGCAGTGGGAAGTTCTCACATTATTCAGGATCAGAATGCACATGATTGGCCTTGCATCAGGCCACTTTTAAATCTGTTCCACTGTCTCCAGTGAGTTTTTAGAGTCTTGTCTAAAGGGTTCATCCTCAGAGAAAAGCCTCAGAAGTAGCTGAAGCAGCTGGAGGGATGCAGTGTCTGAAGGGATGTAATAAATGCATTCCTTTCCTTACAGCACTTCCTCTGGAATTGCTGAAAGCAAGCTGGCACTGAAATTAGGGGTGGTCTTTTTCCATCACGTTTCTCTTGTCTTCTTTCAGAATACTGAGAAATGGGATGTAGACAAGAATCTTGAGGAGTTGGAGCAGCAGGGAGATAAAATTCATGCAAAAGTGGCTTTCTTCCCAGCAGATTATGGTAATGTCACTTGTTGAAAGTGCATAAAAATAAATAAAACTCAGGTTCCTGTATTTAAGTTATTCCCTGCAGCATAATTTTGAATGCAGAAATCATAGTGGTTTTTTTAAATGCTTCTAAAATGTGTTTAATTAGCTTCCCTCAAGATTTCATCTAGGTTTCTTAGCCTGAAGCCAGTGCTTCACAGCCTGCCATGGGCCAGACAAGGCAGTTACAATATTGTCTTTATCCTTCCCCTGCTGCCAGGCTGTAGGAAAAGGAACAATGGGAATATTGGGCAATTCCATGGCAGAAGAACACAACTGATGATTATTTTCTTGCTCTTCCACAGAGACCTTCAGGAGGAAGTCTGAAGATGAGCTCATGGAAAAGCTGGGAAAACTGTGTGCCAGGCAGTCCAGGGCAGTGTCCCCTCCCTGTGGGAGGCCATCAGCCAAGCTCTGCTCCTTCCAGGGACAGCAGGACAATAAGTAGGTCCTTTTCTGTCACATATCCCAGCTAATCCTGGCTGCCAGAATGGATACTGGGGAGCTCCTGGTCTTCCATAGGGGTTTTTCTCTGTAGCCTTGCAGAAAGCTAATACTGGAGTTGGAGTACTCAGTCATTCATTTCCATTTGATGATAAACACCTTGGCATTCTCCATCAACCTTTGTCTAAACCTCACCAGACACTTGGGATAAATGGGAAAGGCAGGAAAATGAGCCTAAGCCAATTATCCTGCTCAGCTTTTTTTGTCATCCCAGGCACCAATTTCTCTTACTGGTACCTCAATTGAGCAAAAATACACAGGATGATTTTCTGTGGGTATCAGTGGAGATGTCAGTGCTTCTTGGAGGTTTCTGTGTGAAGGAAGAGCTTTTTCAGGCTGTTCAGAGGGAACAACATCAATAGTGGCAGCAAAGAGGAAATAATGAGTGAAAAAGTGGAGGGGAACCTGGGAAATATCCTCATTGCCAGAGCAGGGAGAGCCACTAGGATGATTTGCACTTTGTATGCCTGGGAAGATAAAATGGAATTGCCAGAAGAGGCAGAGAGGAAAGGGGAAGTTGTTCTTACACTGAGATGTTAAAAGTTGTGATCTCTCTGGTGCCTGCCTTTGTTCTCCAGAACAATTTGGTGGTGTCACATTTTGAGAACTAAATACCCCTCTTCATCCTGCCTGTGATCTGTGTTCCTGGGGGAAGCTGAATCCTTGAATTTTGATAGCAGGCAGAAGCAGAGTTGGAATCTGTGTGGTAGCCAGGCACAAAGCTCCTTTCTCAGTCCAGTTTTGATCCTAACCCACTCCCTGCAGGATTCCTTGGGTGGATAAGGCAGAGGACATGCTGAGATGGTGTTTTCTATGTGTAGGGATGTTGCCTTGCTGTCATCCCCACCAAGTTCTCTGAGGATGGGCAGGATGAGTTTCCAGGGCCTGCCAAAACCTGCAACTGTGTACATAGATTTGAGAGATGCTGAGCCACAAAAGTCAGTGACAGTCCCTGAAGAGGAACAAAGGTAAATCCTGGCTTTATTGGGAGTGAGAAATAAGTAATAAAAAGTGAGAAACTTAACGTTTCTGAATCTCATGCTTGTGAAATGTATCTTTAAAAATGTTCTTTCATACCTCTGTCATAAGAAGAAACCTTGTAGTTAATAAACAGCTACTAGACAATAAACAGGTAAACATTTTGGTCTAGTTGCTTGAATATTTGAATTTTCTTTTTGCTACAGTAATAGTGTGAAGAGCTCCCCATAACACCTGGAGATCTTCCCTGGAAGTATCTCTCCCTTTTTCCTCATTTCCTAAATTTGCATCCTAGAAATGACCAAGAGCCAACACTCAGATGGAACAGGGTTAATTAATATGGTCTGATTGTTTCACAGTGCAAGTGACAGCTCCTCCTCCTCCTCTGAAGAAGAAGAGTCTGTGACAATTAAGGATGAAGCAGAAAGGAGAATGTAAGATTCCTTACCAGGACTGTGTTTCAAGTGATATGATACTCATTTTTTCTGAAACTACAATGATTTCCTGAACAGTGATCAGAGTAAAAGTTTGTGCACTTAAATATTTCCATTCCTGGTCTTCACAGCAAAAAAAAAAGCAAAAAAAAAAAAAGCCCAGGAGTGAAAGTGCTCCAGTGTGGCCCCAGGAGGTCACTCTTTTCCTGTTGCATGGTAAAGCTACCAAAGCTAGAGAGTTGTTGATCTTTGAGGCAATATTTGCACCTGTCCAGCTGCTTGGGACAGCTCAAAACACAGCCAGAGGTACCCTGGGGGCTGGAAATGTGAGTTTTTCTCCAGCCCTGTGTGAGTGACACCAGAACTGTGTTTGACATGACTCAGAACCAAACTTCAGAAATGTTGTAGGGAGTTGACTCAGACAAACCTTTACTTTTAGAAATAATAAAATAGGCTAGAATGGATAGAGATTAAAAGAGAATAATGACTACATTGTATGGGCAGGGACCCTCCCAATTCTCCTTAATTAGAGGGGAAAGGAGAGAGAGTGTGATGGGTGGAATCCTGAAGTGTAAGTTCCTCAACAGGCACAGATGTTAGCCTTTTCTTGCTAAACTCCTGATTCATTTCCATAGGTTGTTAGACATTTGTTTAATGTGAAGCAGAGGTGTCAAATTTAACCATCTTCCTGCACTCATGCTCTGGGTTCCATTTGGAATTCTGCAGCCTGGAAGTTCAAACCACAGCAGGGCAGGGGACGAGCAGAACATGTGTCTTGTTGTGCCAGCCACCTGCAATTCTTTTAATGGTTTGGAACAAGAGATGATTTGACAAGGAACCCAAACAATGAGCCCAACAATGAGCCAAACAAGAAGCCCAAACAATCTAATGTAGAACATCTAATCCAAAACCAGTAAAAAGCAGGGACAAGGGATGCTTGGGGACCTCTCCGTGGCACTGCCACAAGTTCAGCAGCTCCATCAGTGTAAATCTGCAGTGATGGAGAGCAGAGCTTGGATTTTGATTCACCTTAATGTTGCTAAAGAACATGCACAAATGTAATACCTGGCAAATGCTGCTCAGTTCTGGTTGTAAATAAGAAATCCTCTGATCTCATTCACAAGGGTCTATCCAGTTTCATTTTTATCTGGAACAAGTTATTAAACAGGAATTATTATTCTGTGCATGTAGGTTATGTCATGACAGGACATTCCACTACCATAGTGATGTGCTTTCTGACAGTTTAGCAGTCTCATTGAGGAAATTAAGCCAAACATTCAAAAACTGTAATTAGTAGAAAAACTTTTCATCTGCATGTATTTGAAACCCAGCCCCCTGTATCCAAAGGGGACAAAAATCTATAGGCTCTGATTTCCATGCCAACCACACATTTGTTCAGGGCTCTTCTGGTAGGTGTTTGTGTTGTGCCTGAATGCAGAAGAGGTAAATAAATTGCCAGGAAGATCAATTTTGTGTTCTGGCTCTGCTTGTGTCACCTGAGTGCTGGTGCTGCTGTCACCCACAGTTATTGTTCCTGTAGATGCCCAGTCCTTGTTTTGAGCTGTCATCATATGAGAAGTTCCTCAGAGATTGAGTTTATTCCTATAATGCTTTATCTTGATGAAATCAGGTTTTTATTTCCTTTGCAGGAGGAATTGCTCAGGGAAGAGCCTGTTACTACAACAGCTCCGAGCAGCCCGTAAGGAGGCCCTGGAGCTTCTTCATAAAGCTTCTGTTCCAGCTGAGAAACTGCATCCAGAAAGGCTGGAAGACACAGGTTCCTCTAATAAAAGTCAAAACCAATCTTGTAAAGGGAGGCAAGAGACAAATGAGGTGGTTCCCAGGAAACTGATGAGATTGGAACCAGGCAAAGAAAGTTCTCCCTTTTCAAGCTGTGGGGGCAATGGAGCTGACACAGAGAAAGAGAACAAAATGGAAGCTGAGAAGATTCCAAATGCAGGAAATGCTCCAGAGTGTCCTCTAATTACAGCAGAATTGCCAAGGTATCCCATAGGAAAAATAATCAGTGGGTTTGGAAGTGGCTTCTCTAATTGTCCAGGATTAAAGAAAATTGCTTACCTGGGCTGTGAGTTGGAGTAAGAGGGGGTCTGGTTTTGTTACCTGGCAAGAACAGCAGTCCTGGCAGCTACTGCTGGAAGGTTTAGAGGCAGCCTCAGTGGGGCCTGGCATTAGATGAGCTATGGCACATCTGACATTGGAAATTGAGCCTTTTTCTTTAGCTTTTATTCTACAGAAGAGGAGGATAACACAGTATTGATCTCCTTTAGGAACAACAGCACTGAGATTTCCTAAGCTTTCTAGCTTCCTAGAAAATAGGTCTGGTTTGGTCAGTCTCCCTGTGCCAATAAAGAGTGAGGTAAAATCTAATATCTCCTGGCAGATCTTTATAGAACTTGGTCTTGAAATCCTGAATGGTTAGGATTCCTTGACTCCCAGGTAGTACATTTTGCTGTTTAATTATCCTTAGAGTTGTAAAGCTTTTCATTAAGTGTAATTTAAATTATCCCCTCTCCAATTTAAGTGTATTTTTGTTGTGTTCCCAGAAGGAATGGAAAATGGTTTATTCTGTGTCTTAGTTTAAAACACCTTTTACAGACTGGAAGATGTATCAGTCTCCCCTTGTAATTTTTTTCTTCCAAACAAAGGAATTCTGACTCTTTGCCAACAAGAAAAGTGCAAGATCTTGGAGTTACAAAGTACACCTGTGAGGAATGCCACAGGAATATCTTGGAAAGCTTTAAAAATAGAAATAAGAGTGATACCAATTGAGGAAATTGCAGAGTTATTTGGGCCTCTGCCTCCCTGGGCTTAGTTAAATGTAGTGTATTCTGCAGAAGGTCTCCTTTCAAAGTGAAATCAGGTGGTTGTGCACCTGCCCAACTGTTTGGGAGAGCTCCATTATGCTGCCTTTTCAAAGGTTATATCCTGCTATTTTCAGAGTGAAATTTAACATTCTGGCTTTGACATATGAGTCCTGGAAAGAATCAGGATCTGCCTGCTCTGGAGACTGTTGCTGTGTCAGAGTTAAACACTTGCCTGCCCTGCACTTTGCCACCTCAGTTCCTGTGTACCTGCTTTAAGTGGCAGCTGGGTGGTTGCAGGGATTATTCCCTCTGGATTCCTGACATTAAGCTCATTGCTTCCATCAGGAGTACTAAACTCCATTTTGATTACCTGTTAGCCTGAGATGGCAGCCCATGGCCAGGCAAGAATGTGGGTTATTTACTGTCCCTGAGTGACCCTGAGTGACAACTCAATGATTTTAACTGATCTCAATTTTCTCTCTTGCTATTCTAATTATTGCTGGGGCACCTGGGGCTGGAAGAATTCAGAAGAAATTGAACTTTGTGTTTGCACGGAAATGGCAGATGAAATCTTTCTGTGGGCATCCAGATGTAGAAAGATGGGAGGTCTTGGGGTCAGGGGGACTTTATCTCTGTCATATCCTATAGCAGATAGGAAAGGAAATGGGTCTAGACTGGGAATCTTGGTGTGGAGATGGGGAGTGACACATCACAAACACATCTCTGCTTAAAGGAGTTTGGATTTCCAGATAGATCATCACCACTTATTAGAAGTTTGATCTCTGCTCCTTTTCTTTGAGGTGTTTTTCTTCTTAGAGAGATGATTTCATCCACTGACAAGTTCTTGTGTCCCCCCACAAACACCAGAATTGCTTTCTAAATCTATTTTAGCCTTTCATGTCATGTGTGTGGTGAAAATACGAGGAAAAAAAGAAGTGCAACCAGATGAACAAGCAGGCTTTTTTCCCCAAGTGAAAAAGCTTAATCTGTGTATTTTTCAGGAGAGAAGGAAGTGAAAGAGAGCTATCCCAAAAGGAAGAGATGAAGGAGAGGCAGAGGAGATGCAGATTGCAGGAGCAGCTGGAGCAGTGGCAGCCGCAGCGCTCGGTGTGTGGGAAGCAGCCCATGGCAGAGAACACCCCACTCCTGTTCCACATGGTCAGTGGCTCAGGGTAGGCTGGGCCTGAGGGTAGGCTGGGCCTGGCAGGGGCTCCTTGCCACGGGCAACTGGGAGCAAAATGTCATTTTTATTGTGGTGTTTCAAATCTGTTTGTTATGGAGCACCATTAGCTGAGGACAGGAGCAGCCCTACAGCTCTTCTCTCACAGTAAGGGAGAAGAATTCCCCACTTTCCTGTGCAGGCAGAGCTCCCCAGGCAGCTGCCCTCCAGTTCTGACCTCTCAGGGCTTGCTGCAAGCAGTGGCCTCAGTGTCATCTACTTCACAGCAGCCAGGGTCTCCCACATGGTTTTTCATAACCTTTCCTAAAAAAGTGGAATTTTTTTACTATCTCTGCTGAGTGTTGTTGTCTGCTCCCAGCAGCTTTATAGTTCACTTTTGTGGCTTGGTTTTGAGGATTGTGGGTTTAATAATAGCTTTTATTCCTGATTAAGGGGGTATGAAATGATCCTGATTTTAGCCAAAGCCTGACTGTGGCTTGGAGGACAGGGCTGTTGTTACTCCTCAGATTTATCTCTGTCCCTGCCCTTAGCAGAGGGCTTGGAATGAGATGAGCTTTAGGATCACTCCCAACCCAACCCATTCCATTACTCTATGACAAGCAGTCCTGCTTCATCCATGCACTGATTTTGCTGAACACAAGGCCAGGTGAGAAGGTCAGAGGAGGAGAGAATGTGCAGAATCACCATGAATCCATCATAATGATTTATCTGGGCTAATGCCAATAACAAAGCTCTTTTGTCAGTACAAAAGTTGAAAGACTTCACAGCTCTAGATTTGGGGCTGGACCATTCAGGTTTGTTTTGTAAATTGATTGCTGTGGTTGTGGAGATTTGAAAGCTCATTTTATTTAGCACTGGATTAGTCAGTGAGGAGGAGTAAGGGACTAAAAAGCTCCCAGCTGAGTTTCCCTCTGCCAGCCTGCTTTGACAAGGACAGCACAGTGCCCAGAGCCCTGCTTTGGAGAGTAAAGGTTGTGGATCCTTTGGATTTGCTCCTCCCTGGCTGCTGGCAGGTACCACCCACTTCCAGTTAGCCCTTATTAAGATGCAGAGACTCACTTGCTCCTCAGAAATCCACGTGGGGCTTGCTCTCTGCTTCCTGACAATGCACCAGGCAATGCAGAATTACTCTGTGTTTGGTCATTTCCCATATTTGCTGTGCTGATGCCAATAAAATGAGGATGGGCTTGGTGATGTGCTTTGTCTGGAGCAGAGCTCA
The DNA here is from genome assembly GCA_013398275.1 of Promerops cafer. Lineage (NCBI taxonomy): Eukaryota > Metazoa > Chordata > Aves > Passeriformes > Nectariniidae > Promerops > Promerops cafer. Next base: position 15,485 of record VZSE01008040.1, read on the forward strand.
GGGTGGATCTGTGCTGGAACTGGAGCTGTAAATGCTCCCCTAGGGATGGGATGATGTTCCACTTGTGGCAAACTGCTCCCAGTGCCCAGAAAGAGGGAGAGGGACTTACTTCACATGACAGGACAAGGGACAGCGGGTTTAACCTGCCAGAGGGCAGGGTTAAGGTGGGATTTTGGGGACAAATTCTTCCCTGGGAGGGTGGGGAGGCCCTGGCACAGGGTGCCCAGAGCAGCTGTGGCTGCCCCTGGATCCCTGGCAGTGCCCAAGGCCAGGCTGGAGCAGCCTGGAATAGTGGAAGGTGTCCCTGCCCATGGCAGGGGGTGGGACGAGATGATCTTTATGGTCCTTCCCACCCAAACCATTCCATGATCCCAAACTAAGTGCCAGCTTGCTGCAGGGAAACCTGCCCGACCTCCCAAGGCACCAATCAAAAATCAAGGCACAAATCAAAAGCAAATCAGCACAACCCATAATAACCATGCTGTCTGGGCAACTCTGCTCTTAGTTCTTATTCAGAAATATTCATTATTAAAATGAAGACTAAAAAATGTATCAACATCATCTATCAAATACAACAGTCCTTTATAAGGTTACTTGAAATCTGCTTTGATAGCAGCACTTTTTTCCTTTGAATTTGAACAGGGTTTTCTTTTCTTTCTTTTTTTATGAACGCACAGGGAAAAACTTGACTGTTTTGACATATAAAACTAAGAGCCCCTGTAATTTGGCAGCTATGTCTCAGTGAAAGTATCTAATATCTATATATAAACACATACATTCAAAGAACAAGGCCCAGTGTTTGACAGAGTAGCACACTTGCAAATTTGTTTTGTAAGTCCTTTGTTTTGGCAGTGATAGATGTTCAGATCTGGAACACTTGTCACAGTTTCCAGAATTCCTCTGACCATTTATAATGTACATAAATAATTGAATTGAATAATAATCAGAGGGAAAGTTTAGAAACTCTGCAATTACTGTAGCTGAGGTGCTGGGAAAGACTGGCAAAGGAAATTTAAAAAGCTGCATTAGGGTTACATTAGAGTTCTTGTCTAAAATGTAAAAGCAGATTTAATGTGCTGTCTTTTTTTTCTTAACCCAGTTCAGTCAAACTCTGTCCTCAGCTTCACTCTGAGAGTCAGGGTTGGGGAGAGGTAACTTGAGAGACTGAGAATTCACTTCCAGGGGCACTTCAGCTGCTGAAGAAGGGGCTGAGATCCAGTGGATTTTCAAGACATGCAGGTGCCAGTTTGCTGGGACATCAGTGGGTTCTTTCTAAGAATTCTGCCTGTCAAGTCCATGTCTGTAGGTGTCTGAATACTTGGGCAATCTGGCTCAATTCTTAGTTTTAAAAATAATGCAGGGAACAACCCGATTTTTTTAATGCTATGTTTTGGTTTTATTTGGTTTTTTTCCCTTCTCTGCACCACCCAAACTTTCGGTGAAATTTAAGACTGGCATGAGTTGATCTCTTCTGAAATTGGGCCCCCTAACCACATTTTAACTTTTGGATCTGGTTCAGAATGGATGCAAGCACCTAGAGTTCTGTGAAAGCCAGCAGAGTGGTGGTGTGACCCTTGCTGTAGGGTCAGGATGAATTAGTGGTTAGAGGAACAGCCCAGGGTTTGTTTCATTATTTGAGCAGTGTTATTGATGAGGGAGACAGAAGGAATGCTCACAGAATGTAAAGCAGTTAAATGGAGGATGTAAAATTAAATGGGTTTGATCTGTCACTTCATTCATCTTGCTTACTATGATAAGTAACTTAGTACATTAGTGCTGATGTTGTTTTCTGTCACATTCCCATTAAGTGGGATCCAGATAATGGTGGTAACTTTTGCCAGACTCAGAGCTGAGTTTTATGTCAGGAGCAGCACAAGCAGGTTATTGTAAGGATATCACAGGATCCCAGACTGGTGTGGGTGGGAAGGGACCTTAAATCCCATCCTGTCCCACCCCTTGCCATGGGCAGGGACACCTTCCACTATCCCAACCTGGCCTTGGACACCTCCAGGGATCCGGGGACAGCCCATGGCAGGGCCTCCCCACCCTCACAGGGAGCAATTCCTCCCCAGTATCCCATCTAATCCTGCCCTCTGGCAGTGGAAAGCCTTTGGGGAAGACAAAGCAGGACCTGCAAGGCAGGTGGAGCAGTCCTCTCCAGCAGGGAGGGCAGTGCCACAGTCCCAGAGCAGCTCCAGTGAGGGTGGCCAGTTGTCAAATGCATGGGAATGAGGAAGGTCCAAGATGAAGAGCAGAAAGCCAAGGCAGGGACAGAGCCAGGGGCAGCCCAGTGATCACCCAGGGGGTGTGGAGTGATGGAACAGGGCTGAGCTGGAGCCACAAAGTCAGAGCAGCCAGTGCAGGGGCAGTGCAGGTGAGGGTGGTGAGGCCAGGCAGAGGTGGAGCTGCTCTGCAGCTTGTCCAGGACCAAGGGAAATGTCTCTGCTGAGAAAGCAGCTTCACAGAGGTCCTTTTCCAGCAGCCCCATGGGAAGTGAAACACCTGAGCTTGCATCAGACCTGGCCTTGAACACTGCAGCCAAAGCCCTGCGTGGCCCATGCAGCCCTGGAATTCATTTAACACCAAACAACTGGAATTTAGCTTGTACTCATCTCTTTTATTATTGGGACAAAGTAGGTGTTCTCAGCAGGGCTTCAGCTTGATTCTGCATTTATTGCTGTATCATGATATGGCAGAACAAGATAATGTTGTTGGAGAGCTATTAGGAGCCACCTTGTAACCAGCCCCTTATAAACACAGTTTTATCTCCCTTACACAGCCAGAGTGGTTGGGAAATGAATGTGTTGACTCATACTGAGGCACCTCATTTTTCTTGGCATTCACAATCACTTGGGCTAACCTTGTATTAGTAATTATATTACCATGATCCTCATCTCATTGCAGCTTAGCCTTACAGCTGCCTTACAAAACAAAAACATCCAGGCACAACAGAGTCATTCTACCTTAACAAATAGATGATGTGGGTACTTCCCTTTCCATCTTGTAAACACAGGATCCATCACCTTTTTGTCAAAATCAGCAGGTTCTTTATGTTAACATGCAGTTGACTCAGCTTGCTGGTGTCAGGGAGAATTCTCAACCACGAGATATTCGACTTGCATGGCCACAAAATAACCAATATATTATGGTCAAATCCTTCCTCACCCTTTGATGGCCTTGTTCTCTGTTTGATCTGATGTTTTTTCAGGGGAAAATCCCTGACAAAATCCATATTTACCATCCAGAGTGGTGCTAAAGTGCTGTACATTCTGCTACTGGGACAGTTACCCTGCATCAGCACGGTCTGCCTGAAAGTAGGGACTGATTTCCAAAACTTGTACAAGTATTTTTAGTTCAGTTACTGAACCCAGAAGTTATTTTTAAGTAGGAGGTACCTTGATCTGCAAATTGTCAGTGAAATGCTTTTGATTCTTTACCTGTCTTCCTTAAATAGATGCTTGTGATTGCCATTGCTGTTCCATGGGTGTTTTGATCTTTTTGAGGCAATGGTGCTGACATCAACATTGGAAATTGCCCTTTTCTCCCATCTCTGGGTTGTTCAAGGACGTTGTGGATCCCAGGATCCCAACCCAGCACTTCACCTGCTGGACCAGGGCACTTGGGCACCTCCCCAGCTCCACTGGAGCTGCTCACATGACTGCACTGAGGTGATGGCCTCAGCACTATTTAAAAATACACCACTTTTATTGCTGGATGGAAAATAGATAAAGGAAAAGGTCTGTGAGAAAGTCAAATTAATGTCTCCACTTAAAGAATAGACAAAGGCCTGATCAACCACTCATGAAGCAATAGGTTTTGTGCCAGTTCCTTAGAGAAACCTACAAAATCTTTTTATGATTTTAACGATTTTGTTACACTGTAGTTGAATTTTCTATATTTGTATTACTCCAAAGATGATCGTGGTAGTACAAATCACCTGTGATCAAATGTTTTCATTGACACTGGACCAAAGCAACTGCATCTGTGTGAATGTAATTGTAACAGCATTTAGTCCTTACTACTATTTTAATATAGCTTTAAAAAACCCTATTAATTGTAAAAATCACCCAATATTTCCTACAGTAATTTTTTTTGGACACCAGAGCTGAGTTTGGGTTTTGCTTGGCTCCAGGTGCTCTCCCTGTCGGGCTGATGCCAAGGTTGTGGCCAGCAGTGCTGTGCCCAACAGCCACCAGATGGCCCCTGAATTCCTCCTTTTTTTTTTTTCTGCCAGGGATTTAATGAGTTCCTGAAACAAGATTAAAATCTCTTGTACTTAATGAACCTGCTGCCTCGACTCAAGAAAGGCTTAAAAATAAACTAAGGCAATTAGAGATGGAGTTAAACTTAGCACACAGAGACAGAAGGCCAAGATTCCTGTTTGTGCCACCAGCCCAGCACACAGCATTTGGAATAGATGGAAGATCCCAAGGAAATGTTTTTCTAGCATGGATGGCTGGCAGCTGGCACTGAGCCTGTGTTTCTGGCCTCCTCTTCAACTTCCCACATGGTGCCAGGGAAAGCCAACGGGGGGATTTGCTGGCACAGCACTTTGGTGGAGTAGCTGCTTCCTGCTATCCCTGGCTGTGGGCACAAATCCCAGGAGCTGAGGCTCAGGATGGCACGGATCTGACCCAAGGATTTGCCTTAATAGGCAAGCAGAGGGTCTAGGCCTTACCTGTCTGTGTTACAAACACCTCCCTCCACACAGAAGTTTGTTCTCCATGTTCCCAGAGTCAGGAATGCTATGGAAGTGCCCAGGCACTCTTAGGGCTGGTGGCACTTCCCATCCTCATGGGTCCTCTCCCCAGTTGTGCTGACACCAACCAGAGCAGGTCCAAGAGCCACACAGTAAAGCTGCTTTCATAACCTTTGGCTGCTTTAAGAGGTTTTCCAGCCAAATTGCTGTGGAAATGCTCAGAACCAGGAATTCACCTGTGCTGAGTGCAACAGGGTCACCAAAAAGCCATGGAGAACCTTCCATGTAAACCTGGAGAGCCACTCTGACAGTTCCCAGGAGCTCCCACGTTTGTGCTTTTTCCAGCTGTGGAAGGAATTGAAGAACCAGGGCTTTACAAAGCAACGAGATCTTGCAGTGCTGTTTCTCTGACTGCAGTTTGAAAAGGCCCCAGGATAATGTGGGATATTTAATCCTTGATATTGCTGGGCATATCTCGGAAGTGATTAAAACGAGTTTCAGCTTATTCCTCAGTACACTCCTGCCTGAGTTTGACAGATGGGAACATTCGTTGCTGTTGCTTAAGGGAAAGGTTAATACAAGGAAAAGGAGCAGAGTTTCCAGGATTCCATGCATGAGCTTGCTGCCAGTAGAGGTCCTGAATACTCCTCCATTCACATTGGCAGCATGTTCACATTAAACTTGAAGAAATTAATGTAAAATGTCCATGAGCCAAATTCTATTGCTCATCCCAGGGAGGGCAGGAGGACACAAAACCATATCTGGGTCCTTTGTCTCCTCAGGTCCTGCTCCGTGCCAGGCCCTGTGCTGGCAGCAGGAAGAGCTGCCCTGGGTTTGCAGTGGCTCTGAACAAGTGCCAGTCAAGTTTAATTACACAGAGAAACAAACACTTTCTGCCGTGATTCTCTCTCTTGGAATCAAAATAGAATTCCCAACTCCTGGCCTTACCTTGGGGCTGTGATCCCTGATGCTATTTGTAGATGAAAGGAGGCTGAACCTGCCCCTCTGTTTTTCCAAGGGGATGTACAGGCTTGTCTGTTAAAGGAACTGCAGGATTTAAACTGTGCTCCTGGTTTTCCTCATGCCTTCTTGTTCAGCATTGACTTAGGCTTGGCTTGTGTTCCAAATCTCAGCACACAGGGGGATAAGCTTGGTCACAACTTGTAAACACATTATTCCACAAATACTCATTATGGGGCATTATTCTCAGTGGCAGGGAATGGAATTCAAGGCTTTATCCGAGATTATGGAGTGGAAGAATCGTGCAGTTATTTTTATTTTGCAAACACAGAGCTCTACCCAGCTCTGTGCCAAGCACCTGGAGTTCCCACCAGCTTCAGGGAACACTGTAAGCACTTAGCAGTTCTCAGGATCACAAAGCCCCAAATTCACAGGTCTGAAGGGTTCTCTGGAGGGTGTTTTATAGCTGGAGGAAGAGCACCTAGCCTGTGACAAACTGGGTACAATCCATTTTAATTGGAAGCTGACAGTCTGTAAAACAAGCCACTTTAGCTCTGCTAAAACTTCCTGATAAAGCAGCTGAGCAGAGTTTCCTCCCCCAGACCCTTTATTTTCCTTTAGTTCTTTGGGGATTTCCATGGAGTATCAGGGGAAATACGTGAAAAAGATAAATAGGTGGGAAGAAAAAACGAGGCTTCCCCAAGCTGATAAATGTACAGTCAATCATAGAACCAATCCCAAATGGTTTGGGCTGGAAGGAACCTTAAAGATTATCTCATTCCAGCCCCCTGGGAATCTCCTGGAGTACCCAAGTAGAGCCGTTTCAGGAGGATTTAAACCCAGCTTGGAGCATGTGCCTAACACCAGCCTAGATTTCAGATGGCTGAGGACCAGTTCCATGCTCTGTCCCAGCATTTCCAAGTGACCATGTGCAATTTCCTTCCCTTTGGAGGGTCTGGAAGTCCTGACACATTTTATGTGTGAGGCAGGTTGGAATCCTTTGAAGAACAAGTTGTGGAAAATGCAGATAAGATCACGCTGAGGGGGCTGAGAGGCCACAACACTTCCAGGAGCAGGAAAGGGAACAGAGGTTAATTTTGAAAGTTTGTTGATAATCTTACACTCTTCCTCTTCAGAGCACTTTACAGAGTCTTGATAATTAGTCCAGCTAGACAGGGACCAGGATAAGGAAATATTATCCTCACTTTACAGTTCCACAGAGAAATACTTCATTCCAGAGCCAGGACTGAGGCACAAGTTCCCAAGTCCCAGTCTTGTGCTCACATGAAATGTGTAAGTAATTAAACTTCCTTTACTCATTTCAGCTGCTTCTCATTAACCAGGAATACAAACTCATTAGAGGAGGAACTTTTTGTTACATGTGCTCAGAACACCAGCACAATGAGGCTGGGAATCCTTCTGAGCCTCTCCAAGTGTTACTGGAGTGTAAACACCAATCATGAAAAAGGCACTTCTCATTTTTAATGATTACGTCTCGGAAAGTAAACAAACTCAAATAACACCCAGTGTTACTTTGGTTTAAATTTTAATGCACTTCTCAGGTCAGTGTTTACCTGAGCTGAGCCTTAGTCAGAAAATTTTCCCACTTCTCAAAAATAAAGAAGAAATTACATGTTAAAAAAAGCTGTTTGTTACTGGTTATTTCAATGGTTTTTTAAACTTGTTGAATTTGGACCAAAAATATTTTGATCCTGTGTGATCCACAGCATCTCTCTGCTAACAAACCCTATGGAGCAGATCCTTGCTTCCCATGGAAGAGGGTTTATCCACATCTTTGATAGATGAGCCATTAACTCCAGTGAAGCAGCTGAGAATTCCCTTAGTGCAGTTAAGAGGTTTTATTCTTCATACCCAAGACTAAGAATAATTGTCCAGACCAAGAAAACTTTCAGCAAAGACAATTTTATTATTTTTAACTTAAATTCTCGTGATCTGGAGTTCCCTAAGTGAATTGAAAACTATGGATATTAGAGCAAATAATGCTCCATGACACAGCTCCCTGAATCCCTGCAATCTCCCTTGGCAGAGTTATCTGCTTTGGAAGATCATAATTCCTTAATTTGAGCAATCTGAGGCTCATCCACATCAGAAATTTCAATACCATCTTACCCCATCATGTTTTTCAGATCCATAACCTCAGCATGATGCTCAGAAAGGCAGTGGTGCCACAGAGTGACTCTGGTACAGAAATGCATTTACAGAAAGACCATTCAGACCATTAAACATCAATTGTACTCTCCTTTTTGTCAGGAAAAGTCAGCTTCCTAATTCCAGAGTGTTCTGCCAGTTGCATGCAGGAACTGCAGATCCTTTCCTCATTTGTTGCTCCCACTTTGCAGTGATAAAGCAGTTTTTTTGAATGGTTTCAGGGTTTATTCCACGCTTTAATGTGGAGTTTCAAATCATCTAACAGATGGCATTGTCATCATTTTTCCTTCCCCACAGAATGAAAATGAACAAACACTTGACATTTCAAATATGTCTTCATCTAATGCAAGAATTTTTAGAAGCTGTGGAATAGTGATAATCTGCTTTGCCTTAGATGGCCAGAATTGTTAAATGTGTCCTAAAAATCCTACATTTCCCACGTGGCTGTGTGGAAAATAGGGCTATAACCACACAACCATCATGGTTATCCTGTGCCACGAGCTCTGTCCACGGCAGAGCAGGAACATGGAATACCAGAGCAGCTGTGGAATGAGAGGGGAAGGTTCATTAGAGAAATTAGCTCGAGCTGCTCCAGCACTTAGAAATCAGCTCACATTTACAAACCCACAGCAGATGCATCGTTTGGCAAAAGAGTTCTGCAGTCAGTAATTTGCCATTCATCAGGGATTGCCTCTTAAATCTGGGATCCAAGCTAGGGTGCAGATGACATAGGAGGATAAATTTAGACAGGGCTGAAAACAATTATTTTGATTAAACCTCCAGCCAATGAGAGTGACAGTCTTCCTATTCCTCCCCTTCCCCCTCACTCGCCCCTCTGTGGTGAAGGGGGAGATTGTGTGAGTTTAATCTCTCTTCCTTTTCCATGCAGGGGATGTTTGGATGGAGCTTTTGCTTCTGCAGAGTCTGTCCAGTGGAGTAGGGAGGGTATTTGGATGGAACATGCTGCCTTGCTTCCATGCTAGTGTTGGAAAAGGTGCTGGGAGGGAAGTACTGAAGTTTTATTTACCTGAAAAGGAGAGACTGTACCTATTAAAGTAAAAAATTGGTTTTTCCATGGCCTATCCTGCCACTGGGGCAACTCCTCGGACTGGATCAGTTGATTCTGCTGGGAAATCTTTGTGAAGTTGTTGCCTGGCTCCTGAACTTCTCCTTGGTTATTCCAGCCTCTCACAGCTTTGATATTAATGTTTCCCAGTCTTTGAAACTCTTTGCCCAATTGTCCAGTCTAACATGGATGTGTAGGAAGAGTAATGCTAAATACTCTTTTAAAAAACATCAACAAAAGCATCATTTAACCACCCTGAGCTATTTCATTAGAAATAAAATGATCTTAATCTTGACTGGCAATCTTGTGCCCACCAGGCCTTGGCTTGCTGTCATCATAAACAGCTCTGGTTTAAGATAATAGTAATAATATGGAGATAAATGGCCACTGTTTAAAATGAGTTTTTAATGATTAATAGTTTCCTTTGGGATTATCATGGATCCCAGAATGGTTTGGGTTGGAAGAGGCCTTAAAGCTCATCCCATCCCACCCCCTGCCATGGCAGGGACACCTTCCACTGTCCCAGGCTGCTCCAAGCCCTGTCCAGCCTGGCCTGGGACACTGCCAGGGATCCAGGGGCAGCCACAGCTGCTCTGGGCACCCTGTGCCAGGGCCTCCCCTCCCTCCCAGGGAACAATTCCTTCCCAATATCCCATCCATCCCTGCCCTCCCTCAGCCTAAGGCCACTGTGCCTCTGTGGAAGTTCAGCACCACTGTCGCTGCAGGCTGGATTCTGTGGCTGTGCTCAAGTTACCCTGCAATTCCTTTTTCCTCCTTTCTCTGAGGTGTGGATTTGGGCAGAGGTCACGCCTTGGCTGCTCACCGTGGTTGCTGCTCCTCCTTGTACTGTTGTTATGTGAGAGTGGAGGAAAAAAGGCCAGAGCTGGGGATGGAGGCTGCTTGGGAAACTGAGCTGAAGGGCTGCAACTTGTAATGGCATAAACTATAATTGCAAAACAAAAGAGCAAAATTTGGGAAGAGGAAATTTTATCTTATTTACTCTTTGGTAATTATTGGCACTTGACTGCAATCAGCTGCAAGCCTATCTCTGAGTGACAGCACAATTCCAGCCAGAGCAACCAAAAATAGCCCAGCATTTGTGTAATTTTAGGCTTTTTATAACCTAATACTCTCACACATAAAAGCCAGTGTAACGTGGGCAAATTGAACTCTCCTCTGCAGACTGGGGTAAACAGGGCAGTGCTGTGGGAAGCCATACCCAGAAGGCACCAGTTGTATCTTTCTTCAGCTATTCTTGCCCAGAATTAAACTGCATTAGCTCATTTTTTGTTCATTAGTCTTAATATTTCAGAAGTTATTCAAGTTCTACACTTAGATTCTTGTTGGGGTGAGGAGGCTGGCAGAGGGAGGAGAGGGAGGGTCCAGCCTTCACCAAAACTTCAGTCAGAAAGAACCTTAATAAGTGACCTTACCTGATTTTGGTCAGAAAACCCACGGGACCTTCCCCTGCTGCTGGGCCAAGGAAGTTTGGAATAGTTGGCGACTTCCTGCTGAAACATTACTTTGATGTCATTTATTTTTTATTTTATTATGTCATTTATTATTACTGTTTATGTCATTAGCTCTTAAATTACCTCCTCTCATTGATCCCCACACCGTTGTTGAGGGAGGAAGGAAGAGTCCTTTCTCCAACACAGGATCTAGGAGAAGGTCACTTTTCCCTCCTGGTCCCAGAGTTTCTCCCAAGGCCTCTGTCTTGGTTTGAACAGCCAGGTGTCTGCTAAGGAGGGCAGGAGCCTCCCTTGAAATGGAAAATGCAAACCCCCTCCCCTTGAATTATTATAATTTTGAAATTAAGGGGCTCTCAGGCAAAGATATGGGAATAGAAATATCAGTTCTTTATTAGGAAAATCAAAAATACAAATGCGATGGTACAAAAAAGAAACCCCTGGCAGAGTCAGAATCCCCCTGACACCCTGCTGGGCAGGGGGCTGGCACAGCCCCATCCCATGGGGGCTGCAATCCCCCTGCAGGGGCAGATGTGGCTCTGCTGGAGCAGGGTCCTGGCCAAGGGGGGAGTTTCCTCTGCAGCTCCAGGGGTGCTGTGGATGGGCCTGGGCTCCCTCTGGGAATGCAGGGGAGGAGAAAGCTGCTCCTCTGGGAATGCAGGGGGAAAAGGCTGCTGGGGTGTGCAGGGTCAGATTCTATCCAGGTGGGAATGCTGGGCTTCTCCCCTGGGGGAGCATCTCCCATGGGATGATGGAATTGGATCAGCCCTGCAGGGAGGCACCATGGCCATGGACAGCAGAGATTTCCCTGAGGGAGGATTGGCTGTGGGAGAGATAAAGAAAAGTGCCCCAGCTGGTGTTATGAGGTGGCCATGACCAGGAGATAACTGCCCCAGCTCTGACAGGTGCCATGGAACACACACCCCAGGCACATCCTGCTTCTGCCACCCAAGACAGCCTCTTACTCAGGGGACTTCAGTGGAGGAGTCAAAGCCCTGAGGGATTCTCTTGGCACCCCAGGACTACAGTAACATGAATTAATACAAATCTGCAGCATCACACGCATTTGCATGGCTCTTTTGCCTTTATTACTAATTGCACTTTTATTTGGTACCAAAACACTGGGTGACACAGTAGAGCTGCTTTTGTTTGAGTCCTTATTAAACCATTTTAAGAAGTTGTCTGTTTTGAGGACCAGCACAAAAGTCAAGCTATGTTAACTTGTCAAGTGGATTAGTCGTGAAACACCTTTTTGGACATTTTAATTCAGAATTAAAGTGGCTGTAATTGGATTTAGCTTACTTTGCTTTCAGAGTAAATTCAGGTTAATCAAATTAAGGTTCATTCAGTGTAGAGGTGTGGGCAGAAATCCTCATTATGGGCTACATGGAGCAACGGAAAATATGAGGCCAGGTTGGGTGGGGCTTGGAGCAGCCTGGTCCAGTGGAAGTTGTCCCTGCCTGTGGGAGGGGGTAGAAGAAGATGAGTTTTAAGGCCCCTTCCAAGCCAAACCCTTCCATGATTCTGTGATCATAACTATTGAGGAGCAGTACTGGAGAATCTTTGGGATTTTAGGGACTTGCTGGTTAATTCACCAAAGAAATATCAGGGGCAGCAAGTTGAATATAGATAGGAAGAAGAAGCCAGCCAATAACTGCAGCTGCAGCATCTGTGGAAGAACAAAAAACTGTAAGTCCACAGTTCAAGCTTGAAGTTGTGTCTTGAATAGTTCTCTTAAAGGAGAGGGAATTTGCATCCTAAATAACCAACTATCAATGCTGAAGTAAAGCAAGGAGGTGAGTTCCCTTAACTGTGACCTCATCTCTGAAATGAGGGATGTTAGGTGAAGCAGAAAATAATGAGTTTTCACACTATCAGGCTTGTTTGAAGGCTTTTCAGTGATTAAAAAAAACCAAAAACCCAAACACTGAGTCTTGAATACAGAATAAATTCAATCACACTTTTCCAGCTGTGACTGTGTAACCTTCCATTCACCAGGCAGTGTGTGACTAAATGAGGACCCAGGTGACAGCTGTCCAAGGAAACCTGCAGTGCTCAGGCAGGTGTCACTGATGGAACAACCTGGCTTTTATGGCTCATTCTCCCTCTTTGATAAATGCTCTCTGGGTGTTAAATGCCCCTCCTGTGATGGCAATGAATGTCATTAATTCCTGATGATGAATACACTTCCAGTAAGCCAAGTGACTTTCATTTTCATACTGTCTTTTTTTTGACAGGAAGCCTCTTTTTTGCCAGCTATTGACACGTTGCCTGGATCCCAGAGTGTGAAAAAGGAGGTGCTGCTGATGACCATTTGGCTGGCAAGTTGTGGCCAAGTGGCCACGGATCAGTGTGAGGGGCAGGTGCCTGACAAGGTGCTGGGAGCAGCCAACATCTACCAGGCCCTTGTGACGTGGCTGCTGTCCCTGGTGAGTGCAGTGACCTGGCACAAAAGGCTCTGGGTGATGAGGGCTGTGTTTGGACCTCCAGTGAATACATAATCACTCTTGAAATCTCTTTTTTCCCCCCCACAGCTACAAAGCAGTGGCTGAACAAGGTGGAAATTACGTTGTAATTCACCTCAGAGTCTGTAAATAAAAGTCTCGCCGGAGTCAGTGGAGCTGGGTTGTGTCTGTAGTTTATGAAGAAGTGAAAAATTGTTGAGGCAGATTTTCAGTTGTTGAAAGGGACTGCTGGGTGTTAGGCTTTGTCCTTGGCAATGGACACATGTTCCTGTTTTTCACCACTTGTTCTAGTGAAGAACAGACCCTTCCTGATAATGAAGAGTGCTGTGAACAAGTGAGGGGCTGCCTTAATTGTCCTTTGGTTCACATGTTTTTTTCCTCTGAAGAAAGCACCCCATCCTCTCTCCTTCCCATCCATATTACCCTTTATTCCCTAGGGAAAACAGTGTCTTTTTCCTCCCCAATGTGTATTTTTCCTTCCCACTCTGCTCAGTGGCTTTACTCTTTTCCCTGGGAAAGACTCTGGGATTCCAATACTGTTCCACACAGTCAAGGTAGATTTCACCCTGAGCAGCCAGGCTTTTAAATCATTTAAATTCCACTTAAACACAATTAATTGTTAATGGTGTTCATGCTTGCATTAAAACATTGCTAACATTCTTTAGTGTTAGTTCAGAGCTAATGAAAATTGCCACTGGAACAGCCCTGGATCCTGAATTTTCCATTCAGACTCGTTAGCTTGTGACCAGCTGCAGTGTGAGCTCTCTTCCCTTGTGTTATTCCCATTAGAAAAAACAAAACAACTGAGCTCTGACTTGTAGCAGTTCTCTCTGAGCCTGAAAGGGTACCTCAGCTTCCTGGGCTGTGTCACTCTGCTGGGTGTAGGGGTCAGATGTTCAGATGGACTTTCTGCTCAAGAAAAACTGGGGTAAAATCCACCAATTTATTCTACACAGGCTCTGAAATGGCTGTTGGAGAGCAATGAAGAAGTTTGCATTTCTTTCACTGAAAGAATTGGAAATGTTGAGGCATTTTTAGACCACACTCTCATCTGGTAATCCATGCAATTCCATTGGCTGGCTTGTGTAAATCAGCCTGTCCTTACTGGTTCCATTGGAGATGTGCTGGATGCTGCCAGCTGGGAGCAGTGCTCCTCTGGATGGTGCAGAATTCCCATGGGAATCCAGTGTTCAAAGCAGTGGAGGACTTGGTGCTGGTGTTTTGAGTGATCCAGCTGAGCTGTGCAGCAGCCTGGCCCTGTGTTACAAACATCTTTTTAAAGGCCTTTATCTCCCTGTAAATGGTTTGGGGCTATATATGCAGTAAATAGAGCTGATAATGCACCTAGAGACTGGTGATGGTATAAACCCAGAGAACAAGACTTGCAGTTTCTGTATCCACCAGAGCCCTGGGAGGGAATTACAGTCCTGTAGCTCAGACTTGCCTTTCTCTCCATCCAGGGCATGTTCTGGATCAGGTACCTCTGCTTTTCCCTTCTCCTGGCTTTGCTGATTCCCTGTGTCTGGCTTTCCCAGAGTTTTCTAGCCCTTTTTGCCAGCTGTCCTGGACATTTTGCAGCATCCCAGTGCCCTTCCAGGCTGTTTCAAGCATCTCTCCTCTCTCTTTTCTAATTTATAATCAAGATTTTTGTGTATTCTGCATGTTAAAGTGGATTATGTTTTATCTGACTTGGAGCAACCTAAAGAGCCAAGGCATAGTCTGTGAACCTACTGGAACCTTCTGTCTGGATCTAAACTGATATTCACAATAATAATTTATGTCTTGGGATTGCAGAAGTCACTTTTTACCCTCTTTGGTTTAAATCAGATCTATAAACTGGAAAATAAAATGTTTGCCTCCCACATACATGTGCACAAAAAAATCCATGAAAAAGAAATCACCTCAGCCCAACTAGAAGGGGATTCAGAGGATGGGGATTGATGGGGTTTGGGCTATTAGTGAAGGGCTTCTTAGGGAAGCCTGCAGCAGCCCCTTGGAATGGCATCACCCCTTTGCATTGATTTGGAGCTGAGATTGGGTTGATCTCACTGTCACTGATAAAGGCACAGACAGTGCTGCTGTGACAGGAACATTCTGGGCAGCCTTGACAGGGGCTCTGTGCTCACCCCTTGCTGGACCAGGGAAATAATGTGAATTCCTGCTTCTACATAGTGAAACTGGTGGAAGTCAGAGCTTGCAAGTCCTCATTGAGAAAACAAATCCTATGGCTTATCAAAAGCAATGTGTTATTCCTATTTAATTTGGTCTTTATTGATTTTTCTACTGGCTAAACCACAGCTAATCTACTAATCAAAGCAGAGTTCTCCCTGCGTTGTTGTGGGGCTCTACTAAAAAGCAACAGAGCAAGATAAAGGGGTTTTTTTTGCAGTCCATCTAAAACTGGAATTGTGTTCCAATGGATTTAAAGTGTGATTAAGTATTGGAATGGTCTGCCTGGGGAGGTGGTGCAGTCACCATCCCTGGGTGTGTTTAACACAGACTGGATGTGGCACTCGGTTCCATGGTTTAGCTGAGGTGTTGGGGTTGGGTTGGACTTGATGATCTTGGAGGTCTCTTCCAACCCAGAGATTCTGTGATTTCCAGGTGCCTCCTGTGAAGAGGAAGGATGGCCCCAAAGCTCCATTTGAGGTGGTGGGGCTGCAGCAGGCCTGGATAGAGGAAGGCTTGGCCCTCTACGCCTGCCTGGTGGCACCAGAGGAACCTTCAGCCCAGAGCTGCCCCGAGACCAAGGAGCCAGGAGTGAGTAGCAGCATTTACACCTGGTAGTTGTGCAAGCAGGGCAGGCACCACTGCTCTGTACTGAGCAGCAGGCCTGGATGTGCCAATTCAAGCTCAAATTCCAGCACAGCAGGATAGAGCAGTGTAGGAGCTGCCAGATTGGGAGGGGGGAACTGAAGGATTGCTTACAGCTAAGTGCCCACCCCAGCTGTCCTCAGTCATGCTGCTTTTAGGTTATGTGCAGACCAGAAACCAGCTCTCAGTGGCATCATTTTTTCTCAATTGCTCATTAGCTGCAACCTCACACTGCAGAAATTTAGCTGGATTTGGAGGAGACACATCTTTTGGCACCTGTTATGGTTTTTCCTCCTTTATTTTAACCATGTGAAGAGTGTGGCACAGGAGAAGGAGTTATTTTTATTTGACTGCCAGGAGCTGAGGCCTGGAAGCAGGACCTGAGCCTGTCCCCTCAATTTTGGTGGGCCTCAGAGCCTGAGCTGTGAAATAAAACTGGAAGGTCTTGCACACAGGCTGGAAATTTAGCACATGCAGGTGGCACATGTGGTGTAAGACACGATATGAGCTCCTGTCCTGAACACAGCAGAGCTGTGAAATTCCAGCTCTGGGCTCTGCTCTGTTGGTTCTGTCTTTCACAGAGCTGATTTGATACAGGTTGGAGCATCTTGTACCTATTTCTTTTTTGGAGACAGCTTTTTAGGTAGTATTGCCACTCTTGCCTGGCGCAAATACCTATTTTACCTGAGCAGTGTGGGTGGCTCCTGCTGGGAAGTGTGGCCAGGTGGATGTGGGGAGCAGCAATCCCTGTGTCCCCCAGATCTTCTGAGAGCCATTTGCTTGAATAACTATCCTGTGGCTGAGGAACCTTTGAGGTGCTGCCCTGTGCTCTGCTGAGACTTCTGAGTTCCTCTCAGGTGGCTCAAAGCAATTTCTGTGGCTTCAGTGAGCTGGTAGTGGATTTTCTACTCTGTTTTTGCCTGCTTCATCCCCAGGTGTCTGTATTATACCTGCTGGCCACACCATGGGGAGCCTAAATGGAACAGGATGTGTGAACATGTGTTTAAAACACACTTCAGCATCCCCTCCTCAGCTGCAGCAAGTGTTCTTCACTTGCAGCTGCTGCCTGGGAGCAGCAAAGATTGAATTTCCCATGTTGTATCACAAAACCTGGAGTTTGACAGCTGTGGTTCCAGTGCTCCTGAAAATAAATGATGGATGCTGGCACCAAATGTCATGATTAAAACACTACCAAAAAAACCCAGGCCAAAACAATGAGCAGCTTTTCCATGAGTGATTGAGCAGCCCTGGGCAGAGGCTGATGAGACCAGGCTCTGCTGGACTGGACAAGGACTTGGTGTTGGTTCCTGCCCAAGGAAGCTGAATTCAAGGTGTTTCCTCTGTGGAGCAAAGCGAGTGGAGAGACAGAGCCTGACCTGCTCCCTGCTGATTCCAGCTGAGGGCTTGGCCAAAGCACCACAATTATTGAGCACTGCTTATGCTCAAAATATGTCCCCAGGGTTACAGAACTGAATGAACTTTCGGGGCTCAGGCTGCCCCGAGTGTTTGGTTGGAGCTGGGAAGGGTTAAATCACAACCTGGTGGAACAAACTGTGCAGTTTTCCCAGTCCTTATCATGGAATCACAGAATGGTTTGGATTTGAAGGGGCCATTCAAGGCCATCCAGTCCAAATCCCTGCCATGGGCAGGGACACCTTCCACTGTCCCAGGCTGCTCCAAGCCCTGTCCAACCTGGCTTTGGACACTTCCAGGGACCAGGGACAGCCACAGCTGCTCTGGGCAGCCTGTGCCAGGGTGAAAAACTCCTGAGCTCAGCTCCATTGCACAGAAGTGACATTTCAGGGGCTGGGGCAGCTCTTCAAGCAGGATTTAGGTTTCCTCTCCCTCATTAGAGGCTCTTTGTGGTAGCACTGACTTGTGTCAATCTTCCTTTCCTGAGGCATTTGTAGAACTGCTGCTTTCCCCAGCAGAGATCAGAGCTGGGAGGAACAACAAAAGGTGGGATGTCAGCCCCAGCAGAGACAAGGAAAATGACAGCAAGTCTCTCCCTGTTCCTGCCCTTGGGCAGCTTCAGCTACTGTGGAGAGAAATGTGGACTTTATTCTCCACACTGCAGCCCTCAGTCTCTCACTGTCCTGTCAATGTGCAAGTTTTCAGTGGCTGAATTGAAAAGCAAAATCCTGTTGGGGCACTTACTCGTTCTGGTTCCAGTTGTCTCCTGTGGGCACAAAGAGACACTTTTCAAGGTTTGCCTTTGAAATATGATTGGGTTTCCAGGTGCTTTTGTTGCATCTGTTTGCTATAAGAATTTAGAGAAACCTTAAGTTAACTTTTTTTGGATTATGCAAAAAAGACAAGGTATGTGTAAATGTTAACCATGATGACAAATGATATTTTAATATTAATGTGTAGAGCCCAGAGTCCATTTTCAGCTCCAAAAGGGGGCTCTGAGCCATCAATTTCTTATTTACTGGCCACTTCACTGTCATGTTTTATTATTTATCACATTCTGGTTCTCTGCCCCAAGGTCTAATAGTTATAAATAGAATTATAATAGTGGCTTCTCCAGGAAAAACTCCTGTTGTTAGCACATCAAGAAGTCTTTTGGCTTATTCAACTGGGATGGCATCTATTCCTATATCCAGTGGTTCTGCTACCTTTCCTCTCATTTTATCAGGTTTTTGGGGGGGTAGTTTAGGGTGGTTTTATTTCTGTCCTCCTCCAAACAGCTGCTAGAAGTGAGGCAGATTTCAACATCCCTGCCTGGTTTTGGTTTCTTGTTGTCAGAAAAAATGCCAAAACACTCACCTCCTGTAATCCCTGTGTGCTGATAGACAGGCTGATGGGAATTAGATTTGTACAGCCTTTGCTCTCTAAGAATCTCCCAGGCATTCCCAATTATCCCAGTGGCACTGTGTGGAGCTCTGGGGCTCCTCTCTGTGCACCTCCATCACTTCATTCTCTGGTGGCTCAGAGGAGCTCCCAATCTCTGTCATTTCATTTGGGGTTTTCCTCCTTGAGCTTCACTTTTTAGGTGCAGTAATCACAGAGTGATGGAATATCCTGAGTGGGGAGGGACCCCCAGGGATCATCCAGTGCAGCCCCTGGCCCTGCACAGGCACCCCAACAATCCCACCCTGTGCCTGAGCATTGTCCAAGTTCTCCTGGAGCNGGCAGGGCAGGACCTTCACTTCTCTCCAAGTAACTGATGGAGAGAGATGTTCTGCACAGTTGTTGAGTCTGGTAATTTCTAATTAGGTCTCCTTGTGGTCACTGGTTTTGTTCTCTGAAAGTCCTGCTAATTAAGAATCAACCTGAAGAACAGTGAGGCTTAGAGGGGAGGTTAAATGATGGAAAACTGTAGTTTAGCAGTGCAGTATTCAATATTAATGTATTAATAGTATTAATATTAGCCTCAGTCTTTTAAAAGCCACGGAATGGTTTGTGTTGGAAGGGACCTTAAAGGTCATTTAATTTCAGCCCTCTGCCATGGGCAGGGACAGCTTCCACTAGACCAGATTGCTCAGTGCTCTCTGCACCCTGGCTTTGAGCACTTCCAGGGATGGGGCACTAACAACATTTCTATCCCTAAGAAAGTCTTTGGAAGTTAATGTTTCATTGTATTGGGCTGGTTTATGGTCCTGTTTGTGGGTTTTTCTTCCCCTCTGAGTGTGGTGGGATCTGCTTTGGAGCAGGGTTGTGAGCTGCTGGATGGCATGAGCATGGGTTTGGGAGGTGCAGGGTGTCACACCAGGGGTTGGTTTGGAGGATCTGAGGGTGGCTGTGTGGAACTGGAGTCTGGGATGGCTGTGGACAGAGGAGCTGCTGCAGGTGCAAGGTACAGACAGAGTTTCTGAAACCATCACCAAAGCTTTTTAACCACTGGCTCTTCGCAGACTGCAGAACATCTCCAGGGAACATCCAGGTTTTACCAGAAGATTTCTGCATTTCTGACCTCTACGTGGCTTCCAGATCTTATTTGGTGGAGAGATGAACTGGCCAGTCACTTCCAAAACCAGCTGTGCCCACTTCTTCCTGGAATTCCCTCTGTCCTGCTCAGTAACATCACTGCTGTTAACCCTGACCCTCAGGTACTGTACAGAAATGCTTGGACTTCTGCTAATTTTTTTGATCAGGTCCAGTAAAAGTTATTTTTCCAGTGTTAACAGATATTCTCATTTGCTTTAGCAAAGGATTTAAACAGAGTTTGAAAACAAATGCTTCTAATATTAGCATATTCTGTGATTCAGTTCAGTGATTTTAATATCTATGGATTTCCAGGGAAGTGTGTGAGCTACAAGGACACAGCAGCTCTCCAAATCAAGTGCTTCCAATCTCTTGCCTGCCTGGAAATGTCTGCAGGAGCACTCAATGCTGTCTATAAGCAGAATAATAATTAACCTTTCACTTCTGTCAGATTAGCAAGTTCTCCATAACAAATATTCCACCGAATGAAATGTTACAAGAATTCCTTATACTAATTGGGGGAATTTATTCCTTGAGGGCATCCAATGCTGCTTTGAGGCCTTTACCAGCCTTTTCTACCTTGGTGTAAATATTTAGAGTGGGTTTTCAAAGCAGCACTTAATATGACCTGATTTCTATGCCTTTTGAGGGGATATTTTGTTTATTTCTTTCCCACAACAGCACCGGCCTTTGGACAATTGTGGTATTTTCCCAACATTTTTAGATGAACCCAACCCTTGAGACACAATTCCAGGGAATGGCAAAGCCTGCAATTCTTGTTCATAATGAAGTTTTAATTTTGAAAATGATGTAGCATGAGAACTTTTCTGCCATTCCAACCAGATTTTGGGATTACTATGACTCTGTGAGAATCAATGCCATGAAAGCTTAGGGGTTTAGCAGTGCACTTAGCAATTTGCCTAAAGGTTTATCCCACTGGTGTGCAGGAAAAGGAGGCTTAGTGTTGTTGATTTGCAGTCACTGTGGCTTTCAAGCAGAAGCAAGAGCCATAAAGAGTCTGACGTACTCGTAAAAGATAAATCTGCTCTATGCTTTTAAGGCATAAAATAAGGCATCATTTAAAACAGCCAGGGCTTTTATGCAAATCCCTTATTAAAGGAATTATAAATCATTAGGAATTGAATAGCAAGATAGCAGGCGCTTTCTGGGGGTGGATCTTTGCCTTGATGCCATGGAAAACATGATGTCAATTTAAAAACCACATTCTCTTCCCAAGCTCAAGTGCTCTGTGCCCCCCAGGCCTGAGTGAGGCTGAGACCACTGTGTGTTGTGGCTTTTTCACAGTTATGGAATCACAGCATGGGTTGGGTTGGGAGGGACCTTAAAGCTCATCCAGTTCCACCCCCTGCCATGGGCAGGGACCCCTTTCACTATCCCAAGCTGCTCCAAGCCCTGTCCAGCCTTGCCTTGGACACTTCCAGGGTGGGACAGCCACATTTTCATGGCTGGTTAGGCAGCAAGGCTGATTTCCAAAGCAGGGCTCAATAAGCCACTCTCTGAGCAGGCAGCAGCTCACCCTGATGTCTGCCCTGGAGCTTTGCAAAGTGCTACAACTGAGAATGTTCCCAAGTGTCATTAAAATACAACCAAAAAGTGTTGCATAGAAAACTCAGTATCATATTCCTTTAACTTCTTTGGTCTGAAGGTTTGGTACAAGGCCAGTGATCCACGCTTTGCTTTTTGTACATTTGTATTTGTTTTGAGGCAGTGTGTACAAAACTAAGCAGCCCAAAGAACCTGTGCCCACGTGTTGGAGGAGCAGGCAGTGAATCCCTGCTTTTGCTCCAGGTGGATCAGAGTCTGAGAGAGAGATCCTGGCAGGATGGTAGAAATGGAGGGAGAGGGAAGCTGCTGTGTACTGAGCAGCTCTGTGTGTGATCTGGGGAGCAGTTGCCAGCAGTAACTGTAATAACCTTTCTGCTTTTTGTTTGTTAGTGCATGAGCCAATGTCTTGTTTTCAGTCAATTTGTCTGCTGGATTTTCTGTCTGTTCTGCACCCCAAACAGATTGCTTTGCCTGTGCTGGTTTTTGGAGGCATTTTTATGAGTGCTGTGCAACGAGCCTATTAACCTGCAGCAATTCACTCTTCATAGGAGCAGCAGCTCACAATGCAGTCATTAAACTCCAGCTTGGGCTGGGAGTGACAACATCCCTGTGGAAGCTGTTAACTGCAAGGTCCCCTGTCAGCAGAAAGAGGATTTCTTCATTTTCACATAAAATAAAAGAACTTTCTGCTGCTAAGCCTCAGGATGCAAACATTCACCTTAGGGATACAGACGACACACACAGAGGCAGGGTTGATGCTGCTTTTTCTCAGCCTCTTTGGTCCATGCTGGAATTCTTTTCCTCTCCCTCAGCTTTTCTGGACTTTGGGACATTTGCCCAAAAGGTGCAGCCCTTGATGGTCATCTTCCAGAGCATCTCCTTGAGCTCCCAACCTGTGCAGGTGCTTGCCAGGACAGAGGAGTCAGGGCATTGCAGCATTTTCAGGGAGGTTTTAAGGAAGAAGGGGAGCCTCCAGCTCTCCTCCTCTGTCCACAGACATCCTAAGTCAAGGTGAAGGAGATTTTTTACTTTAAGTTCCAGAAAATGGATTTTGTTGCATCTCCTGGTGATCAGTTCCCCTCGTGCTGCTCCTTTAGTAGCTTCCCTGCTCTGACACAAAGTTTGTGTGGGTTTTTCAAACAGCAGTGATTAAGGGCAGGTCTACACAAAGTTTTCTCCTTACTTTTTGCTTAAGCAAAGCTCCATTTTATTTTTTTTTCTGGTTAATCATAGATAAGAATCCCAGAACTGGGTCCAGGGAGCTGAGCTTGCTCCAGTATTGTAACCCAGGCCTGCTGAAAATGCCCAGCAGCCCAGACTGACCTAACAGCAAGGCTGATGTGTGGCAGGGAGCTGGCAGAAAGTAGAGCAGTTCTTTCATGTGGAATTTCAGATTTTTGGGCTTTCCCTGCTGGAGTTGATGTTAACTGTGTTGCCATAGGAGCTCTGACACACAAGAGCTTTGAAAGTTGCATACTTTATTTCAAATTCTGAAATAACCACGTTGGATGCATGCAGAGCTGGACATTGCTGCTGAAATCTGAAATCCCTGTGGAAAAGCAGCCCCAGATGCTGCACTTGTTGCTGTGTGCACTTGAGGCACAGAGTTAGAGCTGAGATTGCCAAGCTCTGTGTGCAGCCTCTGAAGAGGGAGTGGGAAGCACTTGCAGAGCATCTCTCAGGTCTGTGAGTCTGTGTTTCAGCATGAGCTCATGAGATCACTCTGAGCTCTCAGAGTTTGGGCTCTGAGTGCTGTGACATTATTTCATTGACAAGCACCGTGGCCTTGGCCCTGCTGAGTTGCCTTCAGCATCTTCCACTGCCTTTTGCTGTAGCTTCCTTTAATTTCAGTGCTGAGGGAGGCGTGCTCAGGGAGCTGCTACTCATTACCACATCAGCCTTTCACCCAGCTCTCCAGGCCCGTGGCTGTGTGGGCATTGCCTTTCACACATCCCAAACTGCAGGAACTGGGCTTTGCTGTGGTTCAGTGGCTGTGCTGGTGGCAGTTATGGTTTGATTTGGGGTTACTGCCCCGTGTGTTCTTTCTCATTTCAGGCTGTGTGAGCAGCACCCAAGCTGGGCCATGTTTTGGGATGGAGATGCTGCCTGAGCTCCCTGGAGAGCAGCACAATTTGCTCAGCTCCCAGACCTGATCCCCACATTGCTGTGAGCAAATGTGAATGTGTATATGTAGAATAATTTCCTGGGCTGTTTTTTTGATATTTGAAATTACATTTTGAGGTAGACTTGTAGTTTGATTTTTTGGTTTATTATGAGGTGGGTTACTTGCTATTTGGGCTATTGTAAGGGCTGCATTTGGACTTTTAGTATAAGATTTTATTAATTTGGTGAGGTCTTTTTTATCTGAGTTTTTATAGCATATATTGTGTGTATTTTTAGTAAAAAAAAAAAAATACAAAAGCAAACAAATTAACAATGCCCATTACATTTAAATGAGATTTAGTTCACGACCCCTGGCTGTGCTTTCCTCCTCCAAAGCTTGAAAGATCTGATTGTAGTGAGCTGGACTGGGCATTAGGGAGGGATCAAACACCCAGGACAGCTCCTCCACATGGGCTCACCCAAAGCAGACCTGGCAGGATGAGTCCTGCAGCATTGGCAGTGCCAGCCATGGAGCCCAGCACTTGGCTCTGGGACACCCAGGCTGAAGCTGTAAAGCAGGAGGTTCAAAAGGACAGGTTCATCCTGCCTTGGCTTTCAAATATTGCCTGTGACTTGTCTTTATCTGACTTAGTGAAAAGGGTCAGGTTCTCTGAGTCTGCTGTGCAGCCTGCTGAAGTTGTACCAACAGCTTGGGTGAGAGCACATCTGGCTGGTGATTCCACATGGATAAGGCTTGTCTGGGGGAGAAATGTTTGTCCTGGGACTTCATCTATTTACATTTATAGAAAATAATCCATAGCTGCAGCCCAGAATAGCTGCGTGGCTGTATCTTCAGGAGGCAGAAGGTGACATCCTGGCCCTGGCTGAATCCTGCTGGAGTCTGGCATTTATTTTCATGGAGCCAGGAGTTCAGGCAGCCACTGGCATTTGTAAATAAAAAACCCCTAACCTTTAGAAGGAGGAAGGACTGCACTGATGTCTACCAGAGCTGGCACAAAGATGAAGGCACAGCTTGGAGAGGAATAAAACATTAAAGGTTTTCATTCTTCCTAAAATTTGACAGCTCACATTTAGATTGTGTCCATCACTCATTATTCCTGAAAAGAGCAGCTTTAAAGAACTTTTGAGCTACTGTGCTTTGCCATTAGTGCTGGTGGGCACAAAGGCTGGGAGCTACTATCTCATTCTGTCCTCTGTAGTTTAAGATACCCCTTTCCCAATGAAGGGAAGCAAGGGGAAGTGAGATCTGTTTCAAACTGCCTGAAATGCAGTCACCAGAACTGCATGTCTTCCTTGATGAGCCCTATCTCAGACTTTCTGCTGCCTGGGCTCTTCCTGTGGTGCCTCCACTTTGCTGTACTAAATTCTGTAGCCATCTGAAGAGAGCATGCACAGTGGGGAGGGAAGATGTGCAGGGAACACACTCAACATTGTGTTAATCTGGATTCTACCAGGAAAAGTGTGCTCCTGCACAGGGCAGCAGGGACAGGAGAGAGTTTGAGAGTGATGCTGCCTCATTCAGGGGCAGGATTTGGTGAATCACATGAGACATGAGCCTTGCTGAGTGAGAGAGAGAGAAGTGCTCTCTCTGCTGCCCCTGATGTGCTCAGCAGGGCTGGCAGGGAGAGGTGACCTCAGCACAGAGGTCCCACCTGGCTCTGCAGGTACTGGAAGTGCAGCATCCTCCTCCAAGGGCTTTGGTGTTGTCTCACTGAGATAATGGCTGAGCAGATCTTTGCCTTGTGTGTGAGGAGATGAGATTGTGGAGTACATGGGGATGCTTCCTGCAGTTTCTGTTTTCCTGCTGGGACTGGGAACAGCCTGGAAGACTCTTTGCTACTTAAAAGACTCTCAGATCACCTGACAGCAAAAGCTCTTCCTTTGTTGTCAGAGATGGAACAGAAAACACTGTAAGCACAAAGAGGGGATCACGGGCTTGGTCATACTTCTGAGTGACAGTTAAATATTCATGGCTTTGCTGCAGCTCTGGTCTCCTCTGAAATGTGCTTATTCTTCTTTCTGCTGAGGATTTTACAGCACATTTTTGTTCTCCTGTGAGTTTCCTTCCCAGAACTGTCTGCCTTCATGTGGGTAATATTATCTGAAACAAAGAAGGAGCTTGGGGTTTCTTTTAAATGCTTTTGGAAAAACTGGTGTGTTCAATCCTAGCTGTGGCACAAAGTGGTCTGGTCCAGTGTCTTAAGGTGGCAGAAGCTGGAATTTGTCACCCAAACCAAACAAAGGCAAAAAGGAATAACAAAAACCAGGAGTTTATGGATGTGCCCTCCCTCCCTGCTCATCCTGATCATGGCAGTGTGGATGGAGAGGATGTCAGTGCTGTAAGAAGCCCTGCAGACACACATGGGGATGGTTGTGGTTCCATGAGTCTGGGGTTTGAAACCTGTCACAGCAGAAGTCAGAGTACCCCTGGGGCTGTGCAGCTGCTGCTGGCTGAGTGCAGGGAACCTCCCTCCCTGGCATAAGGCTTCTCCCAGGAGATGAGAGGTTGGTACAGGGCTCAGAGCCTCACTGGAGAGATGTTTTCAGGTAGGGATCAAAGTCTGGGCTGCCTCTTCACCATTCTGCAGGGTTTGGGGAGTCTCCTCTCCTCCCCCCAGGGGAGAGGTCAGCACACAGAGCTGATGCTTCCACAGGCTTGGGAAAGGATTTACAGCTGCTGTGATGTTGGAGGAGTGACAGGAACCAGCCCTGAGGTGAAACCAATACAATTCTCACACCCCCCTTCTTGTGGAACATTAAAAGTAGCACTTTAAAAGTGGAACATTAGAAATATCATAAACAGAAAGTGTCCAAGTTATTTCAGTAGCAGAAAGCTCCTGCAGCTGCCTGCAGAGGGTCCTTCTCTCTTTTTTTGTGTCCAAAAGGGCTCAGCTCAGTATTAGAACGACTTGCTCCATGCAATTCTTTCCTACATCACAGGGAAAGTGACTTTCTCCCTGTTTTTTCCTGTTGGTGGCATAGGAAGGCTGTGTCAGGAGCTCTCCACTGGGATATTTTAGCCAGGCTGGACAAAGCAGGGTGCTCCTCCTGCAGCCATCTGTCTATTTTCTAATTCATGAGGAGAAGGATTTTCTGGGAGAAATAAGACTTTTCAAGCTCCGTTTTCTGTTGGTTTGTGAACTCTCACTCAGGTTGGCTGTTGGAAAATAGATGTGACAGATGACAGGAACAATTCCCACAGGCCTTGCTTCCCAGGTGTGGCCTTGGAGCAGCATCCTGGGATCACCATGGATCCACAGCTTACACCAGGGTGCTCCTCATGGATTTTCCACCCTGTGTCCTGCAGCTGGATGTTTATCCTGAAGGTTTCTATGGAAATAGAGGCTGGTGTTGGTTTGACCACATTTGTCCCTTCTTTTCCTTCTGGAACATTCACAGACATGAGCTTTGTTCAAGGAACAACTGGAAGATTTTGCTACATTCCCACTTTGTAGGGCTTGTCTGGGCTCATTGCACTGTGCCACTGCTGCAGATAGGAGCTGGCATCATGCACTGGAATGGGGAAGATCCCTTTCCTTAAATCTACTTTTCCTCTGATGATGTTTTCCACAGCAACCAAGTGTAATATCAGCAGTGGAGGCTGGGGAATGATGGATTGCAGGACAGAATGGACAGATCCACTGGGAGATGCCAAAGCCCTTGGTTTGGTGCAGTTGATCTGACTGAAACGGGGTGAAAAGTGAAATACCCAGTTCTGCTTTCAGGCAAATATCTCATGAAGCACAGGAAACAGAGGAAGGAGACAACACAAAAGGTTACTGAAGTGGAAAGGCAGTTGTTGGGGGGGTTTAATATTCAAATGAATTTCATTTTCTGGTTGTTACTTTGAAACATTTGTGGAATGCTCTGAAGTGCCTCTCATTTGCCAAGCAGCACACCCGAAATCTCTCAGGTGATTACACAATTAAACAGCATTATATGGAGCTCATAATGCAGAGTGGATGCTTCTCCATGCAGGGTTAGCCCCTTTTCTCCCCATCATAAAAGTCCTGATGAGACCATGTTGAAAATTAATTTCTTTTTCTGTTTTTGAAAAGGTCAGTCCACATGAGCTGAGGACAAATTAACACCTGCTGTAAATCAAAGTAGAGCCTTTAAAAGTAGTGAAGCCTCTTTGAGCTACACCTGAGCCTGTGTTTTAAAAGTGACTATTTTTTTTTCTTCATCCCTGGAATGATTCCTACGCCCTGTGAACTCTGCCTAAATGCATCTTTTTTTCTGGAATGTTCAAACCAGAAGCTGACAAACGTGACTTTCAAGGGTTGCCTTTGTCCCTGGACTGTGGCCTTGCTTACAGAGCGTGCAGTCACAGCACATTCTCCTGAGTGGCACATCCTTACACTTGCACTTCTACAAGTTGCTTGCTTGGCTGCCCAGAAAATGGATGAGAAACAAAATAAGGTGCTGAGCCTGGGAAATGCTGTGCTTGTGTCAAGCTCTGACCTAAATGCCAGTTTTTTGCCTATCCGTGAGGATGTGGCACGATGAGACTAACAGATATGTGTCACTTGTGGTGACATGAGCGCAGGAGAAATGTGCTGGTTTGGCTACAGGCACGTAGAAGTTCATGCAATCCCTTCCCTAGCCTTCCATTTGGTTGGTTAATTAGAGCATTGCTTTCACAAAGCCCTTTTCTGCTGAGTGCTCAGCACAGCTGTGGAGAATTGCGGTCTCAGCTGATGGATGCAGCTCCTGGTCATGTCCCTGCGTGCTCTGAGTGTTGGGGAGTCACTGCTTGGACCCTGGGAATGCTCAGGCTCTTGGGAAGCAGTTGTAGATTCATATTCTTGGGATATCACTTAAATGGATATCACTGCTGGAACAATTGCAAGAAAGCAAATTATGTAAATTTTTTAACAACACTGGGCTGAGTTTAATCCACCAGCTGCATCCTCGTGTGCTCTGTGGCCATAAGATCTTGATTTTCCTGCTTTATTTTAAGGGACCAAGATAACATGGAAGTGAGAGCTGTCCTTTGTGCATTTCAGGCAGTGGAGAAGGCGTTTGCAGTGCCAAAGGGATTTTACTGGCAGACAGTTGAGAGTGATGACAAACACTTCCCTGACAGCAGTGCCATGGAGGCTTGCAGAGACACAGACACTGAGGTAAAGAACAACAAACAACCCCCTCCTTCCTCACCTGGGGGCTGAGGGGGGACACTGAGAGATAATTAAGTGCCTTGGAATATTTCAATCTAGAGCTTTCATACAAATACTGGTCTTGAAGTATTTTTCACTCAGACCTAAATATATCAGCTGAGTATTTTATGTCATGAGTATTGATGTGCTGATTGCTCTGAGCCACAGAAGATTAAACTTTGAAATGTGTGGGTTGGAGAAATTGCTACCAACCAGGTGCAAATCTGTAAGAGTAGACAAAATTCTGATAACCTGAAACCACTTGACTGCAAGTCAGTAAACAGCACAACTTTGATTAAACTTGGGCTCAGAAACATTCCAAGAAATTTCTGAAGGTTCTGGTACTGCCTGACCTTGAGTAACAGTGTGTGTTGTATGAACAAGTAGGAAGTATTTGTACTGATTCTGCCCCAGGAGAAGAGAAGGTTAAAGTGATTTCAATTAGCTCTTGTTTAGGAGTACAGCACAAAATGTTCAGGACCTCACCCATGTGAAATGAGTTATTGAGAAGAGCAGGGCAGGGCCAGCAGCAGTAACAGGGATCAGCTGGGGGTCACAAAGCCACAAACTGGTTTGGGTTGGAGGGACCTTAAAACCCATCCAGTGCCACCCCTGCCATGGCAGGGACACCTTCCACTGTCCCAGGCTGCTCCAAGCCCTGTCCAACCTGGCCTTGGGCACTTCCAGGGATCCAGGGGCAGCCACAGCTGCTCTGGGCACCCTGTGCCAGGGCCTCCCCACCCTCCCAGGGAACAATTCCTGATTCCCCATATCCCATCCATCCCTGCCCTCTGGCACTGGGAAAACATTCCCTGTGTCCTGTCCCTCCATCCCTTGTCCCCAGTCCCTCTCCAGCTCTCCTGGAGCTCCTTTAGGCCCTGGCAGGGGCTCTGAGGTGTCCCTGGAGCCTCCTCTTCTCCAGGTAAGGACCCCCAGCTCTCCCAGCCTGGCTCCAGAGCAGAGGGCTCCAGCCCTTGGAGCACCTCCATGGGCTCCTCTGGACTTGCTCCAACAGGCCAACATCCCTTTTGTGTTGGTAGCCCCAGAAGTGGGCACAGCACTGCAGATGGGAGTCCCCAGTGACAGGGCCAAGGCAGAACATCCAGGGTTCAGACTGTGGCCAGAATTGGTGATGTCCGAGACTGGGCCAGGCACAACTCAACCAAGCTTCAATGGAGAGCAAGGCCAAGTGCCAGGCTCCTGAGGAAAGGGGGGACTGGCACTTCCTGAGGCTTCCCTGTGCTGGATGGCTCTTTTATCAGAGCTGGCCCCAAGCCCAGGCAGCCCCAGGGACTCAGAGCAACTACAGGAAGATCCTTCCTTACTGGCTGCTCTGAGTACTGGGTTAATAGCAAGAGAGCTTGAGCAAGACAAACGTAAAGAAATGGAGCTTTTATTCCTAATTAGACCACTTTTATATGATTTAAGTAAATTTCTGTCTTCATTTATCATGATGGTAAAGCCTCATAATGTCTTTATGGGGCAGTAGCATTTCATTTCAAGTGTCCAGTAGTGATGGATTCATTTGGCGTTTGCAGCCATAAACCTTGAGCTGGGGAAATCCTTCAGCTGCTCAACATCCAGGAGAACCATGCCCAAATCTGGGGCCAGAAAATCAGCTTGTCTGATCCCCAGCTAAACAATTTATTATCCACAGAACCACACAACTCCCTGTCGTAAAGTGCTTGCTTTTTAAAACCATTTGTTTCTCTGATGGGGAAAATAATAATAATTTGCTTCCCGTTTGGGTATAAGCATTCAGAACATGTTGGTGGGAGTCTTCCTACATGCCAGGATGGGCTGAAATGGATTAGGCTGGTTAAGAAGACTCTGAAATGTAAATCTGGGACAGTACCAGTGATGTGTTTGCCTTTTGATATTTTTTTAGTGTTGATTTTGGTGCTGTTAAAGGTATAGTGACACAACCAGTTGGTCTGTTATTATTTAATCATCCAGAAAGATGGGCAAATGGTACTTCACAAAGTTAACAGCAGAAGGGATGCACTGTAGGCTCTGCCCCAGAGGCCTTGCAGTTTTTTGCTAGATTTATGTGACAAAAGGCACAGTTATATCAGCAGAAATATATTAAATTACAATTACTGATAGTTGGGATTGAGCCCAAAGCCAAGAGCCTTCTGTGTGAACTGCACATAAACAGACACCAAAGCCAAGCCTCTCTGTAGCTGTGGCAGTGCAGATCCATCCTGGGAACTACAGGTGAGCAGCAGGGCTGCAGCTCTGAGGCTGTGGTGGGCTTGGGAGCATTTCCCTCATTTTTCCATGTTTTTCTCTGGCTGTCCAGGTTGCCATGGTGCTGCTGTTTGAGGCTCTCTTCCGAAGTCCCCTGGAGACCCATCGCACTCTGCAGCTGCTGCTGGGCTCTGCGCTCGATGTCTGCGGGCTCCGCCTGCTCTACCCCGGGCAGGACCTGCTGCTCTCCAGCTCAGGTGAGCTCTGCTCCTCCTCCAGGGCTGCCATGGTGCACATCTGCAAATGCACTGAGGTGAAGGGTGATGACAGTCAGATTTGCATGAAGGTTGCTTTATCAGGTCCTGTATCTTTCCCAAAGAAATTATAGAATAGCTTTGACTGTTTCTTTCTTTCTGTTCCCAGTGTTGAATATCCATGAGCTGAATTTTTAACCCTTCATATGTTTTTGGGTCTCAGAATTTAGCTGTTTAGCAGTGAGCTTTCCCACATGTCAGTGCCCTGAGCTCCAGGGATAGGCTCATGTGAGTTAAATATAATCATTTAGTTCCCCACTGATACTCCTGAAGGTTTTAGCT
Organism: Promerops cafer; assembly: GCA_013398275.1. NCBI lineage: Eukaryota > Metazoa > Chordata > Aves > Passeriformes > Nectariniidae > Promerops > Promerops cafer. Next base: position 46,689 of record VZSE01008040.1, read on the forward strand.
GCAGAAAATCCAGCCTCCCTTTTCCACAATTCCCCCATCTCATTGTCTGTGGGACTTCAGAAGCACTGATTTATCTGTCCTGTAATTGCATTGGCTGATAAACCATCACCAAAATGTCACATTATTTAACAGAATCCCATCTGAGGTGGGAGACCAGCAGGATAAGGTAAATAAACACCATTTGGGGCTCTGAACTCAAATCACAAAGTCTTGAACATCAGACACCAATGTGTCAAATATGGGCATGTACCACTCAAGTCTTTGTTTTCTCCCATTTGAGAAACAGAGATGATGAAGCCTGTCTTAAAGCATTGTGGAATATTTTTGGGTGCTACTGCAGCACAGCTCCAGAGCAACTGCTGTTCCCTTAGCTGCAGAGTTTAGAGATTGCTTGTGGCTTGTGCTTCCTTTTAAGCCAGGAAGTTCTTCTGGAAGGTTCAGATGTGCCACAGACAATCCATTTCTCTTGGGAAAGGCACGGGCAGGCTGAGAGGGAGGGAAATGGGCTGCCTTCTCCTCTGGCAGAAGGGGAATGAAGACCAGCTTAATCAGAGAAAATTCCCCAGTCTCCTGGCTCCCTTTTTGCATTTGAAAGCAATAGGAGCAGACTGCCTTAGGAATGGGATTGCAGTTGCAGCTGTCTGGGTGCTGTGCACAGAACACATTCCTGGTGAGAGCTGGAGAAATGGAGGAGGGCTCCAGAAATGAGTAAGAAAACCATAAAACTAGCAGTCATTAGGAGCTGACAGGCAGCAGATCTGCTTCAGTGCTCTGTACCATGCACCATTATTTAAGAACATTACGTATGAAGAGACAATTCATTTGTGCTGAGAACTGCTGTGCAAGTTTGTAAATTAGATTTTTACCCTTAGCTTGATAACTCTAAAATTATTATTTTAAATATTTACAGCTAGTTGCTCCATTATCTACCTGCTCTAGAGATTTGTGTTCTGCCTTCTGATTCTTAGGCAAGAAATGATACATTTGAATATGTTTTTAAACCTAAGGGAAGAAAATCACAAAGCTGCTGCTTTTTCTGACATCTGCAGTAAGAACTGGAAAGGAGGCAAATTTGCTTTTTCTGGGGTTACTTCCTGGGCCCCAATTGTGCTGGAGAAAGGTTTGCCAGAGTCATAGGGAAGAGTTGTTGAAAGAAATAAGGGAAGTCAGGGTTCAAATCCTGGCAGAAAATTAAAAGTGGCAAATCAAATATTTGCCTGGACCTTACAGCATTGTACAAAATCTGTATTTAATGCAGAAGGAAATAATGTAAAAAAGAAGTCCCTAGATTTCCAGTTTTGATCCCCTTCAAAATCATCCCTTTCCTCAGGCCCCTGTTCTTGTCCTGTACTTCAATCTCCCAGCCTTGCTTGTGGTCATGAACAAGAGGAACTTGAAGTTCTGGCTTAGAGTCACAGTTTGGGCTGAAAAGACCCTAAAGATCACCTAGTTCCAGTGCATCACCTGCTCTGTAATAACTTTTCACAGCAAACATGAGGCAACAAATTCCTCTTTCTTCAACAGACTGCCTTGAATAACCTCAGGTTTGCTACTGGGTAAAAGTGTGCAGGTGCTGCCAGCATCTCTCCCCCAGGGCAGGTAAACAGGTGATTGATTCCCAGGGCAGGTAACCAGGTGGTTCCTCTGTTGAAGTCTGGCTCTGACAGGTCTGAAAAGAGCCCTTGAGTGGAGTGAATGACTTGGGGGTGGATTGTTCCATGTTTTACTCACACATGTGTTTGTTTCCACAGAAAAGCTGCCTTCCTCCTACACCTCAGAGCCTGGCAAGGTGCCCCCCGTGCTGGCATTAGGTGTGAGAGGGCCCAAAGCCCATGGCATCCTGCAGGATATCACCCGGGGCTCTCCCAGGGCCCGGAGCCAAGCGGAGCCTCTCGTGTCCCTGGCCCTGCCCAGCCGGGTGCACAGGGAGCTGTGCCTCTGGTTTGGAGGGAGAGCTGCTGGAATCCTGCCCCTGCCTTCCAGGTGATGGCTCAGGATGGTTTGGAGCTGTTGTTCCACAGGCAGTGAGCCCTGGAGGGAGGCAGGCAGGCACTCAGAGATGTCTGTGTCAGCCTTCCAAGGGTCCTGCAGCACAGGAGTGCGGGGGGAGAAATCCCTCTACTTTTGTATTTCCAAGCCAGTTATGCAGTCTGCAGAAATCCTTCTCTCTTCTGCAGCAGATCACAGAATCATGGAATATCCTCAGTGGGAAGGGTCCCACCAGGATCATCCAATCCCACCCCTGGCCCTGCACAGACACCCCAACAATCCCACCCTGGGCATCCCTGGCAGTGCTGTCCAAACCCTCCTGGGGCTCTGGCAGCCTCGGGGCCGTGCCCATTCCCTGGGCAGCCTGGGCAGTGCCAGCACCCTCTGGGGGAAGAACCTTTCCCTGATACCCAGCCTGACCCTGCCCTGGCCCAGCTCCAGCTCCTGTTCTCTCAGTTCCTAGATGTGTCAGGCATGGGACAGTTGCAGTTGCTTCCCATTCTCTGTTCCCTGGTATCCAGCCTCTAATTCATACTCTTGCTGCAAGATTTGGAAACCCAGTGCTGGAGAAGAGCTGCAAGGCTGCGTGCCAGTGAGTGACCCTCTCCTAGGAAACCTCTGGCCTTGCCCTATATATCAGCTGATAAAGGGATTCAGTAGGAAAAGGTTCTTTGGAGGATGATGAGAGAAGTGTGTGGAAATGAAGGGTGGCTTAGAAACCTTAAACTGCATGAGAAACTCTGCTGCAGAAAGCTCAGACCTGCAAGTTCTGGAGAGGTTTTTAGGGATCCTGCCTGATCCTGGGGGCAGGGTGGCACAGTCAGAGGCAGCAGGCTGGAGCTGAGATCCTCTGCACTGCTGTCAGTGCTTTCTGAGTGGCAAAGCTCAGCCATGTGGAATTAACCTGTGGATTGCTGTGGAGGATTATGTGTCAGAGTTCAGCTCTGCTCGGCTATGACCAGCGACTCTCATCATTTTTATGTTTAAGATGTGAAAAAAAATCAATTTGGCCAAGTTTCATTCTCTTTATTTGTTTATGTTCCTCAGGGATGCCTTTTTCCTCATACAAAGATGATGAATTCTGCTCCTTTGGTATAACTCAGTCCGGAGCGGTGCTACATCCTAAATAATGCACTTGTCTTTCTCCTAATGCTGGTAATTTGGCCTGTTGGGAGACAGGAATACAAACTGCAGCTCAGATTGCCCTTTTCAGATTAGACTTGCAAATGCTGTGGGCTCCTGGGAGTGAGCAAGCAGGATGTGTTCCAGCCAGCTCCGTGGTGGTGGCAAGGGATGAGGCAGGTTTGCCTGAGCAGCCTGAGCTCACAGTCCCAGCCAAAACTGTTCCCAGACAGTCCCTGGCTTTCAACCACACCTTCTGTTCACCCTGCCTTGGTTGGGTCCTTTTGGATGTGCAGGAATGTTGTGGAAGTTTCTCTGGCAAGAACATCCCTGCCAGACTGGATTGTGCTTGTTGCCTAACACGAACCCTTCGAACTGGTTAAACTCAGGCTAAAGAACCCGAAGTGAATAGCAACTAGGATGTATCTGTGGGTGGGAAAAGCTCTGCTAGTGCAGCCTGACATATTTCTTGATTCCCAGATTTCTTTGCCAAGCTGACTACTTTGCATTAGCTACTTTTAATTGAACACAGAGAGCCTCAGGGGGAGTAATAAGAAAAGATGTTCAGTCAGAGAGACCTTGATGCAGCTCATGTCACGGACAAGAGATTGAAATGGCTTTTCCAGTAAAGCAGTTTTACCAGAGAAGCTTCTGTGGCCTTGGATTTGTCACAGAAAGTAGGTTTGAATCAGAACCTTTTTATATTTTTCTTCTAATATTTATCGTTTTTCTGCAGCTCTCAGAGTCCTTCACCAGCTGGGGCAGGAGCAGATGGAGATAAAGTTGACCTCCAGGGCTTGATGCTGCCTCGACCTCCAGCCATGCTTGTCTCAACTACCAAAGGTCAGTGTTAGGAAATGAAATTTAAGGGTTTATGGTTCTCCTTCACTGAAAACATCACTTTACTCCAGCCCACCTAAGGCAATTCTGCCTCTCTGGATTGCTCAGGGCTGTGACCTGGCCAGTTCTGGAGCCAGGAATTAATTTCTAGTGGAACACTGTTGCCTGAAATGAAGCAGCAGAGAAGTGGCACCACCTCATCCTCCTCATGGGAGCTGCTGGAGTCCTGGGGGCTGCTTAGATGTCACTGAAGGGGGAAAAAAGAAACAAAAAACACTTCACAGGAAACCTCTGCACAGAGGGGCCTGTTCATCAAAGAAACAGTCACATGAAGACCTACAGAGTCCTTAAACTGCTTGTTTATTGATCAGACATCATCTGCCTCTCCTGCTGAAGACTGAAGATTATAATCAGGACAATTAAGTGGTTAAGGCTTCGTTTAGGGCAGGACTGAGCACAGAGTCAGAAAGGAGAGCATTTTATGGGGCTAATATCAATGGGTTATCACCTGGTTCCACTCACATCCCCATTTTCCCTTTGTATGAGCAGTGTTGAGTGCCTGAATTTGTTACCTAACCAGCAGCAAACTGTGTCCAAGGGACACCTGCCTGCCTAAAAGGTGTTGGGGTCCTGCTGTAAAGGCCAGCACCATCTGGAGTGGGCCTGGCACAGCACATCTGGGTTGCAGGGGATTTTTGGACAATGCTCTTGGAGCTCTTGGCTGATTTCTGCTGCCACAGTTGAAGGTGGGAATTCCATTCACAGGAATGAAGCCTGAGGGGAGCAGAAGTTCAGCAGCTGTCAGGGAGGAGATGGCAGAAGGAAAGCAGGATTGGAGTGACAGAGAAAGAAGGCATGGGGAATTACATTGCCAAAGGAAAGAATCCGTGAGAAAAGCATGAAAGCGTAAGGCAAAAAGATGAAAAAGGAATGGAAGGGAAGGAAAATAGAGAAGGGGGAAAGGAAAAAACCGATTTTGAGACAGTTTTTCATCTTTTGGCTCATGTTAACTCAGGTAGTTTGGCAGCCAGCCCTTGGCTCTGTTGTTGGGATTGGGATTGATGGCAGCTGGTGGCTACTGATGGAATGAGTCACATTTGCTGCCTTCCCTTCTTTTTATGGCCGTTAATGATTCACATTTGCTGTGGGCTGCTGAGTTCCACCACACCACGTTCCATCTGCATTGAGCCTCAGAAGTCTCTGTCAAGCTTTGCTCCTCAGATAACTTTGCACTGGCAAGAGGAGCTGAAACTCTGCTCTGGGAGCAGACACCCTTGGGGTTTTCAGGAAAAGAAACGTTCACTGACTCCTTCCCTCTGGTCTCCAGCAGGTCTTCTTGGAGACAGGAGTATTTAACCCTGCAGAGCAGAGGTACTGCAGGTAGACCTGTCACTTCTCAGTAATCAGAGTTTTGGTGACCCAAGCAGATATTCTTGTCAATTTGGGATAGGTGTGTAGAAAAAATGTTTTCTAAAGTGTTACCAACTGGAGTGAAACCAAAATCTTCCCAACAACAATCTTAGATTTTGACAGTTCCCATATCATAAATATGGCTAAATGCCAGTGTTAAAGCCATAAAGCCAAACAGAGATTTTAGGCAAAGAACCACCCTGCCTGTCCCATCCTTAGTGATAAATACAAGGTTTCCTTGTTTTGGTGCTGTTAGTTTGAACTACCAGGCTGAGCCTTGGCAGGACAGATATCCATATCAAAAAGTCTAGAATAAAAAGAAATATTCACTGTCCTACCCTCAGAATCAATTGGGACACAACGAAAAATCCTCCAATCTCATTAAATCGGTTGGTTAAAGCTACGAGAAGTTACTGAGGCAGCATAGAGGAAACCCATGTGGAAGTGGTACTGAGGATTCGTCTTCAGAGCTCACTCTGGGCAGCTTATGGAGATCTGTATATACATTGGGAGGGATTAAAGAAGCTGTGTTAGGACTGAGAAAGTGTAATAATGGAGGTCATGGTAAAAACAGGGAGCTCAGGCAGATCAGAGGCTTCAGGGAAAAGTCTTGAGGTTGTCTCACAGTGCTTAATATGTGGGGGCTGCTCAGGAGGCCTTGGAGGCTCTTTCTCCTGAGCTTGCTCAAGGCTGGCAGTGAGCCTGGGATTCAACTTGGAAAACAGGAGTCTAAAAACCCAAAGATCTAACCCAAGGTAAATTCCAGTTGTGTCTACAATCTTGTGTAGATGGGATGAGGGATTCAAGGAGAGCTCAAGCAGCCAGACCTGCTGGAAGAGGATCAGGTAGGACAAGGCAGCTGGTACCATTACCATGGTGTCCAAGGGACCTGTGAGGCCCCAGAGGGTACCAAACCAAAGGTGAGATCACAGGTGGTCTAGAGCTTCAGGAGCTTGTGCCACAATACAGGTCTGGGATGAAGGTTAAAGGCAGGAACAAAGGAGGGACAACAGGAAGCAGAAGGGGGTGCTGAGCAGGATTGCTGAGACCACCAGTAACAGCAGAGAGGAATGAGAGCAGAGAGGCATGGCCAGATCTGCTTCATGCTCTTTGGAGTGGACAAACTGATCAAGAACAAGTAGTTCTTGTTGCCCTGTGTGGTCACTCAGAGCGTGGTCAGGCCTACAAGGCCTCAGTCCTGCCCTGAGTGCTGTGGGCTGCACGGGCACAGCCCCCACAGCCCAGCCAGCACCGACACACTGCGTGTGAGCAGCTCCCAGACCTGGGGAGACAGACTGGCTCGTCTCATCTGATGATTCATAAAGATATTACTGATGATGCCATAAGCTTTCCCACTCTAGGCTGGCCTTGGATTGCAGTCATGATGAGCTGGATGCAGCAAACAAACCATAAAACACGGGGTCAGCGCTCGGGATGCAGCTGTTTGCTCCAAGGTGGAGGCAGCTGCTGTGAGAGCTGCCTTGCATCTATACCACAGCTCCTGTGACAATAATACGCTGTTTTTCTTGCCCTTTCTTTGATCTAGGGGACATCATTCTGCTGGTGTCACCTGTGGTACCTCCACGTGCCTATGGGGCTGTGCTTTCGACCTGTGCCCGCCGGGGCTTTGTGCTGCAGGGAGTGCGGCAGCTCCAGCTCTCAGCACAGCAAGGCCTTGTGCTGGGCATGACAGCAGGGCAGGTACTGTGCCCTTTGTGCCTCTGCAGCTGATTGTGCCAGCACTCCTCCAGTGAGTGCTCCAGCACACCCATTCTCTCTTTTCCAGCTCTCTGTGCTCCTGTGAGTGGTGCTCTGGCTGCTTTCAGAGCTGGCTTTTTCCCTAGTAGGAAAAATCCCACAAAGCCTTGGCCTCTCATGGAGAACAGGAGTGTAAATTCATCATCCTGCTCCTACTAAAACAAACGTGAATTTTGCCATTGATGTCAAATAAGCAAGAGCTGGCAGTAGCCCCATGAACCAAAACACTGATCTGCAAAGGTGGTTCAGGAGAAGAGTCTTCACTAATAGACTGGTATTTGGTGATGTACTTCACAGTCCCTCTGGGCCCTTCAGCATGAAGTCCCCTACTTCAGTGCATTCCAGATGGGTTTCAAAAAGAGCTATCAAAAATAACTTTTTTTCTTTGAAGCTCTGCCTAACACGGTGATAGGTTAGAGGTAAAGTGTATTTGGCATTTTGACAAGACAGCCTAAGGAAACAGCAATAATCACAAATGCAAGGCTGCAGTCAAACTTAACATATGCAAGAAGTCCAGTGCTGCACTTCTTATGTTATAAATCCCACAGGAATCATATGACACCTTCACTCACAAAGGAGTGAACCCCACATTTCAAATCATCATGCTGAGGGTTCTTTGCTAGGTCAGTCAGGAAATGCATAATTTTGCAAATCAAACTCTACAAATTCCCTCTTTTCTGCTTGTTCTGTGATCAAGCCTAAGGAATAACATTGTCCCTGCCCAAAATATTTTGTAGAATTAATATAACCTATTTATGGAATACTACAGCCCAAATAGCCAGATATTTGGAGCATGCTGCGAAGTGACCATTAAGGAGTTAACAGCAGCAACCATTGCTCCAGTGCGCTGTTTGGAGCTAAAAGTTCTGAAAACCATCCCTTCATTTGGGACTCCAGATAATCTTACAGTGACTTAGGATGGTACCACCTATCAGCTGAGTTACAACTGCTGTGGTTTTAGCCCAGCCCAGCTGCAGGGCAGAATGATTTTGTTTTTAAGCCTCTTCCCTGAGGTTAAATTAAGTTTCTCTGTCTCAGGAAAAGATGACGCAGAACACCCAGATATTGGAGTTCCTGTGGCTCAGTGGTGAGCTGTATCTTGTCATGCCATTGTAATTTATCCATTTGCTTGAGCCCTATAGTAATTACATCTGGATTTAGCAGTCTAATCTGCCCCTCATTATTTCAGATTGCTGTCTTTTGCCCTGGCAAGAGTTCAAGCTCACCTGCTGGTCCTGCAGGAGGAGAAGTCCCTGGTGGACCCCGCAGGCACTGCCTGGTGCTGCTGCTGCGGAGGGAGAACGCCAGACACCACATCCCTGCCTTGGTGACAGGTAATGCTTGCCCTCCAGCAGCCTGGGAGGGAAGGTTTGCATTTCAATGTGTGTGAGTTCCACACTGGCAGTCCAACCACAGCTGTGCAGTGCAGGGAATATTTATTGGGAATATCAAGGCCCACTCGTGTTGCTGTAGGAATCTCCAGACCAATGTGTGAATCAGTCACTACTACACATCCAACAGAGCTGCCTGACCTTTGCCAGTTGTTTGATCTTTAGCTCTGGAGTCCTCTTGAACTTAGAATAACCGAGTAGTTCCTCGTGGAAGCAGCCTCAGAAGGCCTCTCATCCAACATCCTGCTCAGCAGAGCATCAGCAATGAATTCCCTCAGGATGCTCAGGGCTTTTTTTCTGTCAGGACTTGCAAATCTGCAAGGACAGACATTCTCCTGCCTCCCCGGGCCTTTGTTCCATCATTATGGGAAATGTTTTTCCTTTATGTGAAGTTGCAACCACCTGTTTGGATTTGTGAGCCTCGTCCCTGGACACTTCAAAGCTGGTTCTGACTTTGGCACCTCACACCGAACACATGGAGGTGTTGTTGGGGCTGTCCTGTTCAGGGCCAGCAGTTGGATTTCAAGGATCCTTGTGGGTGCCTCCCAGCTCAGGATCTTGCTGGGATTTTATGGCCTCAGTCACCTCCTCTCAGGAACTTTTTTTGCCCAGAGAGGTAGGGTAGCCAAAATACAGCTGTGCCACTGAGCCTGAGGGCAGCATCTGATCCTATCAACCTCAGCTTTGAGTCCTTCATCCTTGTGACTTCCAAGCACCCAAAGATAACTCATTTTCTACTTGCCAAAACCCAGCCAAGTTGCTGCCTTAAATCTTCTTACTTGAGTTTCTGTTTTCTTAAGAATCAATTGACATCGACCTCAAGTGAGGAAGATCAGAGGCAACAGCACTGGTCAGGAAGGAACAGAAATCCTGCCCTGCTTGACTCTTCCCAAGAAGGGGTCACTGGGGGTGACCCTTCCATTAACACCATCCCACACAGCCCATGATGGAGACATTCATCCACAGCCCAATTGCTTCCTTTAATTTATCCACAATAGGAAAGAACATTTAGAGGTTTGGGGGGGGGAAACAATGACAATTCAAATAGTCCTGGGCTTTTTCTCCTGAGACTATGACAGAATGTTCTGAAGACATGTGCAGACACAGAGGATTAATCATGGCACAGTAATTACAGCCCCGTGTCACCTGCTGCCTCTGCACCCAGGGAAAGTTGCTCATTAAAAAGTGCAGTTTCTGCTGCTTCCCTCAGTGCCACAGATGATGGTTTGTGTTCATGTTTTGCACGGGGAAATTTCCACTAGAAATATGTAGGTGAGGCTGGAATGAAGAGTTGTCTGGAAAGGTAAAATATTCTTCTTCATGCTGGAGAACTCAGGGTTTTTCCCTTTGTTTGTGACAGATTTTGCAAATGCCTCTTTCCATGTGTTCTGTGCTATTTTAATCAGTCCTGTACTGCAGAAAGGCACCTTAGTCCATATTCCAGAGCTCTGGAGAGGGGAAGCTGATATTCTTTCCACACAAGCTCTGGACTGGCCTCTGGGAAGTGCAGAATAGCACTAAGATTGGAGTAGGGTAAAGACCTCACTAAGAAGTTTTGCATCTGTAATCAATATGAAAAGCAGTTGCTCCTTCAAGGTCTTGAGCGCTGTTCAACTTTCAAAGCAAGTTAAAATTCAACACTTACTCCTAAAACAGAGCAGATAAAATAGGTGGGTAAGGATCTCTGTCCTGAGGTTCAAACACCATACATTTTTGTCCAGGCTTTACTTTCTGCCATACCCTGAGTTTGAAAAAACAGCAGGCAATACTGCTGGGACAGTGATGGCCCATTTTTGTTGCCTGACACTTTTTGAATTTTGAGAAGCAGGTGATTGTCAGTGGTAAATTTGACATCCAAGCTTTGCCATCAGTCTCTAGCACCAATAATCCATTTCCCATGCTCCACTACAGTGAATTTTTGATGGGCTTGTATGGTAGGAAGCAATCCAATGTGTACAAAGTAATTTAAAAAATAACAAGCCTTTAAAACTGTGGCCTGAAACATTACAGAAGGCTGAACTAATTGTTGTGGAAATGTACTGTATGCAACACCTTAATGCACTGCCTGTGCACAGCCCAGCTCTTTGGAAGGAGAATGGGAGCTGAGAGATTGTGGCTTTAAGCACTTAGTGTCTGTAAAAGTGGTGTGCAATGGGATATTTTCCAGGCTGGAAATCACAGGAGCAGAACATGATGTCTCTGTTCAGGTCTGTCACCCCAGCAATACCTCTCTGCCCACGAGGGCCCTGCGGGGTGCAGGACTTTGGCCTCATGCCTGGAAGTGTGAGACACCTTGAGGGCCTCCACGTGAGCACTGGGATCAGATTTGGGACTCTTCCTAGTGGACACCACCTTATTTAAGATATTTATTCAAATTCAGGAGCTCTGTGGCAGCATCTGTGGACTTGTTCCACGTATCAGTTCCCAGCAGGAGTTGGAAGGGGATAGAAACAATTGGGTGCTGCTGAAAAAGCCAGAGAAAGCTGTGGGCCAGCCTCAGTTTTCAAGAGCTCCTTGCCCCTTTTTAAGTGGTCCGTGTGATTTTGGGGAGAGGGGACGGTTCAGTTGCGTCTGGTGTCTCGGGTAAGCTCAGTCTGTAGGGGAGCTGTGGCCAGTGACTCAAACATTTGATAGCAGAGTGTTTTCATGTCAGGCTGAGCAGAGCTCTGCATTCCTCACGTTTCCTGCTGTTTGAGCACAGGGCTGATGGATGAGCTGGCAGAGCCAGGCCTTGGCAGCGGGCACAGCTTCCCCCCTGCAGCTGCTGGAGCGGACCCGGCCCTCTGCTTCCACGGGGCTCCGTACGCCGAGGCCGCGCTGCACAGCCTGGGTACGTCAGGGCTGGGCCCTCGGGTGCGTCAGGGCTGGGCCCTGCTCCGGGTACATCAGGGCTGGGCCCTGCTCCGGGTACATCAGGGCTGGGCCCTGCTCCGGGTGCGTCAGGGCTGGGCCCTGCTCCGGGTACATCAGGGCTGGGCCCTGCTCCGGGTACGTCAGGGCTGGGCCCTGCTGCGGGTGCGCCAGGGCTGGGCCCTGCTCCGGCCTGGCTGTTGCAGGTCACACACCCGGGGAGTGCTCTGGGCTGGGAGGGACCTCAAAGCTTATCTCATCCCACCCCTGCCGTGGGCAGGGACGCCTGCCCCTATCCCAGGCTGCTCCAAGCCCCGTCCGACCTGGCCTTGGACACTTGCAGAGATGGAGCAGCCACACTAATGAGGGATTTTCCTCAATAAAACCATTAGGAATATGCTTTTTGTCTGTAGTATCTCATTTACTGTTCTGCTGCCAGTCAATCACTGTAAGTCTCAATGGAAATCAAAAAGAAAATACCTTTTTAAAGTAAATTAAAAGATACATGCAAAAAGAAATTACTGAAACGTGACACGCTAACATCCAATTAAGACTTAATTAAGATAATTAAAAGATTAATAGCCAATCAATACATATTTATTGCCATAGTTTCAAGAGAAGTCAAAATATTAAAATGAGATAAATTGGTGTGTAAAACTGGAATATGCTGAAGTGATAAATGCTGGCAGCTATAGTTCTGTAGGTGCAGAAAAGGCACTTTCCAATCTCATTTTACTCAGATATTCTAAATTTCAGTTTATACAGTTGTATTCACTTTGGTAACTCATTCATTCAAAGCTGGGAGATTGATAGGATTTCAAAGAGCAAGGAAATGGGTTTTCTGTTCTTAATCTATGACTCACATGGGTGAGTCTTAAACCTCCTAGTTCTGTACACTTGGAGTAAAGAAAATCCGATGTTTATTTCACTAACTACAGCTTGGGGGTTTTTATGTGTCCAGCAAGTTAATTTAGTTTAATTTAATGTAATTGTTTAAAAATTTGGATGCCAGGACTTTGAGTTAAAATATACTGCTCTCCAAAACCAAACTGACACTAAGTCCTAAGGAAAAATGAAAATTAAATGCATGTCATTCACCATTCTCTAGCATTATGAAATGTTATGATGTAGGAATAAGTAAGTAAATAAATGTTTATTGATACAATTGCTTAAATAATCATGTAGTGAATCAGTATGGAACAAACAGGGATTTCTGCTGGGCCAGGGATTCTCCAGGCTGCGCTGTTCCCAACAGGACTGTGGGTATAAGCACAGTGTTACAGCAGTCCCCAAATTAGCTCCCAATTTTGTGCCCTGCAATGTGCTAGAAAGCAAAATGAGGTATTGATTTAATGCGAAGTCAGTCATTAGTTATCAACCCAAAACTGATGCCTTAAATCATTTTGGTACAGATCTATCAACTCTGCCTAATGGTGTGAATAAGGATATCAAAATTACAAGGGAATGTGTTTGCTTTACACGGCAAAATGTAATTCCAGGGAAGGACTGGGACTAATTAGAGGGGGTTTGCTGTGTTAATATTCCACATTCGGGAGGCTTTTCCTGAGCTGCAGTGTGAGGAGACAGGGAAATGCTGGTTGGGATTTATGCAATTCCTTCACAGCAAAAAGACTGAGATGTGTTTTCATGGGGTAACAGTTTTGTTTCGATGCTCTCCCTGGGCAGGAGGAAACCTCAGCGCGGTGCCAGAGCCCCGTCACATCCCTCTGGAGTTCCTGTGCCACCGAGCTTACGCTGCTGAGCCCGGGATGGAGCAAGTGGTGATGCTGACAGTGGTGGGGATGCAGGCTCTGAAGAGTGCTGGAGAGCTCCTCCAGCACATCCTGCTGCCTGGCCTCAGGGATCAGTCTCGGAGTGCAGGTGATCCCAGCTCTGGGGCAGGGCTGGACACCTTGGGCAGGAAAGTTTATCCTGGGTAGCTCTCTTTAGCATAGCAGGAACATCATGGAAAATGTGAAGGGGCCTCAGGAAGAGCGGGTTTCTTTATTGCCCCCCTGAAGAGCTGAAGAATTTATCTTGGTTTGTTATGGGCAATCACAAACAGCTCAGGAGGGCATAATTTGCTTCAGAGAGCATCAAATGAGTTCCAAGTAGTGCTTGGGCTTGCAGAGCTTTTATGTAACACAGAGCATTGTGTCCCTCCCTGAGCACTGGGAGGTAAGGCTGGGCTGGAGCTGGGACAGGCCTTTGGGAGTCACAGGCTCTGCTGTGTCCAGTGACAGCCGTGGTGAGCAGAACCAAGGCACTTCACGGCCTCCCGCTCCGGTTCCCCCGCGCGAGGAGCAGCGGAGCCGTCCCCACGCTGGGGGCTCACATGTGCATGCAAAGGGCTGTCAAGCCCTAGGCAGGACAGGGAGCTCATGTAACTTCATGTGCAGGTTGCACTGAAGTGTGATAACACAGGAGCTGTAGGCACAAAGGGCACAAGTCTGCCTTACCCTGTGTTGTATTTCGGAGAGTTGAGAGTATCAACTCTCCCAAAATTATGTTGAAACACAGCTTGAAATCCTGTGAAGTGCTGTATCTGAGATCTGAGCCAACAGAAACTTCCAGCACTCAGGGATTGAGCCCCAAGTACCTTCCTACATAGTCAGAAGACAACTTTACAAACCCGACAACATTGAAACTGCTTTAGAGACAAGTCAGCATTCTGTTGTAGTTTGTTACTACGATGAACATTGCTTAAAGTGTTATGAGAGGTGCTAAAGGATCCGTAATTATGGATTATGCTGTGCCAAGCCACATTGTTACCAGTGTACTCTGTGATTCCCTTTCAACTCTCCTCCATTAGCTAGTCCCTTCCATCAAATCATGGCACTTGCTCCCTGTGGCTCCCTGTTGATTTCCCAGATAGCCCCTTTTTTGTTCTTCACAGTAATGGCATTTCTTAGAATTTGCATCTTGTGGGTTTTCCCAGTATATTCCTATATTTGCATTACAGTCCATTCTGGATGAAACAGAAGTCAGAACAGCATCGGAACTTGTGCAGGGAAAAAATCAATGTGAAATAAAATGTTTGTGTCCAAAAGAAAGCACAGCTCCTACGAAACACAAGCTGCTGTCTGGTGCTAAAAACATTTTTCTTGACTTGCAGCAGAGCCTGATTCAGGATTTGAGCTCCTAGGCCTGAAGTGGCTGCCCCATCTCACTCGCTGTCAGGCCAGGGAAATAACCCCTTTTGAGGCTGGAGACACTCACTGGCAGAGGAGCCTGGACACGCTGATGTCCAACCCCGTCCTGGTGTGCGCGCTCCGGGGCATCGACGCCTTCCGAGCCCTGGGAGCTGCCCTCAAGGGATGGACACAGGGCAGGGACAGGCTCAGCACGGGTGACAGCCTCCCACAGGCACTAATGGCCTTGACCCCAGAGGTGACCTTCAGACAAGCCATCCTCTTCTTCACAGAGGCAGATTTGGTGACTGGTAAGGCACGTTTTTACTCTTTGTATTATCCTCAGCTATAGGGTGTGTGGGAATTGACTGAACTTGGACAAAGGAATCCAGTGCTGGGGTTTTTCTCAGGCACAGAAATACGTAATAATGTGGGGCTAAATTCTGTGCTTGGCTGAATTAAGATGAGGCAATGAAACCAGCAGGAGCCAGCTGAGGTCATCTACAAGGTGGCTTATATAATTAACGTGGCTGTGCTTGGCCTGGTGCCCTTCCTGATGATCTTGAGGTACTCCATAAGTACTAATTAGATATCAGAGCAATTGGCAGGATCAGTAAATAATACCATGCCTTTTAAACCCTCTCTATAAGAGAAACTGAAGAACAGAGCCCAAGAGCTCTCCCACCTAAATGTGGGCCCATAATTGTGGTGCCAGACTTTCAGCTTGATGCCTCAGCCTTGCCCTGTGCTCAGGGAGATGAAGGTGTGACCAATCTGTAAGAGCCGAAGAAAACAGATTTCTTGAGAATTTCTTTTTATCCTGGAGGAGAATGAAGAGAGGAGTGGAGACCTTTGCTGTCAAGAGCTTCTCAAAGTTCAGTGATGTGTGCCAGCATCGATCTTTCAGCACAGTAAATCTGATCGTTTCCTCCTGTAGCAGGAAATGTATAGCCATGCCTCTTAAAACTAAATCACTGTGCAGACTGCAGGGTTATTGATACTGGATGGTTTAGAGCAGCAGACTACAAGCTCCCACTGTTTCCTTTTAATGTGAAATATTCAGAGAAGAATTGGGGCTGCCTGACTCCTCACACCCAGAGAGAAACAGTTCTGAGCCCTGACAGTTTCTGGCAGGGAGCTGGAACAAGGTGGTCCCTTCCAACCCAAGCCATTGTGGGATTTTATGCTTACTCAGAAGGAGACAGAAATCAAAGATTGTGGTAACACCATGTATCAGCTGAGGGGGAGTGATGCAGTCCCATAAGTGCATTTGTGCTTTGAATTTACAGCCCTTCCTTCATCTTTCCTTGGGGAAGAAAAGTCCTTTGTTATCAACACAAACTTAGACACCTGTATCAAACCCACTGTGCCTGTGTAGTGTGCAGTAACAAATTGGCTTTGCTGAATTCCAACAAGAAAGATTTGTCTAGGAAAAGATCCTGGGTTTAGGCTCACAGCAAGTTCAATTTGTCAGTGAACTATGGGGGTGTTCTCTGTGAGACTGGTGACCAACAAGAGGAGCCTACAGAAGAAAAGGCATCAGACATCCCAAACTGGTGTCTAAAACTCTAAGAGTTCATGCACTGCAGCCCTTAATTAAAGTTATCTTGAGATGGAAAGGCAGGATAAGAGGAAAGCAGAGCTGTGAGCTCAGTTTATTGAGGGAGGTTGTAATGGCAGTGCCAGCCTTTTGCACCAAAGCCACTGTGAGGAACAAATGAGCACAGCTGAGGCACAACTTCAGTATCCTGCACTCTCTCTTTTATAAGGTAGTTCCATTTTTTCCTTGTGTTTTTATTGTTGTGGGAGGAATGGAGAGGCCTCCATGCCCAAGAACAGCTCTTCAATGTTTTGTAGCAGGTTGAACATCTGCCCTGCTAAATAAAATGACTTTTGTCACCCTCCAGCCCCAGACAGTGAAGGTTTCCCATCTGTGAATCCATAAAAATACCTGTCCTTCCTTTTCCAGATGCAGAACAACGCCCTGCTGTGAAATACCTGCCACCACCTGGCAGGAGCTCCAGCACTGAAGGGAAGACCACAGGTAAGCACCAGTTGCCTCTTGAAAAAAACCAAGTTACTTTAGACTCTTAAATAGATTGAAAAAATCTGTGTGTCCTCTGTCAGAGCCATTGAAATGGGATTAGTAAACCTTTGGTTAGACATCCTAATCCCAGGCAACTGGGAAGGAAAGGCCAGCTGGGTCCACCCAGTGCTGGGGGAAGGTGCGAGTATTGTCACATCATTTCTTCTCCACAGTCCTGAGAACGACCTGCTGGGGGATGGTGTGGAAAGTCAGCTGGAAAAGTAATTAATGTCAGCTCTTTAGTAGCCTTTTTCAGGTGTAGATCCCAGAAATGATGATTTTCATGGTGTTTTAGAGAGGTGAAATCAGAGCAGAAGGTGCATTTCCTATGTCTCAGATGGGATGTCTCTGTCATTTACATCCCAGTGCTGCCCAGCTCACCAGGGGATTCACAGATCCTGAAAGTCCTTTCAGATAACCCCAGCACTAAGGAAAAAAGCTGGTGCTGGGAGGATGAGCTAAATGTTATGAGACAAGGCAAGGACCTTAGGGCTGGTTCCAACTGCTATTTGTGCTCTTATTATTGCAACAAACATGTGGAAAGAGAAAGAGGGCTCATTAGAAAAAGAAAACACTTTGGCTAAATACCTTCCAGATACATAACCCTGGAAAATAGATAGACATGGATTTTGGACAGTAATACAAAAAAGAAAGAAGGTAGTTCTGTTTTGACAAACAGATTTTAGCTTTTTCTTATCTACCTTGCACGTCACAGTGGCTAAATTTACCAGTCACTGGAAAAGGAAGTCTTTTATCAATCTGATGCAGGATTCCCCTCACTGTGCCCTAGATCTCAATTACTTCTCAATTCTCATGTGCTTGAAGTGCCTTGATTTTCCTCATCTTCAAGTCACTGCAGGTTTTACATTAGACTGAAGGGAACATTTTTCTTTTGGCTTTCGTCCTAAGTTCTGATTCCCCAGACTCCTTTCATCCTGCTCTGCTCTCCTGAAGAACCACTGGAGCAGCCACTCCTGGCTGGTTGGGGAAACACCAGGGAGGTTTTATCAGCAGCATTCAGGATCCACAGCACTGCTTTGTTTCTGAGAGAACATCAAACAGAACACCTGAGTTCTGGGAACACCAGAAACAGGGCAGTATCTGACTTGACTGTGGAATATTAGGAGCACAGATAGGTTTAAAACCACTGTTAACCACTCCCTGAAGTCCCAGAAAAGGTAACCAAGGTCCAACATGATTTAGGACTCGCAGTCCTGATCAGCCTGTGCTCCTGGGATTACCAGAGAAGGGGGAAGTGTGACCCCTCCCAGGGTGTCCCAGGACATCTGAAATCAATCCATCCATGTCCCAGTGTAACACCCTAAAATATCAGTGTGTCACTGTAATATTGGCTGCTTTATGTAGAGATGATAGCACAGTTCTCAGATTGTCTCAGAACACACAAAACTCACTCAAATCTGCTTCTCTCCTTCAGTGGGTGAGAGCTGGAGGTGCCGAGCAGAATCCCTGTTTTCCTACCTGCAAGCAGGTGAGAGAGGAGCAAATGGGAAAATGTTACTTGACAAGGACTTGGTGGAACGAAATCATCTGGATGTACCAGCCCAAAATAAGCAAAAGGATTATACCAACATTTTCCTGAGGCTGGAATCCAGGCAGTGGTGCACTCTGAGCATGCCAGGAGATGTGGTATCTGCTTGTCCTGAGTTCCCACTTATTGAAGTCACACTTATCTGAACTGTTATCTATAAATAGCATATAAACTAACCTCTATTTTCACAGTTAGGCTATGAAATCAAAACCTATGTAAAAATCTTTTGGAGAGGCAGAAAGGAAAGGATTGTGAAGAATGGATCTAAAAATATTACAAAGTAGAGAAACATAATAAAAACCAGGAAAGGCTCTGAGCAGCCAGAACTGGAAATCAGGCAGGTTTGGGCGTTGCCAAACAGGTACCCCTGCTAATTCATGATCAGCAGAGATTGTTCCACTGGTAATTAGTGGTATTTTCTCTAGTTCTTGCTACTTAGAATTGCTGAGGAGAGAATGCCAGCTCTGGGTGACAAGGTGTCTTTGACCACACCAAGCTGGCAATCCTCCTGAAGTGTCTGAAGTCCCTAAATATGCAGCAGGTAGTGACTCACACGGCAGAAGAATGAAAATATCTGCCCAAAAACGTAGCAGATGATGAGGAAAACATCTGGAGGCCACTGAGTGCTTACATAACACTCAGGTGAGGTTGCTGAGGTGGAGCCCAGCAGCTTCCTGCACTTCCAGGCTGTTGCTATGGAACCTTTCTGTTCAGGAATGATGTGAGGAAAACTGCACATCTGTAACAGGAGGGCTCCCTGCAGCACAAGAGTTAAGTGTCCATATCAAATACGGGGGGAAATAACCCTGGTTTTTATTTTGATCCTGTGTTTCTGTGCCATGTCCTGCTTGTCACCTGGAAATAACAGCATTAAGTTCCAGGTAGCCTTGTTGATGCTTTGCTGCATTGACATCCGTGTAATTACTACTGGGGTGCACAGGGAACAGAAAATGACATTTTTTGTACCCAAATAGATCAGCTTGGATCAGTTTTAGCAGCCTGTAGGATGTTCCCCTGTGCTTGTGCTGATTGATGTGGTTCAGTACCAGCAGTTCCTGGGCCTCACAGACTGGTTCTGACACTGCACTTGCCAATAAATCTCCAGAAGATGTTATAAGGATAAAATATTAACGATACTCTTAGTAGCAAGTACTTTAGCAAGACTAAAAATTTGAAAATGCTGTCATTTAAAAATTGAATTTATGTATTTTCTGTCTTTAAATCCATTTTCATCAGACAGCAAAGCTTTCTTGGTCTGGTTTGTCTTCTGCTCCTCATAGTGCTGCACCTTCCCGGCAGCTCTAGAGAGAGCTGTGTCAGAAGCAGAAAGTTTTTTCCAGAATGTCAATTTTGGTAAAGACAATTCAATTAATTATTGGTTTATGACATTAATTGGGACCTGTCAGGGTTGTTAGTGCCTCTCTGAAACAGAGCTCTAAAATATACAGAACACCAGGGTAAGAATGTAATAGCTGCTCAAGGATTACATCACATAATCACCACTGTTGACATGAAAAATGTAAAAGGGAGTATTTTATCTCTCTTAAAACGTTAATCTGTAATATAAAGGTTTGAGTCTTATCTGACAGAGCTGCCACAAAAACTTTTTGGACCTGGAGCAGATTTCCTTGACGGAGAAACCTCCAAGCTTAGACTGTTTCAGATACATTTTTAATCTGAAAACCCAACAAAGCGAACCCAAATAAATAAACGATCCTATATGCCCAGGTTTTTTATGGACTTGTTTTGTGGGTATTTTTGTGAACTTCCTGCCAGGTTTCCGCTGACCCCCATCCCCAGCCGTGTGCCCCGGGTAGCAAACAAGCCCCGCTGTGTTTCACCGCGCGCTTTGTTCCAGGGGCACAGGTTCTGTGCACGGTGCTGCTCATCAAACCCGGTGTCTGGAGCCGCGGGCTGCCGAGGATCCTCCGGAGCCTGCACCTGGAAAAATTCAGCGTGGTGGGAATGAAACACGTGGAGCTGGAAGCGGCCGCTGCCTCGGCGCTCGTGCCCTGCGAGGTGCAGCAGGTGGGTGACGGCAGCGGCAGCTGCGTGGTACCTTGGGGAGGAAGGGGCTGAGCTGTGCATAATCCATTCCTGAAACCCCAGCAGCTCCCACCCGGGATTTCGGAGCTGTTGCTGGGAGCGAGCGATATGGAACAATCGGATCTGTACCTCAGCAGCACAAAGAGAGCTGACTGCTGAGGGCTGCTTTTATCCCATGCCATAAAGACAGCCCTGGTTTCTCCCAAAGGAAACTTTGGGGAGGATATGGGCAGTACAGACCTCGCAGGAATCTGTTCCGCTCTGCCTCTTTGCCTGGCAAACAGGTGTCCTCTGTTCCTTGCCCCGGGTCATTCCAGGTAGGGCACATCCCGGGAACACGTGTGCCTGGGTTCATTCCATGTGGTTAAAGCCGGGAGGCTGCCTGCCTGTCAGGGAACGCACATCTCCGGGGTGCTGTTACCTGAGATTACATTGCAGACACAGCTGAGCCCTGGGAGCCAGCCTGTAAAAATCCCTGCAAGGAGAGGAAATCGCCCTTGCTCATGTCTAAGAGGCAACAAAGAGGGTTCTTAAATCTTAGGGCATTGTGGGGTTGATTAGCTAAAAATAAATGTTTGTGTCTGCTCTTTCATGGCACTAGAAGCCTTTTCTTTCCTCAACCTGATGTACCCTGAGTGTAAGGATACTGTGAAAGCAAGGGATTTGAGAGGAGCTGGATTATTATTTTTTTACTTCCCTTGGGGAAAAACAATCTGTTATTTGATTGCTTTCCTGAAGACATCTAACCACTTGACTTTATAAAAAACAAGCGTTTATAATTGATATTGCACTTGGGTTAAGTTCGGAAAGTTTATAATATTATCTCCCTGAAATTCTTGGTAGAGACTTCCAGAAGAAAACAGGCACATGCCAAGGCAGTGCTCTGGAACAATTAATACCTTCTTCATGGTAGCAGTGAGCACAGGCATCCGAGTTTTAAATATTTACACTGGCAAGAGAGGTATAGTGGCCATTAGGGTTGATGGGGATGTGCTTCCCAATGTTATTTAATCACAAAGCTAAATACAAAATGCCTTTTTGATCATCTGAAACAAAAAACATCTTAAAAACCCCAAATATCCTCAGGAAACAATGCAGATGCATGTGGGGTAAATGTGAGGAGAGGTTGTTTCCTGAAAATTCCCTTGTTTTTGGAGTTCTCCAACACACCAGAGCAGCTGCTGAGCATTGATTCAGTTGCCTTGAAGAGCTGGTGACTAATGAGTATAAAAATTACAGACTGTTCATGAGGAAAAAAAGCAGGGTTTGAAAGTGAGGAAGCAAAGAGAACAGTCTGCCTTTGCTCAAGGGGAGCAGACAGTGGGAAACGCTTTCTGCTGTCCAGGGGCCCCTGCTCCTTTTCAGAACAGCAGGAATGGCTCTCACTGGGGAGGGCTGGGAAAGGCTCAGCTCCCAGGATAAGTAGGGAGATTTGGAAAAAACCTCAGCAGGCTCCAGGGACTGGCTTATTTGGAAAATCCAGTGGTAAGTGGCTCAATGGCAGCCGTGGGGGCAGGGCTGTTTTTCCCAGATATATTTCATGTACAGCTTTTGGATGGGAGGAATGTTCATGATGGATCTGCTCCTGGGCCTATGGCACAAAGGTGTGCAATGGTGGGCTTCAAATGAGGCTCCTAATATGGGGGCAAATTGCTGACATTTAGCAGGTCACAGAGTCCCAGGTGGGATAATCCCAGCTGGGTTTGGAAGTGACCTCTGGAGATCATCCAGTGCCACCCCCCTGCCAGGGCAGGGTCACCTGGAGCAGGTGACACAGGGATATATCCAGGTGGGTTTGGGATGTCTCCAGAGAGGGAGACTCCAAGTCCTTCCTGGGCAGCTGTTCCACAGCTCTGCCACCCTCCGTGGAAGGAAGTTCTTCCTCAGGTGGAGGTGGAATTTCTTGTGTTTTAGTTTCTGACCATTACTGCTTGTCCTGTCGCTAGGCACTGCTGGAAAGTGCCTGGCACTATCCCCTGACACCCTTGGAGATATTTAAATGGATTGATGAGATCCATGATGAAATGTCCTGCTGAAGAAGATGGAGCCAGCATGTCTGTCCCTTCTAGAAGTTCTGTCCAGGGCTTTTTCTCACTTTACCTGGAGCATGCTCCAAAATCCATCTCTAGAGAACCCCCAAGCACCCCCAAGTGCTGGTTTGTTGTGTGTACATAGCACTTGAGAGCAAATCTGTGTTTATTCACTGCAAGCAAGACAACCTCACATCTCCTTTTCCTTTCTAATGCATTATTTACCTGCTCTTGACAAATATCCTTGGCAGCACGAGCCCAGCTCTGTGATTGCTCTTCCAGCTGAAATAGTCCCCCCGAGCTCGGAGCCGCGCGTGGCCTTTGGAGCACGAGAAGAAACAACTGCTGTGCTCTTTGCCGAGGTTATCGAATCACAGGAGCCATAACAAGATGCTTTATCCACCGTTTAATAATGATTATAGAAAATAAAGGTCATGTAAATAGAGCTGACATTGTCCCCCCAGCTTTCAGCATGACCTGGTGGCGTTCAGCCAGCAAGGAGTTTATTCCCAGGGGATTCTGCGTGGGGAGGCCGGATCTCCCTTCGCTGCTTATCCAGCAGATCCAGCCCTGTGCAGATTGGCAGTTTGGGCTTTATTTTTCCAGTGGGGCCTGATCTTGCTGTGGGGGATTACCTGATGTGATTGCCTGCAGTAGTAGGTCACTGGACACAGTAACTCCGTGATTCCCTCCCGCCCCATCTTGTGCTTCCACGGAAAAGGCAGCCGGGTAATTCCGCTGCTGTGTAATCCCGTCAGTCCTCCCGGGCCAGCGCCCAGCTGGAGCTTCCCTCGGCGAAATTGCTGCCTGAATTCCGGGCAGCTGCACAGGGGCAGCCCCAGCACAGCTGCTCGGGACCCACAGGGGTGTGGAGGCAGGATGGGAATGGAGGGGATGAAGGCAGCGCTGGGCTGGCGGAGTCTGGAGTGGGTGTGAGGAGTGAGAGGAGCTGCCAGAAGCTCCCTGACACCATCAGTAACCATTAGAAACAACATCATCTTCAACCCCAGATCCGTGGATTTGCTGGGGAACAACTGAAAGACGGAAGGGTTTTGTTATTTAGAGCTAAAATCACTGGTTAGAAGCTCTGGAACAAAATACTTTCATTTATTCTGGTCTGTTTAACAGAAACTGAATGTCTTCTTTGCAGCTGTTTCCAACCTGGATGAATATTGATATGTTTTATCAGTCCTTTTGAAAGTTATCATGAAAAATATCACTGGTTTTTCATTGCCAAAGAGAAAACCCATAGAAAAGTGGATTAAAGCCATTTTTTTTAACTAACAAAAATTTTCAAGCAGGAAGGGATTATTTTGTATTATACAGAACTGAATGAATGTCACCGTTTCTCAGTACACTGTGACAAGCTGAAATTCTTCATTCTCATGCAAGCAGAGCTCTTGTCACCAGTGAAGCCCCTGAGTGCCACGCTGTGACCCTGTGCCTGCAGGGCAGGAGCACTGACAAACTCACACCCAACCCCTAAATACCTCACCAATTTAAGCACAGAGGGGTTTTCTCATGAAATATTTTGCCTTTGCAAATAGAGGGGGGAATATCAGGCTTGAGCCCATGGTTGCCAATTCATAACCTACTTCTCAGAGATGCAATTTAGGAGGGAGGCAAGTGCAAGAAGATTTGGGTCAAAGGCAGTGAATGGTTTCATGTGATAGAAAAGCAGAGAGGCCTTGAAGTGTTTTATCTCCATATTTTTAAATGAAATGATAGGATTTGCTTTTGGAAATGTTTTATCTAGAGAATTGCTATTCTCTGCTGCTTTTAGAAGATTAAAAAATAGAGGAATTAAAACCTCTATGAATGACGTGATTCAGCTGAATCAAATAGTGTTTTTTCCCCCTCTTGTTTTTATTTCCTCAAAAACTGGGAAAAAAGTAAATAGCCATGGGTTGATTCTGGCAGGGAGCTGGAAATGCCCTTGTTTTCTAAGCTGGAGAGAACATCCAGCCCTGGCTGCTGCACTGTGGGGGGCAGGGAGGCACAGCCGGATGTTCCTGACACCTTGTTCAGATGGAGGGGCAGGAGGAGGCACAGCTGGATGTTCCTGCCACATTATTCAGATGGAAGGGCAGGAAGAGGCAGAACTGGATGCTCCTGCCACGTTATTCAGATGGAGAAGCAGGAGGAGGCAGGGCTGCAGCTGCTGTGGGCACCCTGACCTTGTGCCCAGCCCAGAGGTGCAGCAGGCCTGCCTTCCCAAGGCTTTCCTTGATTAAAGCAGTCAGCAAGGCCAGAGTGCTCTGCCACCCGCCTGCCCCCGGCTCTGCTGCCTGTCCCAGGGTCCCAGAACTGTCAGTCTGTCTGTCCCCAGCCCCCAGAGCAGCCTCTCCTCACCAGTGCAGTGGTTGCTTCCTGTCATTTCCTCTCATCCTTCCTCAGTGTACGATCCCACGGTGTTGTGACCTCCACAGCTCTGCTCAGGAGTGGGCACGGGCTGAACTGACCGTGCTTGGAAAAGAAGCAAAGGTGGAGAAATTTGCTATGGAGCAAAGGGCATCAGACAAGGCCAGGAGAAGAAACTGATTTCTTGCAGCCCCTGGTCTGACCCTCCTACTTTTAAGTTCTGTAGTCCTGATCCTAACTAGTGTCTCGAATTCTCTCTTCAGGAGAAGCAGGGGGTGTGGAGGGGGCAGGGGGAGGGGTCCTGCCTTTTGTGAATTCAAAAAGCAAAGCTCTGGTATTTGTGATCCATCATTTTATATCAGCTGAAGAATTAAACGTGGCTCCTCATCCCAGAGTATTTATGACCCTGGTGTTCTTGCCTGTGCCCGTGCTTCCCTCTGATCCAGATGGCCCCCTGAAGGAAAAGCCCTTCTGTGACCTGCTGGATGTCACAGGACCTGCTTGGTGTCTGAGCTCTAGATTTTGGAATCTTTAGTACACCAGCAGTGTATTAAAGAGGAGAGAAAACAAGGAGCAACAGCAGATTTGCTTACTCACAACTTCCCTTCCTAGCCAAAGGGAAGCTGGGGTGTTCCCAGTGCTACCAGCTCCTTATAACCTGTTCCATCTCTGATTTCTTCTCAGGATCCAGCTGCTGCAGAAGCTCACTGTACCTACCTTACTTCAGGCACTGCCCTCGTGCTGTGCCTGCAGAGGCCCAATGCTGTGAAGAAGCTGATGGATCTCCTGGGACCAGAGGATCCTCAGCTGGCCCAGGCACTGGATCCATGCCTCTGGAGGGCTCAGTATGGCACCAGCACAGTCCAGAATGCATTTTATGGTAGGTTTTTGTAAAAGAAAAGTCCAAAGGCTCAGATATACAAATAGACAATGTTATGTATTGTTCCCTCCTGCACTGTCACTACAGATGCCTTGGCAGGCACTGGGGGCCAGTACTCCCTAGAAAACTTTCCCTGTGTTCTTGGTGGCTGAGCTGAGTGTGTCTCAAGCAATGAAATATTCTCCCAGAAGGTATATTCCAAAAGGGTTCTTCCCAGAGCAGCCCTAGCTCTGGCTTTATCAGAACAGATTTCCTTTGATCTCTTCCCTGCTTGGTCATTTTGTACTTTTAGCTTGGTTATTTTGGAATTATCCCCAAGAACCCATCTGTCTTCCCTGCTTGTGTGTCCCTTCCTGATGTCTCCATTACCCATTGGCCAACTCCAAGATTTCACAAAGACTCCAGGACCCCGAGTTCCTGTAACATCTCACAGTGCTGATGGCTGGCAGGAGAGAGGTGAAAGGCTCTTTCCAGCTGGCACATGGGCAGAGGCACAGGGCAAGTCAGCATCCTTGGAATGCTGAACCATCCCAGCTCCTCTGCCAGCAGGGAGGCACGGGGATGTTGCAGTGGGGGGGAGANAAGGATGGGAAAATGGGAAATATCCCTGGAGAGAGGAGCCTGTGGAGAGCCCATTATTGCCACAAGGAGGGAAGGATGTCATTCCAAAATTGACATGGAACTAAGTGTGGTTAGCTCCCTGCCTCTGTTTCTCCTCAGCCTTGCACTGATTTTGCACTAATACTTAAAGGAATATAAAAATAATGAAGTAATAACTTCTGTAAACACAGGTGAGCTGGCAGGCACTGTGTGCCCTCAAGTCCCAGAGGAGCTTTCCTGACAAGATCCATGGGATTATTTGGCTCTTCCCGTTGTATCCTGGGCTGTGAAATCACTGCCTCTTTTCATCCATGTCAAGTGGGCTGCTGAGAACTGGCAGGGAGTGAAGGAGCCACAGCTTGGGAAGGAGAACCAACCCCTTGCTGCAGAACCTTCTTTAACCCTGAGGACTTGGACTCAGCCAGGAGAGATCCCACAGGATTTGTGGGAGTGACTGAAGAGCAGGATCAACTTACACCAAAAAAAAGTGGTCAGGGCTCTCCAGCCAATACTTTTCCATTTTCAGCCCCTGCTTCTCTTGCTCTTGAGATGAATGAATGGATTGTGTACCCAGATTGCTCTGAAACTCCTCAGTCATGGCTAAGAATGGATAATACACATCCCAGACTTCAGATGTTTGCTACAGTTGGAGCACCCCCAGCATAACTCAGTGAAAATGAGCAAGGGAAGCTGAGTCTCATCCCATTTTCATTGGGAGTTACAGGGAGCTCCCTGTGTGAGAGATCCTTGGATGTTCTGACTCCCTTCAGCCCCTTAGGCTGGGATGTGAAGTTGCTCTTGACAGGCCCTGCCCTCTGAGCCCAGACCAGGTGCACTGTGTAGGACCCAGCAGTAGGGCTGGCCCACAGAGCCCCCCTGCACTCATTCCAGGAACAGGGATAGCTGTAGCTAACTCTGATGGATCTGGCCCAGCTGCTCTGCCCTGGAGCCATTGGTCCATAAGTGTTCCTAACCCCCTGCACCTCCCAGAGCTTGTCCTTCAACACAGGTGAAACATTTACCCACAAGTTAAGCTGGAAGAACCTTCAGTGAGTAACGAGGGGACTGTGCAAGCCCATCTTCCTTTCCTGGGAGGGAATACTAGGCTTTCCTAGTTTTGCTGCAGCTGAGGAAGAACTTCAGTTAATGCCTGTAGCAGAGCAAACTCACTTTTCCTCCCAAAGTTTCAGGGGAAATGCAATTTAGTTGAAGATAGGGTTCCAGGGAGACTGGTGAAGTGAGAAATGCAGCTTTAATCCTCTGGGGCTCAGCTGCAGAGGTGAACCTGCACCCTCCCATCTCTTCTGGGGCTTGGGAAGTCGTTGGACTGTGCTTGTTCTTGCATCCAAAGAGCTCTTAACGTGTGCACCCTACACTGCCTTGCACCTTGAGCAAAGTGAGTAAAACAGTGTGGGAGCATTTGTGTTCTCTGTAATGCCCCCAGCGATGGAAGCACAGAAGGTTTGGTGAGGAGGTAAGGAAAGGATCCAGCCCAGCTCATACACTGGGACTCACACAACCCCAGGATTGTAAACTGCTGCTTTTAGGGCTCTGGCTATACAAAACCTGGAATTATGGAGCTCCAAGAGGGCTGAGTGCTCTCAGGTGGGATCCTTTGAATGGGTAGCCTCAAAGGTGGTAATATTTCAGAGGATATCTGTATCCCAGGAGCATGGATCTGTGCCAGCACATTGACAGTCTATCTGAACTCCAATAGAAATAGCTTTTCCCTCTCTAATATTTTCCATCCACAAATCTCCAAACATCCTGAGTAATGCTTTATAACACTGTTGCTTTATAGGGAAATATTCAGCTGCTAAGCCTGGAAGGACCTCTCGAGTCACTGAGTTCAGTTAATTCCCTCACAGACAGCCCCATCACGTTTTCCCTTCCATAAGCACCCACCCCAACTGGATGGATGTCACAGAGCTTTGAGAGCTAAAAATCTTCTTACATTTTCAAACTTAAATATAGCCACATATACTTTGTGCCCATTTGTTTCTGTGCCATTATCTGGACTTTATTTTAAGTAGCTCTTTTTACACCTCTGACCTTTCCTACCCTGAAGTGTTTATCAGAAATCAGATTTGTTTCTCAGCTTTGGGTCGTGTTGGGTCAAACCGAGCCAAGGTCCGGTTTAACTCTTCAGATGATTCTCCATTTCCCCAGTCATCCTCATGTCATTTCTCTGACTGTTGCAGTCTCAATTTACCTTTTGTGACCAGAGGTGAACAGAAAAATGTACTTCCATCAGTGCTATTTCTGATTTGCCTCGTGCTAATTCTGATTTCCACGGTCAGTCAGAGTTCCCAGCATATTTGGGACCTACACTATTGTTACTAAGCACATTTGTTTTACTAGCCAGTAGCTCTTCCCCTTCAGTAAGGGCAGCCTGGTGTGATCCAAGGGAACAACAGGATTTAGAGCTGGAATTGAAAGGTTTCACAGTCTCCTTAACATGATTCCCTCAGCTCCACTGTTAGAAAATAGAAGAAGTCTTGTTTACACGATGAAGCTGCTGAGTGATAGTAGGACAGAATCAAAATACCAAGGAGGCAACGGAACTATTCTAAATATAATGGTTTAAAATGTTTGCTATTACTGTACAGAACAGCTGGCCTTTAAAGCAATTACTGCAGCGAGTTGCACATCATCAATCTCTCCAAAAGATGAGTGTGAGTCTAGAGAATGTTTAATTCATGGCCTGAGAGAATCTTCTCATTGTATTTATCTCTCAGGCTCCAGATCCTATGCAATGGCTGTCCGGGATGTGAAGCTGTTTTTCCCAGAAGGGCTGTGCTGTGCCCAATGTCAGACAGTGCAGGAGCAAGAGGTAGGAATCTGCCCTTTCCTGAGCTTTATCCTGCTGTGCCACAGCAGCAGCTTTGGCCCTGCTATCCCGTGCCTTCTCTCCTCTTATGCTTTAGATCTTGCAGCTCTGGATGTGTTTCCCAAGCTGCCAGGTTCTCCTGGTCCTGGGGTGTTCCTCCCTGTGCACTGACCCCGGCAGCCTCGGTGGGGAGGAGCTGCTGCAGATCTGTTTGCTCAGCAGGCTCTGCTGTGAATTTGGGAGGGCTCAGGGCTTGTGCTCCCCAGTGATCAACAGTGCTTTGGAAGCAGGTCACGAGCAGGGATAGCAGCCTCACCCTGACTAAGGCACACGTGACCCAGGAGCTGGTTTTTTACCAGCTTTGTATCATTCAGGGATGGGATGGCTGATGATGTGAAAATGATTGGGACGTGCTCAACCAAGGGATGGAAATGTTTGAGCTTTGCTGTGGCTCAGGGGTGATCCAGCTGAGATGGTCCTCCCAGGAGATTAGCTCTGGAGATGGCCACATCTGTAACGGGCTTCACTCATGGTGGGGAGCAGCTCAGTGCAGAGCATCCTGACTGTGCCACTTCATTCAGGGCCACAGGGAGCTGCTACACCCCAGCGTGGCACTGGGTAAAGCTGTCAGACTCTCACAGGTTTTGTGTGAGCTCCTGGCCTTGAAAAGCTGGGAGCAGAGACCTTAGAATGATGTCTGGATATGGGACCTTGAAAAGGATGGTGAGAGGCTGCACTGAATTAAGCCTCAATTAAAAAGAAGAATGCATGCAAAATGTTCTTGTATCTCCAGACAAGCAGGTGTTTTCTAGGCTGGCAATTACAGAAGTACACGACAGCAACAAAAGCTTCACAGCTTGCCTGAATCAATACTTGAGGAGTGTTATCCCTCCTCATTAGGTAGTGTGTTCACATGACTTGCTTCTCCCTCCCTCCTGCAGATCCACAACCTGAAACATGACCCCATCCTCAGCCTGGGAATCAGGAAGCAGCGCAAGATCCTAACCCGTGACCCGGGAAGACATCACAGTGTCCCGGGCTCCGAGCAGCCAGACAGTCCTGGTAAGGAAATGTGACTCCTGTTATAGATTGGGACTGCTGTTGATTAATTGGACAGCAAGACAAACCATCTGGTGGCAGCAAGATTGGGTATTGATGTCCTTTCAGAAGGGAGAGACAGCTCTGAGCTCCAGGGGATCCAGCCTTTAACTGCTCACCTGCCAGCACTTCAGGGGTTTACAGACAGAGCTGTCCACAAGGGCTGACCTTAACAGCAGCAGCAGAACAAGCACTGACCACACAGCTGGTGTCAGACCAGCACATGTTCCTCTCTGAACCCTTCCCAGGTGTCCCAGCACAACCCTGCTGGTCTGTGTCCATTCAGAGCCTCCCCTGGAGAGGCAGCAGGGCTGGGCAGTGTGAGCTGTTCTGTGCTGTGAGTAGATAAATATCAGTTAGTGCAGGGAGTGCTGCTGGCAGCATGGCCAGAGGCCTCTCCTGAGCTGGGCTGAGAGGTCATTCAGCTCCCACTGCTGCTGAGCAGCTGCCAGCTCCAAATGACTCCCAGCTATGGCCAGGCTGACTTTGATTGGGAGCTGAAGCCTCAGCCAGGCTGACACTTCCTGGGATGCAGCAGCTTCTCAGGGCCTTTCCTGCTGATTTGACTTGATAGACATGTGTAAACACAGCTGTGCTGCAGGGGCAGGAGATGGCACTGACACGAGGGGATGCTCCCACCTTGGGATGTTGTGGATTGATCCCAAGCCTTTATAAACAAGCAGGGAGCCGGTGAAGCATCCCTGTGGTGTTCCCTGGGGAGCAGAATTGTTTAGAACCAGGCTATTCCCGCTCCTGTAGCTTCAGTTCTGATGTGACTGATGTGGGCAGCTCAGAAAATGTTCCCGTGCTACACCTGATCACTGCAGTCCTTAATGCCAGCAGTGGAGCCACAGGATTGTTGTGGATGGGACAGAATCACAGCCCAGCCCTGCCTGACACAGGACTTTTGGGGTGCATTGGTCACATACCAGCAGGTGCAGAAGTGCAAGGAGGGGAGTGGTAAATCAAGTCCTCTGCTCCTGGGGTGAACACCAAGTCACTTTTGTGCAAGGGGTCTCTGAAGGAGGATTTATCCCAAGGTATTTGGGAAGGGTGTTTTCCCCATCATCTTTGTGCACAATGGGAAAGGAGCAGGTTTGCTGTGACCAAATCACTTGATTTGTCGAAGAGATTGCATAAAATAAAAGAATAAAACAGCCTGTTGTGGAGAGAGCACAGGTATTCTGCAGGCTCTGCACAGCTCAGTGTTGGGAGCTAATCTCAAAATACATGCCCCTAATTTCCTGCTGCATGAGGATATCTTAGCTTTGAAGATGCCTAAGCGAAGTAAAAAGGAAAGCAGTGTACAGCCCTGATGTGTTTGTGTCTCAGAAAATGTATTTCAAAGAGTTACTGCCCTGGAAAAGCAAGTCCACGTGATCTCTGAACTGTCAGGCACGATCTCATAAGTGCCTCCAGCAAAGCAGACACATCACTCACGTTCTGGGCTCATCTTGGACACTAGAGGAAGCTCTTGCACACAAGGAAACCTCCTTCCAGCAAATAATTATCACAAAGCTGCTGCCTAATGCACAGACAGATTTATCATGAGGAAAATATGAAATACATTAAGCCTCACGTATGCTGAGCAGAATTACATTTGGGATTATAAAAGCAGCTGGATTAGCAGCTTCCTCTGCTTGGAAAAAATGAAAATGGAATAGTATCTGCTGTAGCAAACCAGCAGTTGTCCTTGTCTGACTCCTGAAATGGGGTCACTCCTGCTGTCTTATGATCTCCAGACAGGGACACAAAGGCGTGCAGGAGCTCAGGATGAGCATCCCAGGGCACGTCCCCAGGGCACATTGAAGGGCACAGCCCAAGGCACATCCCCAGGACACATCCCCAGGACACGTCCCCAGGGCAGATTGCAGGGCACAGCCCAAGGCACGTCCCCAGGGCACATCCCCAGGACACGTCCCCAGGGCACATCCCCAGGACACGTCCCCAGGGCAGATTGCAGGGCACAGCCGAAGGCACATCCCAGGGCACATCCCCAGGGCACAGCCGAAGGCACATCCCAGGGCACATCCCAGGGCACATCCCCGGGGCACATCCCCAGGACATGTCCCAGTGCCGCGGTGCTTCCGACTGCTATGGATGCGTCTGTGCCAGGGCAGAGGCACTGAGAGGGCTCAGAGGTGCTGGGGGGAGAGACCAAATGAGTATTTTGCTCTTTCCCCATCAGGTCAGGCATTGCTGGAGAAGCTCTTCCAAACCACCTGCCTGGTGTTGCCCGGGATAATCCTGCGGGGCTCGGAGCCCCCCCCGTACGTGCAGCTGCTGGAGGAGCTCGTGGGCAGCGGCTTTGTGGTGACCGGAGCTCGCCTGGCCGTGCTGGACTCCCCTCAGGCTCTCTGCATCTCCCAGATGCTCAGCAGGGCCAAGGGCAGTGTTGCAGCAAAGGTATGGAACAGCTGGAGCTGGGCTTTGCTTCCTTGGCACAAAAGAAGAGCCTTGCTCTGATGTGCTGCCCCAAGGCTTTGGTGGCACTATTGCAACACTGCCTCTGAGCCCTGGCACCTCTGGTGAGTAATGTGGGCACTGGGGACACTTCCTGGTGTTCCTGCATCCCTGGGAGCCCTCGACACCATCCCCTGTGACTGTCACCCTCATGGGACTGGCCCGTCCATCGCTCATTCACTGAATGTTTCATTGCACTCAGCCATCACCTTGTTCTGTGTGCTCTGCTGCTGTCTCCTCTCTTGTTTCTCCATATAAATACAGTTTTCCCTCTCTGAATTCACACCCCCTTAATCCTCCTCTACAATGCTAAAAAACCTTTCTTCTTCTTGGACTGTGCCCTGGAGCCTGAGACAGAGATTTCCCACCTGGAGTGTTGCCTCCAACTCTGGGGCTCCCAGCACAGGAAGGACGTGGAGCTGCTGGAGCCAGTGCAGAGGAGGCACCAGGGTGATCAGAGGGATGGAGCAGCTCTGCTGGGAGGAAAGGCTGGGAGAGTTGAGATTGTTCACCTGGAGAAGAAAAGGCTTTGCAGTGACCTAACAGTGGCCTTCCAGTATGTGAAGGAGCTACAAGAACGATGGAGAGAGACTATTTACAAGGGCCTGGAGGAACAGGACACAGGGAATGGCTTCCCACTGCCAGAGGGCAGGGACGGATGGGATATGGAGAATGAATTGTTCCCTGGGAGAGTGCTGAGGCCCTGGCACAGGGTGCCCAGAGCAGCTGTGGCTGGCCCTGGATCCCTGGAAGTGTCCAAGGCCAGGCTGGATGGAGCTTGGAGCAGCCTGGGACAGTGGAAGGTGTCCCTGCCATGGCAGGGGGTGGGACAAGATGGGCTTTGAGGTTCCTCCCAACCCAGGCCATTCTGTGGCTCTCAGTAGGTCCAGCCAGCCTGGGGTTTGGGCACAGGATGTGCTGCTGGGCTGAGCTGACATTGCTCCACAGCAACAGAATACAAGGCCCAGACTGTTTTCCTCTTGGTGTAGGAGAAGCCCACCCAGTCAGGAACCTTGCCTGGACAAAGCTGGAAGGTGGAATGTGCAGGAAAGTGCTGTCAGCAGCAGAGAATAAACAAGGGGGGAAAGTAATTACAGTATCAGTAGCAAACCAACAATCACCCAAGGGCTGTCAGACCATAGCAGGCCCTTCACAAAACACAAACATTTGGGCTTCCAGCTCTCAGTTCTAAGTCTTGGGTGTTATCTGTAACAGGAGCATGTAAGATCTTTTCAGGTTGTGCTTTTTAAATCTGACAGCATCCCTTCGAAGTACATCTGTATGGAACAGCAATTACATCTAGCAGCCAATTAGTGTAAGCACTGCTTGCCTGTGCCCTTAGTCCCCCGGGGATCCATCCCTCTGCACATGGGATGTGCACAGCTCTCTAGGAAGGACAAATCAGCACTGGGGGAGCAGAGCCATCCCTCCTTCCTCCTGTCAGAGATAAATGGCCCTGGGCAGAGCTGGTGTGTTTCCAGAAGGATCTGTCACTGCTGAGCCAAAGGTGAATGTCACAGCCTTTGCTCTCCCCCTCTAGGAGAGAGATGGGCTGCTTCAAGTAATGAGTGTTTCTGCTACAGTATCTCAATATTTACCTGTCTTGGTGTTCCTGCTTCCAGCAGAGGTAGGGGCTGAATAACACACCCAGGTACTCTGCTGATTTTCACTCAGACAGGGCAGCAGGAATTCTGGAGGGCTGTGGGGATCACAAACAGCTCAGACACGGCACTGGCTCTGCCTGGAAGGATCTGTGTTGCTCTGGGGCTCCTGTTCCTCACCCATCAGCCAGACTTAGAGACTTGTTCAAGTGCACAGCAGCACCAAAGCTCTGTTCCCCCCTCTCTTGCAGTGCTCCCTGTTGAAGGACGGGTTGTGCCTGGTGCTGGCAGCGCAGTGGGACAGCGCCGTCACCTCCCTGGGCTCCCTGCTGGACAGGTAAGGAGCAGCTCCTGCCCTGAGGGAGGGCACCTCTCTCTTCTGTGCTTCTGATCAGGGCAGCTGTCACTCAAGGGCAGCCTGTTCTGCACAGTTACCTTGTTCATGGGTCAGTCACTGGGTCATGGAATTGTTAAGGTTGGAAAAGATCAAGTCCAGCCAGGAGCCCAGTACCACCACTAAACCAGGCCCTCAAGTGCCACATCCACACATTTTAACACTTCCAGAAATGGTGACCCCACCACTGCCCCAGGCAGCAGTGCCTGACCACCCTTCCCATGAAGAAATTTTCCCAATATCCAATCTAAACCTCCCCGGGCACAGCTGGAGGCTGTTCCCTCTCCTCCTGTTCCCTGGGAGCAGAGCCTGACCCCCACCTGGCTGTCCCCTCCTGTCAGGGAGTTGTGCAGAGCCACAAGGGCCCCCCTGAGCCTCCTTTTCTCCAGGCTGAGCCCCTTTCCCAGCTCCCTCAGCCTCTCCTGGGGCTCCAGCCCCTTCCCCAGCTCTGTTCTCTTCTCTGAACACATTCCAGCCCCCCAGTGTCTGTTGTCATGAGGACCCCAATACCTGAGAGTGTCCCCCAGTTTCCAAGTCATGTGTCCTCTACTCAGGACCTTTAAAAGCCGAGTTGTGTTCTTTGTTAAGGACCTGCAGTGTCCATAAGGTTTGGCAGCATGGTTCCATGAATACAGGGAATTCTCTGAAATAAGGACTCACATTGGGAATAGACCTGCTGAATCAATAAAATTCCTAGGAGAAATATCTTAGCAGATTTTATGTTTGCTATGAAGAAAATAGAAAACCAAACCTTAAAATAAATGCCAGAAAGCAAAATCAAAAATTAGCCTCTTAAATAAATCACCAGAAACGCTGGGTAGAGGATGTATAAGCCTGGAAAAACAAACAGAAGCCCTCTGCAGGGACTGATTAGTGAAAGAGAGTGATTAGCAGGGCAATTAACCCTGTGTTCCCCAGAGGGAAGGGCTCCCTGCACGGGGCTGGTATTTGGCACTGGCATGTGCAGCTCTCGCACATGGCTCCTCTGGCACAGGAACCCAGAGTCAGGTTTGTGCCACATCCCATGTGGAGCAGCCCAGCAGCCTCGCCAAAAACCCCATCCTGACTTTGGCTGTACCCTCTGGAGGATCTCCAGAAGGTGCTGTCAGCAGGACAGGAGTCAGGGATTCAGGGATGCTGGAGTTTGCAGGCACCGAGGGATCAAAGCTGAACATCCACGTTGCTGCACCTCAGAGTTCTCACACTGTGCAGAAATGTTCCCAGGGCCACACCTGGGAGGAATGGTTGGAACAGATTCCATTGGTAGCTTTTCTAAAATGTTTTTAAGCTACTGACAGCATTTTGACGTTGCTTCCATTCATTTAAAATCACACCCTTGGGAGCCACATCCCAAACCTTCCGCTCTGCAAGGGGAGAAAATTCCCAAGTTACCCAAGACCTTTGTGGTGAGATTTCTCCCAGTCTTTCTCTGGTTTACAATGAAAAAAACCCTGAACTTCTTGGAACCCTGGAGGTCACTGCTGGAGGCAGTTCTGGGAGAGTCACTCAAAATCCCCATGCCTCTTGATTTTCCCGAGCACCACAGTCATGGGTGCTGCTTAACAGGAGGGGCTGTGGCCCAGCACTTCCCTCTCCTTCAGGCTGGATGTGTTTCCAGGGGCCCGTCCCAAGGCAGCCCCTCCAGAGACACCTCCCCTGGCTCCCCCTGGCTCTCAGAGAGCCGAGGGGCTGAGCAGGGAGTGGGCAGGAATAGGTGCCAATCTCTGCACCTTCACCCCCTCCTGCTCTGTAAAAAGGATGAACTTCTGTGCTGAACTCCAAAATGCACGTGCATAGCTTATGGGGGTCAGAGGCACTTCCAAAGGGCAGGATCTGCTCCCAAACAGGAGGATCCAGCCCCAAACAGCAAGGTCCACTCTGTCTCTCCCCCCAGTGCCAGAACCAGTGATCACAAAGCCTTTTCAAACCAGC
Source organism: Promerops cafer (assembly GCA_013398275.1). Lineage (NCBI taxonomy): Eukaryota > Metazoa > Chordata > Aves > Passeriformes > Nectariniidae > Promerops > Promerops cafer. The sequence continues at coordinate 83,050 of VZSE01008040.1, forward strand.
ACTAAAAACCAAAACAAAACAAAACCCCAAAAAACAACAAAAAAAAAAACCCCAAACCCAAAAAACCAAAAAAAACCCCAAAAACAAAACAAAAAAACCCACAAAAAACCCCAAAACCTTTTGCCTTCATGACTGAAAATGCCTGTGGAAGGGAGGAGCAGCAAGGTGTGCCCGAGGGCGGGAGGAGAGAGGGCTCTGATCCTCAGGGAGATCAGGAGCTCACACCCTTATTGTCTCCGAGCCGTCAAACTTTTTAAAATCAGCCTGACTTCACTGGTGCCTCCCAAGGACACTTCATGCCAAGACATCTCCAATTTAAATAACACCAGAGGTTAATTACTCTTACAGCTCCATCAGCCCTTTCTGTCCCGGATAAATCACTGGGTATTTATCTCCCTCTCTCCGCCAGGGCCCGGGATTCCAATCCCTGCCCAGGTCCCTGCGTTTCAGCTGCACTGCTGAAGCCTCACCGCGGTGAAGGGATTATTTTATTTTCCAGCCCTGGGACCTGAGTCACAGCTGAGCCACATTTCTCTGGCTTTGTGCCACGGGAAGGGGACGTTCCCATCTGTATGGAAGCCTGGCTGTGATGTCAGAGATGGGCTGCGATAAAGAGGAATCAGGTGTTGAGAGGAACAATGTGGGCTCTGCCAGTGTAACTGCTCCTAGTCCTGAGCCTATTAAAGCTTTCCTAAGCCCGCCCTGTCAAGGAGAGACATTCAGATCTTGGGGGGCTTGGAGACAGCCCCAGACTCTCCTTGCTGTGGTTGTTCAGCAGCAGGGCCCCCTCTGGCTGCTCTCTGGACATCCAGGGCATTATTTCTGCACCAAAAACCACCGAGCACAGAAAAAGGGACGCGAACAATGCAGGTGTGGGCACAAAAGCAGCCTGGGAGTTTGGTTGCCTGCCAGAAGTGGAGCCGAGCAGGAATCTGGGAGAGCCTGGGAGCGTGCCAAGGGGAGCTCACAGGGCAGAGGGAGGCGCTGGGAAGAGGTGAGGGAGCAGTGGGGACCCCAGGGACACCCGGAGGGGGAAGTGACACATCCTATCCACGGACGAGGGAAAACGATGTGGGACTTACCTTTCTTGTTCTGTCAGCATCCGGCTGCCTGGATGGCTCGGGATAAAGCATCTGAATTTTCCCTGTCATAACTTGTTTTCACAGCCACATTTCCTGGCTGCAGGGTGGCAGAGGCAAGAATTTACAGCAGTAGATTCAAAGCAACTCCTGGAAGGAAGGCATGCTCTGCTTTTTATGCATGACAAACCAGATTTAGCTGCCTTAAGAGGTGATGCTGGTTCCACAGTGATTACTCCTCTATGGTTTAAGCATTTAAAAAGCACTTTAAGATTGTCAGGACCTGTGTTGTGTACAGACTTAGCAGCTCACCTGGTTAACTCAGTAGGCAGGGTTTGGCTAAAGCACCCCCAAAACCGAGCTGCAGCAGGGGAAAATTAGAGTTTAGGCCAGGCTTTATGCCTTCCTGCCTTAAAATGTGGTACTGCAATCAGAGCAGAAGCCAAGTGCTGAGGAACTTAGCTGGATGTTTTTCTCTCTGATGAAACATTCTTACCAAGTGTTAATTGCTTCTAGCAGGGAGCGATGTTATCCCTATAGGAAGCTCATCCCGGGGAGCTTTGGAGGGGAAGGAGGTGTAGAAATTTAAAAAAAAATAAAAAAGAGAGAGAAAAAATGAACACATGGGGTGTAAAATCTCGGAGTTGTTGAAAACCAGTGAAGGGAAAACTGTTGCCAAGCACAATACCTGGATATGGGGGCAGGGAACAGGGAGTGGTTTCCAAAGCCTCGGGAGAGTTTTCAAGCCTGAGGCTCCGAGTGTGCACGGAGCCCGTTTAAAAAGCACTTCTGAAATTGGTACCTTGCCTTTCGATTTCTCTGGAGTACATTTTGTGGTCAGGTCGTGTGTGGCTTGAGGAGGGCCAGAGCAAAACCAGGACTGGTGAGGCAGTGCCTGCTGCTCCGGGCAGTTTAGTAAATCCTGGGACTGGGGGAAAGCGCCCAGATTATCTCAGTGGAGAAAAAGCCCCTTGCCCAGAGCGAAGTACCCACGTTAATGTGCATTTCCCACTGCCCCAGAACCACCCTTATGCAACTGGGCATGGCTTGTCCAGTTTGTATTTAAAGTTTGTTTGAAGGTTTGTATTTAAATAGTGCAAAGCCATTTACACAAATCTTTGTAAAACCCAGGATTTAGCTGTGTAAAGAGGAGCAGTAACAGATGCCCGTGGCTGGAGCTGCTGGCACAGAGCTCAGACCTCCCCAGGGCTGGGTCATCTCCCTCCCTCCCAGCTGACATGGCAAACTAACCCTGCTTCCCTTTCTCTCTGTCCCCAGTGCCTGCTGGCAGAACCAGCCGGTCCTGGACACTGCAGAGCATCTCCTTTATCCCCAAAATGAGAATCAGGCAAGTGGAGAAGTTTATGATATGGATATGTGTTCTTCGTGCCCCTGTGATGAAGGAAACTTGTTAATATTGGTTGAAATTTCAAAGAAAATGATAACTTTTATGAGTCAGAGGTGGTGACAGCCCCAAGCCTTGGCTTAGGCTGAGAGCCCAGAACATGGGGAAGGTGGGACCAAAATCCTGTCAAACTGTCTCCCACATTACAGTGGTGACACAGTTTTGAATCAAAACATTTGGAGATATTGATAAAGGTTCTATATTTTCCATAGAAATTCTGTTACTTTTTGTGAAAAATCAACACTGAGAAAAATATCACGGAATCGTGGAATGGTTGGGGTGGGAAAGGACCTGAAAGCCCATCCAGTTCCAGTTCCCATGGCAGGGACACCTTCCACTGTCCCAGGCTGCTCCAAGTCCCATCCAACCTGGCCTTGGGCACTGCCAGGGATCCAGGGCCAGCCACAGCTGCTCTGGGCACCCTGTGCCAGGGCCTCCCCACCCTCCCAGGGAGCAATTTCAAGTGTCTGCGATATTTGTCAAAAATAGTGACAGGAAATGTTCATTCAGCCCTACAGCCAAGCTGGCACAGATCCTGTGTTCTGAAAGTTGCATTTCAGAAGCCCAAATCCAAGTGGAAGAGGAGGAGTGAAGCCATTAGCCATTCCAGGGATGGTCTAGCTGAATATTTTCTCAGTAATTCATCCCAAGAAAGGAAACACTGAGCTCCAGACATGTGGGCAGCTAATGGGAATAAACTGCATAAATACATTCAAAATTCGGGCTGTAATCATCAAAGTTTAGTTCAAAACAAATGAGAGGTTTGGATAGAGGAGGCAGAGCCTGAGGAGTTGGGATCAGGAGGTGTAAAGTCCTGGTGGAGCTGTCCCTGCCCATGCCAGGGGGGTGGAGTGCCATGAGCTTTGAGGTCCCTTCCAGCCCAAACCATTCTGTGATTCTGTGATAAAAGACTTGTGGAGAGTGAGAAATGATAGCAAGTGGACAAACCTCTCCTCTGGATCCCTTTTTCTTCCCAATAAAAGCCCAGCAGGAGAGTGAGATGTGTTTGTAACCTCATCTAACACATCAGAACTGCTGCCTTCAAGCACCAGTGCTCTAAGGATTGAGCCTTAAAAGACACGGAGCCCTCTTTGAAGTGTGCATCCCTGCTTTTAACGCAGACAAAACTGCCCCAGCTTCCCCGAGGGGGCTGAGCCGCCGTTGGCAGCCGCTCTGCGAGGGCGCGGTGGGATCCTGGCGCTGCAGTGCCTGGGCAGCTCTGCCTGCACGGCTCTGCGGAGCTGCAGGGCTGTCACAGCCCCGCGCTGGCTGCTGCCAGGGTGCCAGGCTGTTGCCAAGGAATGTGACAGGGCAGCAAGTCCAGGCTGTCTCCTGATTTGCTTTGAAAGGACGTTACATCTCTGTGCCTGACATAAAATCCCTTCTGCTTCCCGGCGCTGGGGAACGAGCCTATCAGGGAGAGGCTTAGAGGGCTTTTTGTGCTAGAGAGGAGAAAAAGCAAACATGCTCAGCCCTTCTCCCTGCTTCTGGCAGCCTGGGATGTGCAATCTGATCCCTCTGGAAGCAGGGGCTGCTCGCGGGAGCTCGGAGCTTCGAGCAGGAATGCAGTCCTGGGACAGCAGCACATCTCCCTGGGGGTACAAACAGCACAGCAGCAGCTCCTGATGGTTTTCCAGTGGGCCTTTTTCTCCCAAGTCCAGGGTAGGTTCTGGAATCAGAGTGAGATCTGAGGAGCAAAGGCACCGGGGAATCTGTTCCTCAAAGGATGGCCCCAGGAATGATGTTTGAGCCTCTGATCTCCTGCTAATGAGTTTATGAAATGTCAGCCAGGCTTTGCAGGGCAAAGCTAATGAGCAACAACACGATATCAGGCAAAGTTCAGGAGGGTTAAGTGAACATGGATTTCAAATCCTCATGGTGTGAGCAGAGCTGCAGCCTTTCCTGGTGGAGTCAAGCCATGGAAGTGAAATGGAACATCATCCTCACTCCCAGTGTGATTTGGGATTAGGCAATAGGATGAGCAATCAGCTTTCCAAAGGTGGCCTGGTGCAGTGCTGACATCTGTGCCTGGGCTGGTTGTCTGCCTGCTTCTGCTGCTTTCCTGGAGCACCTTCACCTGCCCTGGGTGAAACACCTGCCTTAGGAGCAGACAAATCCAGGCTTTGGGAGTTCCTTGTTCTCCCCAGTGACCCTGCGGGTGCCAGGCACGCTCAGCACAGCTCACATTTGGGAGTGACAGAGCCATGGTCTGTTGGTGCCACCACTAGGGCCTGGTGACCTTCCACAGGGGTGTCTCAGATGTTCCCACAGCTGGCCCATGCCCAACTGGGATGTCTCCAGGGATAAGGGAGGGGCCAGGGAGTGCTGTGCTCAGCCTGGGGGCTGGGATGTCCTGGGGCTGGACACTTCCCATCACCTGCAGCAGTGACTGTGGCTGGGGTGGGGCTGTGAGGACCAAGTGGCTGTCCCTCGGTGACATCACTGACCTGCCACCATCAGCCAGAGCAGCAGGGTGACACAGTCTCTGTCCCTCAGTGAGAGCCCACGGGAGCAGTCCAGCCTCCTCTGGCAGCACCAACCCCTCCACTCGGCCTGGAGCCACCCTCCCTGCAGACACCTGAAACGTGGAACTGGAGCAGAGCCACACAGGGAAAACACCTCCCAGCACCTCTTGGCATGACCCTCTGCCCCTCAGCTGCAGGCAGAAGGGCTGCAGTGCCATAAAAGAGACTAAAAAGCTGTGATGAGAGGAAGGGCTGGCAGGAGGGCCCGAGGGCTCTGGGGTGGGCTGCAGCACAGCATCCCCAGTGCTTTGGGGCCGTGGTGCTCATTAGCACAGGCAGGATTGCAGCCTGGGCTGCAGCCCTTGGCACCACATTGGCCTCTCCAGCTCGGAAACAGCCGTGCCAGGGCTGCTCCAGGGCTGGGCTCGGGAAGGACAGGCAGAGCAGCCAGGGAGGGAGGAGATTTCCCACTTAGCACCTTGCTGGTTTGCTTTTCTTCAGTTCCTTGAAAACATAACTCCTGAGCATCACAGGGAGCAGGGGTTCCCTGCTGTGGGACACTCACAGCCGCCCCTGTGCTGGGATTAATCCAGCCTGGGAAACTGCCTCTGCACAAGAAACCTGCCTCTGGAAAAAAGTTTCTTTGCCACATACAGAACTCACAGCTCTCCTCCAACCCTTTCCTTGGTTTCTCCCCAGGCCCAGGAGCTGCTCTGCTGCCTTTTTGACTCCCTGACATCAGAGAGCATCCACCGAATTGAATCCCAGGATTGCTAGCAGAGATGGGCAAGGCCCCCAGGCAGCCTTGGATGCCACTGTGGAGATGGACACAGGCACAACCAGCTCTAAGAGCACTGTTTGTTTGGAATTAAAACAGAGTCTGAAGTGTGGCATTAGCAAGGGTCAGAGAAATGCGAGTGGTGGAGGAAGGCTCAGCGCCCCAAAACAAACCCCTCTGAACTGGGGCCAGGCTTCCCAGTGGAGTCCATCCAGAGACAACCTGCTGGTGTCTGTGCAAGGCTTGGAGCACTCCTCTGGCTGGGAAAACCTCGGGGAGCAAATACAGGGGCACGTGTTCACTGCTGTGTCTCCCAGGTGCTTGGGGACCCCTTCTGCCCCAGGCCTCAAAGACTTCATGAGAGACTCCACTTGCTGCTGCTCCTGTGTTCTTTGAACCAAAGACAAACCCACAGCAAATGAAATGGAAGTAGTCAGAGGGAAAGCTGGATCCCTGGAGGTTCAGCACACCAGGCCGAGCCGTTCAATAAGATTAAAAGCTGGGCAGCTCAGTGTTCACCTGCCTGTGCTCCAGCAGCCCTGTCCTGGGCTGTGCCAGCCCACACCCTGCTCCCTCCCATGGGCCCTGCCTCCTCTTCTCCTCCTGCAGCAGCTGCTGGTCCTATGATCCTTTCTGGGGGCCTGGAGGAAAGGAAGCTGGTGTTAATACAAAGGCCCTCAGCCTTCCTGGGACCCACTGGGGTCTTTTTCCTTTAGGAAAGATTCTTCTCAGCCCAGGAAGGCTCCTGTTCCCACCTGCCCTGGTAAGGCAAAGACTTAGACTTAGACTCTGCCCTGATGTGGCCTCACCTCGGGTCTGGGCCAGTTGTGGGTGCCACAATATCAGAAGGATCTAAAGCTGTTGGAGAGTGTCCAAAGGGGGGACATGGGCATGGGGAAGGGGCTGAGGAGCAGCTGAGGGCACTTGGATTGTTCAGCTGGAGAAGGAGACAGGGCAGAGCTCAGCAGGGGCTGCAGCTCCTCCTGAGGGGCAGCTCTGATCTCTGCTCCCTGTGACAGGGACAGGACCAGGGAACAGCTGGAGCTGGGCCAGGGCAGGGTCAGGCTGGAGATCAGGGAAAGGTTCTTCCCCAGAGGGTGCTGGGCAGGGACATGTTCCACTATGCCAGGTTGCTCCCAAGCCCTGTCCAACCTTGGAAGTTTCTCTCAACCTCTGCTCCCCAGCACTGTTCTGCCTGCATGGGCTCTTTGGGCTTTGTGGTAGGACCAAACATCTCCAGAAAGGAGCTGGAGAGGGAAGCAGGCAGCTGCCCTGGTCTCTGGGGAGGACGAGGTCCTTGGAGTCAGCGTGCTGCACGAGCCTGCTCTGCTCCTGCAGCTAAGTAGGCCATTTCCTGCACTCCAGGCGCATTTCTGTCATGCTTGTAAGCCCTGTACGGCTTTGAAACAAATGAAAATTAAAAGGATCCACCCCCAGCACTCGGGGAATTTGATCTGGAAAAGGAATGGAATAAAGACAGCAGCTGGGGGAGCAGCCCTGTGGAGCTGCACGTGAGGAAGGGGCACACGGGGCCAGCAGCAGCCCTGACCCGGCCAGCCTGGTGACACAAGGGTGACAGAGCCCTGTCCCTCCCACCTGGGCCCTCAGACCTGTGGGACTGAGATCACAGGGAGCTGGACATCATGAGGGGATGCCCTGGTGAGTGCCAGCAGCCAGCCTGGGGTGGTGACATCCCAGCGGGACACCCCCAGCCCATCTGGGCTTGGCAGGAGCACTCCCAGGAGTTGAGATCAATTAATTCATTAATTCATAGAATTAATTAATAAAATCAGAGAATTTTGAATGGTTTGGGTGTGAAGGGACCTCAAAGCACATCCAGTGCCACCCCTGCCATGGGCAGGGACACCTTCCACTGTCCCAGGCTGCTCCAAGCCCCATCCAGCCTGGCCAGGGATCCAGGGGCAGCCACAGCTGCTCTGGGCACCCTGTGCCAGGGCCTCCCCACCCTCTGAGTAAAGATTAATTCACTGTATAACAAACCAGGGCCTGGCACAAAACACGGCCCATTTCCCATCCCCTTCCAGACATCCCCGCTGAGGCTTGAGCTCTGTGAGCCTCCATCCACCAGCAAGCAAAGCCCTGTGCCTCAGTTTCCCATCTAGGAAATGGAGGTGGCAGCTCTGCCACATCCCCCAGACACAGCAGCAACATCCCAAAAATGGGGCAGCACCCAGATATCTCCAAACAAGGATCTGCTGCGGTGCCTGGAATTCCTATTTTAAAGCCCAGCTAATTAATCTCAGCGTAACAAACGCGCACACCCTGCGCAGAGCAGGGGAAAGCAGCATGCTCTGGTATTTCCAAAATGCCAGCATGCCAGAAATAGCCCTGCCAGCCTTTTCTCCTAGAGAATACCCCACTTGTCTCTGGAGAAGTGACAACCAGGAGCACCACGACCCACCGGGGATCAATCCTCAGCCGGCCGTCAGCTCCGGCCCCGTCAATGGGAGCTGCTGCTCTTGCACCATTTTTCCCTGGAAACTGCCACAAGGCAGCCAGGATTAGCTAATCAGAGCTGAGGAGCAAATTAATGATTGAAAGAACTAGGAGAAAGGCAGATTTGATCCGAGATTGCCAGCTTTGCAGCTGGCTCCTACTTGCAAACAATTCATTTAGATTATGAAAGCAAGAAATTGAGTACAAAACCCCCTAGATTGTTTGCTTCCTGGAGAAAGAAAAGAAAAGGAATGGAATTTAGATTAAAAATTATGCAGAATAGTATTAAATCCCCACCCTCTTGTGCCTCCCCTCTTGCTGAAAAACCAGAGCTAATCAGAATTTTGCATTGTTCTGCTGCCAGTGTCAGAGCTGCCTCAATGGAGGAGAGATAAAATACAGGAGGTGGCATTTGCTGTTAACTCCTTAGGGTCCTGCCATGGCAAAAATGGGAACACAGTGCCTGCTGCCGAAATCCCATTCTCCCAGCCCGATCAGCTCCCTTTAGGGGCAGGTGTTGGGGGCAGAGCAGCTCCCCACGCCCTGCACAGCTCCTGCTGTGCCCTGGGGTGGGCACATGGTGTTTATTCACACACCTGGGAGCTCTCAGGTGAGCCCTTTGTCCCTCCTCGGGAAGGACTGGTGTCCCCAGGGATGTGCATGGATGCTTTCCCCTATGGAGGGCACAGGCAGAGCCTCACTCTGTGCTGTAGGACAGATTTAACCAATTACCACCCTGCTAATCCCTGCCTGGCTGTCCCCAGCAGCAGTGGGACACTGACACCCGACAGGTGATCCGAGGGCACCATATCACTCCCCGTACCAGCCTGAGCAGGGCAGGGGCAGGGGCTGAGCTGGCACAGAGCTGCAGGAGCAGCTCAGCCCCACTGGGCACAGCCTGGCCGTGCCCTTCTCTGGTGGCTGTGACCCAGGGTCAGCCCCCAGCCACTGCTGGGGGAGCTGGTGCCAGCTCTGCTGACCCTCTGCAGCCACCAGAGCAGACACATCGGCTGCTCAGCACTTTCAGCCTGGCCAAACTGACTCTTTCATCCAAAAAAAGGTTCTGCTTCAGCCCTGTGCACACGAGCCCTGCTGAGCCCTGGGGATGTCCCATGTCACCACTCAGAGCCACCAGCCTGGGAATTACTGCACAGCCAGCAGGATTTGCTGCCCTCCCAGCAAACTCGAAATTGGGCACTTGGGTTTCATCTCCTGAGGTCCATGGCTCAGGAAGCAGGAGGAGTTGATGGACCTGCTGGAGCTGTCCTTGGATCATCCATACTCACCAAACTTGATAATCCTGTGCCACACACCTCCCATGCCCACAAATATCTGCCTTGCTCTGGCTGACAGAGCCAAAAGCACCTCTCTTGGCCAAGAGCCACTGCTGATCTCCAGGGAGACCTCAGAGCCCCTGCCAGGGCCTAAAGGGGCTCCAGGAGGGCTGGAGAGGGACTGGGGACAAGGGATGGAGGGACAGGACACAGGGAATGGCTCCCACTGCCAGAGGGCAGGGATGGATGGGATATGGGGAAGGAATTGTTCCCTGGGAGGGGGGGGAGGCCCTGGCACAGGGTGCCCAGAGCAGCTGTGGCTGCCCCTGGATCCCTGGCAGTGCCCAAGGCCAGGCTGGACACTGGGGCTTGGAGCAGCCTGGGACAGTGGAAGGTGTCCCTGCCCATGGCAGGGGATTTGGGTGATCTTTAAGGTCCCTTCAGAGCCAACCCAACTCTCATTCCATGACTGATGTGACAGGGGTGGTGGCTGGTGCTTGCCTCACCACTGCCTTCCTGGGGTGGGATCAGGACCTGGGCTCCACTCCCAGCTCTGTCCCATGGGGCAGGCAGTGGCCCTTCTCCAGTCCTTGATCTCCCCGTTCCCAGGACACGATCTCCAGGGCTGTGGCAGCAGGAGCCGGTGATGAATTGGTGATGAATTGGTCCTTGGCAATCCCCCCGGCAGGGCTGGAGCAGCACAAAGGGCGCTTTGTGTGCAGGCTGATAAACGGGGCCGGGATGAGTCACCCGCGGGGAATTAGCCCAGGGAACAGGGATGCTCAGCCAGAACAGGCTCCGGAGCTCACTGCACGCTCTAACTGGGTCACACAGGAGACCAGGGCTGCCAGTGCCTTGTCTGGGCCCACCTGGCCATGGCCCAGCAGCAACACCACTGCCCATCCCCAGAAGTGACCAGTTTGATCCAGTAAACCAAGGCAGAGGCTCTGCCAGGACAGTTTCACACAGTGTGGGGTCAAACTGGGGCTGCTGGGCCTACAAAAACTCCTGGGGAGCTCAGCTGAGGGGCTGTAGGGTTTGTCTGTCTCCATCCATCCATCCATCCATCCATCCATCCATCCATCCATCCATCCATCCATCCATCCATCCATCCATCCATCCATCCATCCATCCATCCACAGCTGTGGGGATATTTAAGCCTCAGCTTGGGCTCTGCTGAGCCCTGTTCTGAGGCTGTGCTTGGCTGCTCTGCCAGGTGAACCAATGGATCTGACCCCTGGAGTCTTGTCCTTGCACACCTTTCTGGCCATCAGGAGCCTCCTGACATCTTTGTGAGCTTTCAGAGATGATTTTGAAGATGAAAACATGTGTCCAGCCAGATCACCAAGATGCTGCAGGTGCTCAAGATCCCCAGGTGGCTCCAATGGGCCTCTTTGTGACTGGTTTGCCCAAGACAATGGTGAGGGGCCTGGAGCATCTCCTTGTGAGGAAAGGCTGAGGGAGCTGGGGCTGTCCAGAGGAGCCCCAGCTGAAAGGGGCCCTCAGCCCTGGGTGTCCCTGTGTGCAGGGAGGGCTCAGGGCAGGGCCCAGGCTCTGCTCCAGGGCCCAGCAGTGGGCAGCAACTGATCCCAGGAGTTCTGTTTGGACATGGAATCATTAGGGATGGAAAAGACCTCCAGGATCAGTGAGGCCAACCTCTGACCATCCCCACAAACCATCAACATGAGGAAGAACTTCCTCCCCGTGCAGTGACTGAGCACTGGCCCAGGCTGCCCAGAGAGGCTGTTGAGGCTCCTTCCTGCAGATATTCAAGAGCCATCTGGACACAGTCCTGGGCGATGTCCTCTGGGGGACCCTGCTGGAGCAGGGTGGGACCAGATGAGCCCCAATGGTCTCTTCCAAGTAGACCTATTCTGGAGTTCTGTGCTCTGGATGCTGTGATGTACCGGCTGGCCTACCTGGCACTGACACCTAAGAGACTTCAAGTGACAGAGGGAAGGAGGGAGAAGGGTGGGGTAGGATGTCCCTGCTCCTGCTCCTCAGCTGGCCATTGTCCCTCAGCTGGCAGCCACTGCTTGGAGACTGGAGAGTGCTTTGGAGCTCATGGGGCTCCGGAGCCCATAACACCCACCAGCTGCAATCCCAGCTCTGAGTGGTGACTCTGGGTCTGGGGCTCCTCCTTTCCAGAGCTCTGGCAGAAGATCCTGAGCTGGTGGTGGCTGATTCCCTCTCCCAGCACACTGGCCAGTGAATGTCTCCCTGAGGGCTGTGGAGCAGCAGGAACAAGTGGCTCCCAGGAATGGTGGGAAAGCTGGACAGTGGCTGAGGGCCGGATGCCTCATCCTGCAGGGAGGTCACTCTGAGACAAATGGGACAGTTGTGCCTGTCCCCAGGCCTGTCCTTCCCCAAGATCCAGTCTCCTTGGGAAGCCTGGAGGCCAGGATGGTGTTCAGCTGTTGACAGAGAATCCTGGGCTGCTTCAACCCTGCTGCCAGCCTGAATGCCCTGGGGTCCTACAGAGCTGCTCCTTCCCCCACAGGGGACCATCCAAACACATGAAAGTGATTGAGGTGCTGTGGAGCAAACTAAAGACCTCTGAGAAGCTCCCGACCACTAAACCACCACCTGAGCTGCTCCATCCATCCTGCTCCATCCATCCTGAGCTGCTGAGCTCCCACAGGGCCACAGCCAGAGTCAATGTCCAGCCACAGCCAGCACAGCTGGCAGCCTCCAGATATTGGAGTCCCCCTGGCCCTGAAGCCAAGCCAGTTGTCTGGGCAGCCTGGGGGGCAGCCAGCCAGCCCTGGCACACAGCAGTTATCCTGGCCAGCCCTGTGGGGCAGACGCGACCCAGGAGCTCTGCAGAGCCAGCCACGCTCACGGGGTGCAGGGGGACTTTGGTCCTTGGGAAAGGCTCCTGGCACTGCTCCTCAAACCAGGCCTGGCCCTCGAGTGGCTGCAGAGGTGCCACAAACTGGAGCGAGGCCAGCAGGGGCTGAGGGAGCTGGACCTTCCTCAGGCTGGAGGTGATGGAGGGAATCGAAATCCCTGTCAGGGATTATCGGATCTGGGAGCGGCTTCAGCCAGGGAGGTGCTGATGGGCTCCTGCCCAGGAGGGTGGGGTAGCCCCAGGAGAGGGGCCCCAGGCCAGCTGCAGGGCTTGCGCTCTCCAAATGGTCCCCAGTTACCACCCCCTACTTCGTGACTGGGGATAGCTCCACTGCAGGGCACATCTGGCCTTCCCTTATAAACCGGCCTTGCTTCATCGTGGCTCCAGCCCCGGGGGCACTCAGGTGTCCCAAATTCCTCTGCCTGCCTTCCTGCCAGGGCTGGGCTGGGGGGAAGGCTTCTAAATCCCCGTGTCCTGAAGCAGTGGGAGGGGTGAGGTCGTGCCCCAGGCTCACCTGCAGCCTTTCCCCTAAAATTCCCTTCCCCTGCAGTGTCTTCAGGGCTGCAAGGTGATTAACATCCCCTTTCAGCATGTTCCAGCCGTGTTCTGGATGCCTTTAAGCCCCCGGGGTGTTACACATGGCTTACAAGTTGGGCTCCATTAGTGCTCGATTCGCTGTTTATTAAAACCTCGATTAATCTTGTATTAATGCTCTTCAAATGCGACTTTTGTGGAGGTGCAACAGCCTCTGAGACGAGGAGCTAAGCTTCTCCCCAGCCCTGTGCCACTGTTGTCAGCACGGAATTAGCTCAGGATCTCTCCAGGCTCAGAGCTGAGGGGCTGGGAGGCTGCAGAGAGCGATGATGAGGATGCCCGTGAGGATGCTCTGATTAATAGGGGTAACACCAGCCCAGACATACCCCTGACTGCTGCCCCCAAATCTGGGGCAACTGGGGGAGCAGGGTCCTTGATCTGGGAGCCCACTGCCCACTTTGTTCCCCCCAGAGAAGACAGGAAGGTGTGGGGGCAGCCTGGAGGATACTCTGCTTGCCAGGACCCCACAAATCCAGAGCAGGTGGAAGGGTTAGGAATGGGAAGATGCACATCTGAAAAGCAGAAATCTCTCCTGCCCTTGCCCTGGCAGCTGTGTGGCTCCGGGAGGGCTGTGCAGGAAGGAGGAGCGTGGCCCAGCCCTCAGAGCCAGCAGGAATTGCACCTCGTGCTCCTCCGTGGGTTTGGGATGCTGCCTGTGCCAGATCCAGAGCCATGTCCCGGCGAGGCGGTGATGGGATGGAGATTTCCCATCCCTGCCAAGCTGGGATGCTGCAGTTGTCATGGCAACGTGGGAGGCCTGCAAGCTGGAGCCCATAGCCCACCCCTTCGGGGGGTGGGGGGTGTTCAGGGCTGGGGGTGCTGGGCCCTGGCACCTCCCCGCACCCCAAAACAGCCATGGACCCCCTCCTCCCAAAGCTGACACCCCCACCCATCCTTCAGCCAAAAGACCCTGCTGAAAACACCGCCTCTTCCACGGGCAAAAAACACCTTTGGGTGAAAAAATGTGTCCAAAGGCGCTGTGGGGAGCACAGGGCCAGGTGGGAGATGCCGGCAGAGATTCCCGCGGCAGCTTCCTGCTTCCCTCTGCCCCGAGCCGAGATCCCCGGCTGGCTGGGGCTGCAGCAAAGGCAGCCAGCGCCTGGCAGGGTCTGCCCGTGAGCTGCTCCCTGTGGGATGCTCACAGGGCTCTTTCCAGCAGGCACGCAAGTGCTGGGAGCTGGCCTGGGCTGGCGCTGGAGGTGCAGCCAGCTCCGCTCTCCCTCCTCCCAAAGGCGGCTGGATCGTCACACAAGGTCACCTCTCCCTCCAGCCGCCGGCCACGGGCCTGCCGAGCCCTGCCACGCGGCACAGGCCGGGTTTCTCCCCACCTCGGGCAGGTTTTGCTGTCTGTCTCCAGCAGCTCATTCCCGCCGGGGCCCTCGGCCGCTGCCAGGCCTTGACTGACATCTGTCCATCATCCCTGGCAGCTGGAATCGCAGACAGCAGCGGGTCCCCGCGGGAAGGACGGGCAGGGACGAGCCCGAGCTGCGTCCCCTCCGTGGGCAGTCTGCTGCCACCAGAAGGAGCATCAGGATGCCCCCGTGCCTGCTCCCGTTCCTGCCGCATTCCTGCACTCCCGCATTCCCGCATTCCCGCTCGGGCTCCCGCCCGGTTCCGCCGGGGCGCCGGGTGGCACATGAGTCACACTTCCTCCCTACGCCCATTCCAGCGCGGTGCCGCCGCTATTTTTGGAAGTTCTTGAAAGCAAATCAAGATGAAAGCAAATCATGGCAGTTCATGGATGCTCCCCACGCCGGGCTGGCATCCCCCCGTGTCCCCGAGCCGGGCTGGGGAAGCCCCCGGCAGCCCGGACCCTGCGCTGCCCTCCCTGTTCGGGATGCGTGGGAACTCCCTCCTCATGCCACGGCCCCTCCTGAGTCAGCAGCGAGCTGAAGCACCATCCTAGTGGCAAAATATTACCTTTTAAAGGGCTTGTTTGCGATTGGGGTGGGACTTCGTGCAATGCCAGCCTGGCGTCGATCGTTGTGCTCCCAACGAACGGATCATTCCCAGTTATTTTTATTCCCAACCCCCAGTGTTTTAGCTGGGGCTGCAGTGCCTCACAAAGTGTCTGTGAGGAAAACCGGGCACAATCCAGCTCCGGAATCCAGGGGTGGATGAAATCCGAGGCGGGATCAGCCGCTGAGTGTCACAGCCGGGCCTTCCCGGCCTTCCCAGCTCGGAAGGATCTGGTTTTACGGGATGCTGCACCCACACCCACACCATTCCACACCTGCCACCCCATCCCTCTTTGGTCTGCTCCTCCAGGATCTGTCCAAATCGAGGATTATTTTCCTTTCAGAGCAGTGATTGTGTTGCTCATCCTTCTCCCGGGGACTGCCCAAGGTCAGCAGCCGTGACCCCGGATTGTCCGGCCGCCTTCCCGGCCGAACTGGGGAGCAAACTCGGCAGGGAGGTTGCGGCTCTGCCGGGCAGGGGACACCTTTGCCGTGCAGGTGGTGGCTTGGCAAACTTTAGCTCCGTTTCTTGTGGCTGAAGCTTTTGCCTGGAGACAAGCAGCTCCTGCCCCGCCGGCGCTGCCGGGCTCGCAGCATCCCGACCTTGCCGGGATAAAATTAGCCCCATTTCACTTTGGATTAAAGGCAGCTCCGCTGGAGCCGCGCGAGCGCTTCGGCTCGGAGACGTCAAATGGCAGCGATCCCTTTTTTGTCTGGATCGGGGAGGGGAGAGTCCTGCCAGCCAGCGCCTGGTGACAATGACATTGATTTCCTAGACCTCTCGGTGTGGCCAAATCTGTATTTTTAGCCAGGGAAGAGAAAAATACAAATCACGTGTCAGAGCAATGCTTTCCCTGCCCTGGTGGGAGGGAAGGAGCCAGGAGCCGACACTGCTGGAGCAGGGGATGAGCAGGACTCGCTGCCCGGTCCCCGGAGCGGGGCTGGGGATGCACCAGGGAGCCACTGCTGCACTGCCCGGGCTCCATCCCCAGCACTGCCCCAGCCATGCCCCACACTGCTCTGGCCTCCTGCAGTGGGGTCCCATGGCAGGGGCAGGTGGGGCCCCACTCCCAAAGGATCCCGTCCATCCCCTCCACATCCCCTGTGGCCGTTTATCTTCCGGGGCAGGCACTGTCTTCATCTCTGCTTCCCTGCCACCGCCTCCTCCTCCTCCTCGCTCTCCCCCACCCTGTTCTCATTTCCCCAAGAAGACTTTAATGAAATCTGCCCTTAATTAAATCCACATTCATTTGCATAATTACCAGGAAATTGAAATTAGCCTGCGGACGTGGCTGGAATACATTTGGCATCAGGCAGCCGTGGCTGTTCGTAGGGGGCTGTACCGAGGGCCACTGGGTGACCCCACCCATGGGTGCTGCCAAGCTGCCTCACAGTGCTGCTCCCCACATCCCTTCCCTCCCTCCCCGGGGTGGCCATGGTGACAGGGTGACAGTGGAGGGACAGCCACTCCTGAGGCCACAGCAGGGCAGAGGCTGTGCCCTCCACCCCCGCACAAGCAGCATCACGTTTCCTTTAGTTAATAAAAAAAAAGTCTTCACTGCCATTGAGAAATTTTTTGTTGCTTTTATAACTATGTATTTTGTCTTTTTTTATGGTTTCAGTTGTGTTTTTTTTAAATCCTTTTCAACAGTGACAAACTGAGGTAACGTCTGTGACACTACAGCCTCTCCTACGGGAAGAAGGTCCGAAACCCGACAGCTGAGGGAACTGGAAATAAAAACCTGACAACCTACGGACACAGCGACCTCGACGGGGACAGAAATCACACCGGACGCCCCCTGGGACACACCCCGGGCGGTGCCACCGAGCCCTCCCAGAGAGGTGCCACCGAGCCCTCCCGGGGCAGCCGGGATCCCTTATCTACATTATTGCACGAAAGATCGAGGACATCGAGGGACCTAAGGCAAAGAGGAGTAAAACCGGTGCCTAGCTCTCTACGTGGGGCAATGCTACGTCTAACGCCGGGCCCGGGGGGTGCCGGGGATGGGGGCACGGCGGGGGCGGGGGCGGCCCCTGCTCTGTAAACTGCTGCTGCTGCTGCTGGAAAGCGTTATAGCCCTTTGTGGGGAATTGGGGCACAGGGGCGGCCCCATGGCACCCACCCCATGGGAGGGAAGCCCGAACCACAGCAGGGTGCTCCTGCCTTCGGGTGCCCCCACAGCTTCCCCACCGCGGCGGTGGGGTGAGCTCCCCGCTCTGCTGGGTGCCCAAATCCAGGAGGGAAGGTGTGACCTCCACACACACCCCAGGACCTTGTCACTAAGGGGCCACCAGTGGCTGCTGCCACCACGCCCTGCCTCGCTGCAGCCAGCCCCGGCAGGGTCTATCCTGCTGCCGCTTCCCCGCCAGCCCCAGGGGAGGGTGACAGGTTTGGGGAAGGGGTGACGGCAAGGAGAGGTGATGGGGACAGCACAGAGAAGCAGGCGGGCCCACGGGAGGCCACTCGGAGCTCCCTCTCCTGCCCCCGGGCTGTGCAGGCCAGCCTGGGGTGCACCGCTGCCACCTCCTCCAGTCCCTGGGTCCAAAGGTTCTGCAGAGGGGCCACGGGGACGCCAGCATGGCAGAGCCAGCCCAGCCCCGGCGCGTCCAACCTGCTGGGTGGCCGGCACCGCGCCCACTGGCCACAGCCTGGAGCGCGGCTCCGGCCAGAGGGGACCCATCCCTCCGGCAGGGCCTGAGCCGTGTGGGGCAGGGCAGGGGGACAGGGGCTGCCAGCGGCAGTGGCTGGGACACACAATGACACACAGACAGGGACACTTGCTACATCAATGGCTGCCAGCACCTCCCACGGCAGGGAGGCAGCCGGGGCTGCCGGGGGTCCGGGGCTGCCGGCAACCCCCCGGCTCCCCGTCACCCACCTCCCCATCCCCTCCCCGTCCCTGGCAGCGTGGCAGGGACCAGTGGAAGGGGGCAAATCACCACCCACCCAAACCTCCCCAAAGGCCTCCTCCACGGTGCAGGGTCATCGGCCTTCCCGCTCCCCGGACAGGGGTCGAGCACGGGGTGGGGGCAGAGCCAGTGGGTCACCCACAACCCACTGCCCCCTGACTCTTCCTCCCCGTACTTGGGGACCCCTCCCCATGCCACCCTGGGGGGAGCCTTGGAGGGGGCAGCACAGCCATGGCAGGGCTGTGGGTGCCCCCGGCCTCCCCAGCAGTGAGCGGTGCCCTCGGCCGGGCTCCGGCCGCTGACCTCGCCCAGGTGGGACGGGGAGATCGGCATCCTCAGCGCTACAGAGCGCAACCAGTTCTGTCCTTTTCCTCTTCGACTGTGTTTTTTTCCTTTTTTTTTTCCTTTGGGAAACCCAGAGCCCGGTCCCGGCTCGTGCCACCACCACGATGTACTCCCCCCATCCCCGTCCCCGGGGTGGGGGGCCGGGGCGGGTCGCGCAGCCGCCACGCGCCGCCGTCACACGCAGATCTCTATTGCTGTGGCCAGGACCATCTGCCCCTTGCCCTTGTCCTGCCGTCCGTCTGTCCTGCTCGCCGTGCCCGGGGCGGCCGCGCCCGGCTCGGGGCCGCGCGTTCCGCTCCCCTCCGTCAGGACGGTCCTCTTGAGCGGGGCGGGGGTGCAGGAGCCAGTGGCCTCGTGGCAGTGGGGCCCGGCCGGGAGCTTGTCCCTGGCGTGCTTGCGGGAGCGGTAGGAGGGCCGGCACCGCACCTCGGCCATGAGGTCGCACTTGATGAAGTAGAAAACCTCCTTGACGGGGCAGCGCTTCTCGGGGTCGAGGGCCAACAGGCGCTGGAACATGCGCAGGGCGCTGTCCGTGAAACGCCGCCACTGCGAGGGCAGCCCCGCCAGCCGCCCCTTCTGCCACCGCACAAACTCCTCGAAGAAGGCGTCGGACGCCACCGCCGCCTCCCAGGGGAAGTTCCCGGTGAGGACGCAGAAGATGAGCACCCCGAAAGCCCAGACGTCGATGCTGGTGTCCACGGCGAAGCCCTCGGCCCGGCCGGCCTGGCACACCTCGGGCGCCGTGTAGGGGATGGTGCCGCTGATGCGCTTGACCCGGCAGCCCACCTTGCGGGTCATGCCGAAGTCGGCCAGTTTGACGCGGCGGCAGTCGCGGTCGAAGAGCAGCACGTTCTCCGGTTTGATGTCCCGGTGCACCAGGCTCTTGCTGTGCATGTAGTCGAGGGCCAGGCCCAGCTGCTGCACGCAGCGCTTCACCAGCTCCTCGGGGAGCCCCACCTGTGGGGGGGACACGGCGTCAGCCACCTGCCACCGAGCCCTACGAGGTCCCACCCAGCCCGGGCACCTGCATCTCTGTGGTCTGATGGTCGTGGGTGCTTCTGTCTGGGTGCTGTGATGCAGGGGATGGTGGTGGGTCCTGGGCCACCCAAGGGATGGGTGGTGGGTCTCAGGCTCCCCATAGGATGGTTTGGGCTGGAATGGACCTTAAGGATTGTCCAGTTCCAACCCCTGCCCTGGGCAGGGACACCTTCCACTATCCCAGGTTGCTCCAATCCCTGTCCAACCTGGCCCTGGACAGCAGCCACAAGTTCACCAGGAGAAGGATGATGGGTCTGAGGCCATCCTAGGGATAGGTGATGGATCTTAGGCCACTCAGGGGATGGGTGATGGGTCCCATACTTGTTTGTAGGTGCTTGTGGTCAAGCCCAGCCCAGATAGGGGTGCCCAGTCCCTGCACCTGCACCCCCTCCCACATGGGCACAAAGCTCCCACAGGGGCAGCTTTGCTGAGCGCCCCCTGAGCCCCCACATCCCACCAAGGCTCCCACAGGAGGTGCCGGGGGTCCCACCTGAGGCGGGATGATGTCGAAGAGGTCCCCCCCGGGGGCGTACTCCTGAGCGAAGACGTAGCAGTCCTCGGTCTCGAAGACCACGTCGAAGACCTTGATGATGAAGGGGCTGGAGGAGAGCGTGTTGGTGATGCTGAATTCCCGCAGGAAGTTCTTCAGCTTCGTCTTGCTCTTGTTGACGAACTTCAGGGCCATCTTGGTGCCTGTGGAGGGCAGGGGGCAGGAGTGAGCCCTCGGCTGGGACAGACCATGCACCCTGCTCCCAGCACACATCCCACTCCCCTCACCTGTGCTTTTGTGGGACACCAGGTCCACCTTGCCGTAGGTGCCCTTGCCGAGCTCGCGGATGAGGTCATAGTGCTTGGTGATGTCGGTGCCCGAGAGGGTGCGGATGGCCAGGGACTGCATGTCCTCAGTGATGAGGGGCACCCCGCAGCAGCCCAGCTTGCGCGACGGCTCCTGCTCAATCGAGCCCGCGCTCATGGTTGTGCTGCAAGGCAGAGGTGGCACTGCTTCCATGGGGGCTGTGGAGCCATTGTGTCCCATCCCATCCCATCCCATCCCATCCCATCCCATCCCATCCCATCCCGTCCCGTCCCGTCCCGTCCCGTCCCGTCCCGTCCCGTCCCGTCCCTTCCCCAGGCTGCAGCCACCGCTCCTTGCAAAGGGGGATTGGGCTGCCAGGGTGGTGTTGAGCAGCCCCCAGTAGGTGCCACTCCTCTGTCCCCAGGGGCCACCAACCCAATGGCTCTGGAGGGGGGGCTCCAGCCTCTGCAGGGGCTGCAGCCATGTGGATGTTTGGGGGCAAAGGGAGGGGTCCAGGCATGGCAGAGACAGGGACAAGGACACACATGGATACAAACAGGGACGCACACATGGACACATTTTCTCAGGCCTGGTGTGTTCACAGCCACCCTGCAGGACAGGAGCTAAGGCTCTTTGGGAGTCCCCCTCTGCTGCTGTGTCCCCAAGGGGAGACACAAGAGCCAGCCCTGTCCGCTCCAGTTCTGAGCCCCCTCCAGAGCTGAGCCTCACCCCAGCTGGCGAAGCTCCAGAGCGGAACCAGGGCCATGCACAGGCACCAAGGGGGACACAATGGCTCTGCAGCAAATCCCTCCCTCACATCTCTCCAACCATCCACCAGCACCAACTCCTGGCCTTCAATGACCAGGGTGCCAGACACTCTGGTGTGGAGAATCCCAGAATCCCAGACTGCTTTGGGGTTGGAAGGGACCTTAAAGTTCATCTTGTTCCATGGGCAGGGACACCTGCCCCTATCCCAGGCTGCTCCAAGCCCCATCCAGCCTGGCCTTGGACACTGCCAGGGATCCAGGGGCAGCCACAGCTGCTCTGGGCACCTGTGCCAGGGCCTTCCCACCCTCCCAGGGAACAATTCCTCCGCAATATCCTCTAACCCTGCCCTCTGGCAGTGGGAAGCCATTCCCCTTGTCCTCTCATTCCAGGCCCTTGTCCCAAGTCCCTCTGCAGCTCTCCTGAAGCCCCTTGAGGCATTGAAACAGGCTTTAAGGTCTCCCCAGAGTCTTCTCTTTTCCAGGCTGAACAATCCAAATTCTCTCGGCTTTTCCTCATAGCAGAGGTGTTCCATCCCAATAATCATCATTGTGGCCTCCTCTGGACTTGCTCCAACATATCCATGTCTTTTCTGTGGTGGGGACCAACAGCTGGACGCAGCATTCCCGGTGGGATCTCACCAAAGCAGAGCAGAGGCTGGCCCAGCAGCAGCACATGGACAACAGCACCAACANAGGTGTTCCATCCCAATAATCATCATTGTGGCCTCCTCTGGACTTGCTCCAACATATCCATGTCTTTTCTGTGGTGGGGACCAACAGCTGGACGCAGCATTCCCGGTGGGATCTCACCAAAGCAGAGCAGAGGCTGGCCCAGCAGCAGCACATGGACAACAGCACCAACATTCTTCACTCCCAACAAACCAGGGATGGTTTTCTTCTCACTCTGACCATTCCCACAAGAAGATCCAAGCTCGGAGCCACCCACCATGCCACCACAGCAGTGAAACCACCCCAGCATCTCCTCTGATGTCTTCAGGGCACTGCCTCACCCTCCATCACCGCACAAGCACAAACCCCAGGCAGCCAGGGACGTGGGGAGGGCACTCGGTGGCTGCAGGTGGATAAGGGTGGACAGAGAGAGCCCAAGCAGTGCCCATAGGCTGAGTCCCATGCAAGGCGCTGTGACAGCCACCCCAAATGGTGCCAGACACCCCACAAAGCACCTGCAGCACCCCACAGTCAGGATCACACACAAGGATCCTCCCAGCCCCTTCCCAATAAGGCTGAGTCGGATCTCCAGCTTCTCCTTCCTTCCTTCCT
>VZSE01008041.1:376-206604 GCA_013398275.1 Promerops cafer
CCCAATACAGAGTAAGTACAACCAAAATGCAATCAGTACGGGTTTTTCCACTTTCTCGATCCACGAGTTGGGCACCAAAAAATGTATTTGTCCTGGTTTAGGGCAAATTTGGGAGAAAACCTCTAACGGGGTTCCTCTAGAAAGCAGATTTAAGCAGCCCCTCCCCCAACTGGTTCAGGAAAATATTTCCTTGGAGAAAAGTGGAAAAAACCTGTTTATTTAAGAGGTAAAACATTCACCAGCACAAAAAAATGAACAATATTAAGCAAGAAAACTTCTTGCCAATTTGAAGTCACCCGAGGACAAACACCAAAATAATCCACAAAACTCCCCAAAAGGAACACAAAAAGAAAAAAAAAAATCAGAATAGGAATAATAATAAGAAGAAAATGAAGAAGATAAGAAGAAGAATTAGGAAAAAAATAAGAATAAGAAAAAAAGAAAGAATAAGAATAATACGAAGAATTAGAATAAGAATAGGAAAAAGAATACAAAATAAGAATAAGGAAAAAACCCCACAAAGAATTAGAGTTAGAATAAGCATAACAATGAGAGAAGGAATAAAAAGAAGAACATGAAAAATAAGAGGAATAAAAGAAGAAATAGTAGTACTAGTAAATAATAAAAATAAAAATAAATAAAATGATGATAATAATAATATTAGTAGTATCAAGTTACAAGACAGATCTACACATCTTCTAGAGTCACAGTATATTTTGGGTTGGGAAGGATCTCAAAAATCATCTAGTTCCATCTGATTATAATATTCTGCTCTCTTTCTCTCTGAGTCCTCATTCCTATTTCTTTCTATTTCTCTCCCTCCCATTTCTTGTGAAATAAAATCTATGTCAAATGAAATCTGGATGTTGTTATCATATGGTGTCATTTGCACCTTAATTCGGGCACAGTCATCTCTCCACATTCTCTGCCCAGCCTGTCTTCAGAGCACAGGGCCTCCAGTCCTCTGAGGATCTCCATCGCTCTCCTCTGAACTCCTTCTAGCAGGTCCACGACTTCTTATGCTGGGGCCCCAGACACGGATGTAGTGCTCCAGGTGGGGTTTCACAAAAATGGACTAGAGGGCCACAATCACGCCCCTTGACCTGCTGCACTTCACTCCTATCCACGCAGCCCAGCACATGGCTGGCTTTCTGGGCTGGAGAACAGATTGCCGGCTCACGCTGAGCTTCTCCTCCATCCGCACCCCAAGTGCTTCTCCTCAGCCCCCATCCTGCTCAGCTCCCTGTCCCTGCCAACCCCTTGCTCAGGGGGAGTTCCATCCACTCTCTGCATCATTGCCAAAGCCATTCAAGGGCCCCGGGGCTGAGGCAGAGCCCTCCCTGAGGGACACCCTTCATCCCCGGCCTCCACCTGGGCATGGAGCCACCGAGCACAGCTCCCTGCCTGCGTCCATCTGGCCAATTCCTCCTGCCCCGCACAGCCACCCTCCAAAGCCAGGCCTCGGCAGCGTGGGGCTCGGGGTGTCTGTCCTGTGGCGCTGGGCCTCACCGGGGCTCCGGGCACATCGGCGGTGGCAGGGACTGAAATGTTATGGGTAATGGCTGAAACATTGCGAGGACAGAGTTTTGCCCATTATGGATAAACTGAATAAAGAGGCTCAGATCACCCAAGCCCACCCCTCCTTCACCTGGCTGCAGCTTTGGGACTTGAGCTGCCTGACAGAACCTGAGATACAATCAAGGTGACACTATTGTTCAATTATCTCTGGTCTAGGGACAAGGAAACAAGACTAAGGCAGGAGAATGTATCCACAAGAAATCCAAGCCCAGCAGCTGTCCTGAAAATCAGCTTGGGCCAGGCTCGGGCAGGGGGAGGCCACAGCCCACAGGCTCATCTGCTGAGGCCGCGTCTGCACACACTCCCCCAAAACCAGGAAGGGAGGAGGAGAGTTCTGGGGCTGTGGTGTAACCTCTGGTCAGAGGAGATGAGCTGATTGATTTCTACCTTGGTTTTAAATCTAACGCATTTTGTAATTATGTCCTTTGAGAGAAAAATATCTGCTTTATTTTCATTCCATTAATAGATGAATGTTGAGTTGCTAATGGAAAAAAAAAAGTCATCATCTATTTCTGTGGTATTTGTCAAATCTATGTTATCATCTTCAAAACAGAAAACAAGTCACATCTAAAAGTTTTACAGTCACTTAGATATTGTTTTAGATGTAATTTTATACCTTCAGTGTATAAAATTCCAGACATATTTGTGAACTTGTGAATTTCAGTGAGAAACTTCTAAAACTGATGGTGATTAAAGGCAAAAATTATCTTTTCCAGAGTAGGCCTTGGTTCTGTTCTGTCTAAAACATGGCAGGGGTGTGATAGAAATCACAAAAATTACTGCCAGTATCAAACCCCATTGGCACAAAACTGGGGTTTTCATGAGTGAATGAGATGTGGCTTACACATTTCAGTCAGTATAAAGGAGTGTACTGGAAATTAAATACTCCTGGATTTAATTCTGTGATGATACTACTCCAAGAGTTGAAGGGAGGGAAGAAGAAAATACCTTTTCTAACAGTGCTTTTTGAGGTTACTTTATAAAGGCATCCAAAGTGTTGCTTTGTAATTATGTACAGAAAGGAGCTACTAATTGATGTGAAATTTTATGTCTGCTGGGGTCATCCTACAACCTAACAAACTGCTTTGGCACCTAACTGCTCAAAGTTTCCTGGTATCATCCTTGTGTAAGAATAAGTTACCATGAAAAAGAAATTATAACAAAATAACAATATTGGGACCAAATGCTAAAAGTTTGTATAAGGTTTTATTTGTGAGTGGAGTGGGAGTTTTGTATGTTTGCCTTTACTTTTTTTTGTTTTTAATCTCCCTGTAATACAAAATTATTTAATGATTTCCTCAATATTTTCAGAAAAAATCAACAAAGTTACTCTCTAGAAAAAAAAGGAATATCTGTCTCTGGCATGTTATTTTGAATTACACAGTCCCATAGTACTTCTAAAGAATTTATAAGCTGATATGCTCAAATGATCAGTGAGCTTAAATGAGTGTATTCATCACTTCCAAGCGAAAGAATAATGCAGAAAATAAAGTGTCTTTTTTCTTTCTCTATGAAAAAGCCATGGAATATGATGGAGAGACATGTGGTGGTTGTCATGATCACCCTGGTTCTTGGAGAAAGCTGAGAGCTGATGACGCTGCAACATCATCTCTTCCAAGATAACGAAAAAGAAGAAAGAAAATTCTTCTCTCCTGTCCTCACAGACTTAATGCCCTCCTTTTCTTTTTTTTTTTTTTTTAAGTGATAACTACTACAGTTGAATCCTCATCTGAATCTTACTCGAACTGAGCCGAAGAGCATTTTTGTCAATTTGCTTAAAATAGTATTTTGCTAGCCTTTTGGATTTAGATTTTTAGAAATATTTGGATAGACACACAATTAAAAATTTTCATATTCCGAAGTCTTCTCCTTTCTGAGCTTTAACTTTTGGCTAGTGGGAGAGCGACAAGCATACTTTTAATTTTAAGGAAGCTGTTGTTGTCAGTTAAAGTTAACCTAGATTTCACATATTTTTTTTTAATTGGATAGGCTCAGGCCAAGGTAAATTAAAGTTGAAGTGTCTCTTTGTGAATCTGATGAAAGTTAGCAAGGCCTTGAATGATTTAATGTTTTTAGGACTTTTAAACTGAGATGACGCTTTCTTTGGTTTGAGGTTTTTTTTTTTCCTTTGCCTTCACCCTCTTCTTCTGTTATAGCACTCATAAGCTACAGTTTAGTCTTTAGGATTCTCCATCTTTCTGTAAAGACAAAAACCTGACATTCTGAATACTATGATCATTAAAAATCCCATTGCCGTTTTTTCCTATGAGTAGGTGTGTTACCCTTGGAGTTCAGTCTTAATTTCAGTTTAAGTAATTGGAATTGGTCCTTCTGCAATGGATCTACTGTCAATTTCAAGTGTGGTACTTTGTAGCCAACACCTCATGAAGTAAATTGAGGGATCCCTCTGATGCTCGTTTCCTCAAGTCCTGACACTTCCATGGCTCATCCCTGGCAAGCCTGGTGTTTTCCCTCTCCCCCTTCCAAGCTAGCTAAAAGCTCTGTTAATGAGCCCCGCTAGCTCCTGTGCTGGAACTGTTGTTCCCCGCTGAGATGGGGCATCCCATCAAGTGTCAGTAGACCAGATGTTGGATAGATCATCCCATGGTCAAAAAATCCAAGATTTTTCTGATTACATCAGCCTCGAAGCCATTCATTTACCTGATGGATCTGCCTATTTCTATCAATATTATTCCTTGTTAATGGAAGGATTGAGGAAATCATTGCCTGTGCTCCCAATCCTTCAACCAATTGTCCCAAGGCCCTGAAGCCTCTTTTGATTGGCCTCAGACTTCTTGTTGTAATTTTATCACTACCAGTTTGAACAACCAGTAATGGATAGTAATCAGAGGGCCTTAGTAGACTGGAGAGTTTTCCAGTAATGTCCTTTATCCAAGCCCCTGGGAGACAGCAGACTTCCCTGTTAGTTGGGTCTGGTCATAGCTCTTAAGTTTGAAATGGATACTTGCTTGAATTTTTCATTTAGGGAATGATAACAGGTAGATTCGTTCTGTGTTTACTTTTGGCTGAATTAGACCCTCTGTTAAAATGAGAAATTTACATTTCAAGAGAGGACATCTTTGTAGGAAGGAACTATTAAATGTATGGACAATTATGGTCCTGCTTTTCCATAGCTACCCCATGCACACAGCAGAAGACCCTGATAGGGAATGAGTGGTATATTTCTGGGTGAGCATCTTCTGGAGACTTAGTATTAATTCTGATTCTCAGTTATCTCTGAAGTTAAGCAAATTGTTCTCAGGAAAATTCCAAGATTCTGAGATGCTGGCGTTTGGAGAGATAGCAATTTTACTGCAGCACAGAAGCTTTATATGACCCACAGTTGGCATGGTTAATACCTGTTTTGCAGCAGGCTAGGGGAAGGAGTTGGGAGTTTTCATTTAAACTGGTGTTGGCTGAGTACACAGGATCTTTAAAAGCGTTTCAGACACCATATTCTCTCATATCTCTGACTTCAGGCAGTTGACAAAGTTTGCCTGTCACTGTAGAAGAGATGTCAAAACAATCCAGTAAGAGACTGAAATCCTAGAAGAAGCTGGATGTTTAAATCTATTATTAAAAGACATTTGTTATTAAAGTTACATGACAGAGACCCAAATAAAATTAGTTTAATAGGGATTATTTGAATTATTTTCTTCTTTGCTATGTCTTTGAATGTTGCAACTTCTTGCAGTCCAGCAAAACTCAATTGCCATTACTATGTTCAATGTAATTTTGTTCAGAATAATACATAGACTATGGGAAAATATTTTATCCATGTCTGTTCCTTTAAATGAGGCCAGAACTCTGGGAATAGTGCTTATTGCAGTCTCTTTGAAATTAGATAGCCTCTGATCTCCCAGCTCAGAACATAAGGACTCCCAAATGTGGAAGGAGACCTTGGTGTAAGCTGCAGCCATCAGGACCTCCAGCAATGAGATTGCCTCTTTTCCACCCAGCTGGAGAGAGAGCTCAGAATGGGCCGGGTTCCTTCTCACGTCTATTCCATAGCCTGAGGCAGCAGACAAAGGGGCTGAAATGACAGGGACTTGAGCCAGAGGGCTTCAGTCACCGATTAGCTCATTTCACATCAGCCATGTGGCTTTTAGACAGAAGACTGGAGCCAAGTATCACCAAATTACCTGAAGTAAATTGCTTCATAGCTTGTTACTAAAATTCCAAAAAGCCAAAATTTTTGGCTGCTGTATGATATTTAATTAAACTCCATGCATCTGACAGCTTCTCTGTGTGATGTAGCACATAGCAAATGCTTAGATGCAAGTTGATTTCAATATATGGAAAGGGATAAAAAACCAAAAGGTTGAAACTGTGTTGTTATATTGCAAGGAAAAAAGATTTTTTTTGCTATATAAAAGATCAAATAAAATCTGAAACCAACTTGCATTTTTTACAGCTAGAGAATAAAAGAACAGAAATAGCTACGTTGTGATTCCAGGCATGACTCACACATTTGAACTCCGTACAAGTATCTCTCCAATCAGACATCTTCCACATCTTTGTCTCCCTCAGCAGACTTTAAGAAATAATTTCTTATTCATGATCCTAATAGCTACATACCTGCTGGACTAAACACTGAACAAAAAGACAATTTCCATCTCAGAGGGTACATAGTCCTTGTAAGAAAGAAAAAAGTATTGCCTGCTTTTGGTCAGCAAATGAAGCCGTTAAGTTAATGGCATACGTCCCAGAAAAAGTAATGGGTCAAGAAATATTTTTGAAGGTGCTTGTAGGGAATTTCTGTTCCATGCTAGTTTAACACAGAAGTCAGCATTAATATTTATGTGAGAAAATTTAAAATGTTGAAATGGGAGGCTGGCATTGTGAAGATGAGGCAAGTTAATGTGGTCTCCTCTGCGTGTGTAAGATAATTGTGTGTGTGGGAAGGGTATGGCAAGGAAACCACTGGTTGCAAATAGTGACTCAGAAGATGTTTCTAAACTTTGATGTTATAGAAAGGGAAAATGTGTGGCGCCTCCAAGGGAAGGGTTTATACTAAGATATGGTCTTTTGCCATAACTAATAGGCAGAAATTATTACTAAGTAATATTTTATGCAAAGGTAAAATTCTACATAACTTGTAATCTGAGGCATCTCACCCTTGTATGCAATCTGTAGGAGGCTGAGTAGCTGATTAAGACTGGAGACTGTTACAGTCTCTTACCATTTTCTAAATTTTCCTGTACATTTGGAATTCCAATTTCTTGGGGGGGGGCAGGGGGGGGGAGGGGGAAGTGATGCTTAGTGAAATACACAGTCTTTGTGCATGTGATTTAGAGTACTGTGAGCATCACAAATTAAAACATACATTGCATCTCACAATGACAATACTTCCTTATTTTTCTGGTGTTTATCCTAAAGCACAGGCTCACAAATACTAATAAATAAAATAAATTCAACTTCAAGTTACTTACGAGAGTTGAAATACGTTCTCTAAAGAGGGTCACAGAGACACAAACTGTCAGAATTCCCTATCTTGCTGAGTATCTTAAACCATTACTTCAAGTGTGAATGTATAATTCACTGACAAGGCAGATAGCATCAAGTATATTTTTTTTTCTAAAAAAAACAACAAAAGAACAAAATCAGAAAGATGTTTAATGATGGGTTTATTGATGTGTCATAACCCTACATTAGGAACTTGCAAAGAACAGAGCATGTCGAGTTGTCCCACAGGTAAGTAATATTAAATATAGCCATCCGCCTATGCTAATGTGTTATGTAGAGAAGGGATAACAAATCTGTGTTGTCAGTGGCTCTTGCAGAAGTCTCATTTTGAAAACTAAAAGTCAGGAGAATAATAGTGTAATGTACTGATAGAGCAAGAAAGACTTTAGTTTTCTACTGGTCTAACACAAACTTCAATGATATTTAAGAAACAGCATAATGGCTCTTTGCTCTTCTACTTCTCCTTGAATAGAGCAGGATTAGGGAGTGTTTAATTGAAAAGAAACTTCTCCATTTTTCAGTTTACTTTTCAAGAGAGTCATGCATAAAATGTCATGGCAAAGAGAATGGGAGCATTATATAAGGACAGTTATAAAAAGCAGTTTTATCTTTGGAAATATTAAACTTCTGTATTTCTTATTATACATGTGCATGTATGTAGAAAAAGTATGAGAGCTCATTTTGTATTTGACTTCTTAAAAATTGATTTATTTAAATTTTGATCCTACACACAACAATTAGAAATCAGAAGTTTTTAACATGGGACCGAGGCAGCAAAACAAAGAATGGAGTTCCTTGAGTTCTGGAGGCAAAAAGAGAGTTGAATGTAGAAAAGGTAAAGTCTAAAAGTCTAATAGTAAGACACTACCTTAAGGTAAGAAGATGATCAAATGAGGAAGCCCATTATTAGTGTGCTTTTGTAAAGCACTTCTTTATAATTTTTAAGAAAGCTCCTTTAATATCTGAGGGTTTTTTCATTTTTTTACAAGTAAAACACTTCCTGGATATTCAAGTGCTCTTGGACAACCCTGTAGTAAAATATCTAGAATATTTGGAACATGCTAAGTGCTTAATGCAGCTAATGTTCCTTACTAATAGGATACCAAATACTAAAAACCTCCAACTAATCAAATAACATGTCCCCAAACAAAGAACAGCAACAACAAAACCCCTCTCAAACCAGCAATTCTTGTTGGTGTTAACACAAGGTAGTGCTGCTAGCTCTCAACAAGTTTTATTTTGTGGTGGGGTTTTCTTGGTGGTTGTTTTGCTTTGTTTTTTGTTTTGTTTTCTTTTGTTTTCTTTTGTTTGGGTTTTTTTTTTGGTGGTTTGTTGTGGTTGGCTGGTTGGTTGGTTGGTTGGTTGTTTTTTTACATTGTTTTCTTGTGGTCCTTTGCTGGGCAGGAATAGAAATAGCATGTCATTGTAAGGGAAGTTCCAGAGACTTTAGGAGGCCTTACATTGTGGATAAAAATATTTATTTTGGTTCCACAGACAAGTAAATCAAGGAGCATAAAAATGAATTTACTTGCTAAAAGTTGCAAAGCAGGTCAATAATGGAGTAAAGCCTCCCGTGTCCTGTACTGAATCCATTATGATAGATATTTTACTTAGAATTGGTCATTAAGCCATTAAAATCAAAACCTAAAGGAAGTATTAAATTTTTTAACAGATTTTTTCCATCTTCAGCTCAAGATGGGTCCATCTGCACAGTGTGTCCTATGTCAAATTGCTTTATTTTGGATGGATGATAATTAGTATGTTTTTCTCTCTTTGCCCTTTCTTCCTTTTGGATCAGTACCGCATTTATTAATTCTAATTAACCTTGCACTAGGATGACAAGTGTAATGAGAATCTTGAATAACATTTAGTGATAACAGAAACACAAAAATGAACTTTTGCTTGCTTGCCAGATGGAGTTTTACCAGTGTCTTACTGCTCTGACTCACAAAACAAATATGTGGTTTTACATCTCCTGGGGTATATATGTACAAAAGTTCCACTGGCACTAAATATCACAGGAAAAGCAGGACTGAAGAAATATAGGATTTTTTTTTTTTTAATATTTAAATGCACTTTAATTCAGACAAGCAAAATAAACCCCAAAAGCCGTCCTCATAATTGTCTTTGTGAGAAAATAATAAGGTGCAGATTAGGAGGTTTTTCCCCCTGTTCTTTTTCTTGTGGTATTTTTTACAGGCCATCAAGTCAAGGCCGTATTAAAATGGAGTACTTCACTATCTGTGAATAATTAACTTCATTACAAATGCAATAACATTCTAGATGTAATTTCCTTGACTAAGTTTATAGGTGATCAGTCAAATCTATTAAACTATTATATTTTTTATGTATATATATATATGCAGACACACTATTGTACTGTTTTGGACTATATGAATATTTGTCACCCCAGGCTGCTTCATCCGTGCACATGCCTTAGGACAGACAGGGCTATTTTGTTTTCACAGGTTAGAATAGTGTGAAGCTACACTGAAAGAAGCCAATATTGCCAATGAAGTGCTCATACCTGCAGTGACAAGTGCTGCAACAATAACCTCTCTCTCAGGGGTTTCTTTCTGACCAGGCTGCATTTCCTGAACAATTAATTCATCGCAAATGCACGTAGCATGTAGACAAAGCTTTTCATGTGATTACCATTTATTGTGGAATGATTTGGCTTGGAAGAGACCTTACAGATCATCAACTTCCCTGCCAAGGGCAGGGACATCTTTTACTAGACCAGGTTGCTCCAAGCCCCATCCAGCCTGGTCTTGAACACTCCCAGGGATGGGGCATCCACAGCTTCTCTGAGTAACCTGTTGCAGTGCCTTGCCACTCTTGCAGTGAAAAATTCTACCTAATATTGAATCTAAACCTGCCATCTTTCATCTTAAAGCCACTTTCCCATGCCCTATCACTACATGCCTGTGTAAAATTCCCTCCAGCTCTCTCATAGCCCCTTTTTGGTACTGGATGACACAAAAGGAAGGCTGAAGCCTTTTCTTTGCCAGCTGATACTTTTGACACATTTCTTTATTGTGTGGGTCTACTGTGGTCACACTGTGTGCAGAGAGATTGATCCCTCTAACACCATGAAAGCTACAGACACAAGCTTAAAAGATTTTTTTACCTTTGTTTTACTGCATTGAAATTCTTCTTTGATAAATATTTCCTATTTAAGAAAGAATTGACCTATTAGGAAGAAAAACATGAACAGGGATTTTTGTTAAAATGAATTTTAATAAAATGTTGTAGCTGCATAAGATGGAGGCAGTTAAATGGGCATACAGTGCCTTTCCAGATTCCCCATAGTATATGTGACTTCTGTATGGTCTGCTACAAAATAGGCCCTTAGATCTTTGGAGATTAAGATAGTGGATTCCTCAGGGCATTTAAAATGATAATAGATCTTTGCACTTTTGACATCTGATGGCTCAGTGACCCACATATAAGGTTCATTTGTGTTGATTGTATGGCTTGGCTACCTGCACTGCAGGTAATACTACTGCGACCTACATTTTATTGAACTGATCTTGGACCACATCTCTAGGTGTGGCAATTTTATTATAATAATTTTAAAAGCTGGAAATCCTAAGACACAGTCTCTTTGCAGGCCCCTAGTAGAGTCAGAGATAATTTTAAGTATTGGTTTAATGCTTCCATCACCCTCTGTGTTGCCATGTCCCCTGTGAAATGGCTGGTGCCTTCAAGAGATGGGCTTGAAAATTCTAGCCCATAAGGATAGTACCCCTATTAATAAGCATATTAGTAACTTGGTCATCTCTCCTGTATTTTATGATGCTGTCACATTATTCTAGAGCAATCTATTTAAATCAGACAGCGCAGTGTGGACCATGACAAGCCTGAGGCTGGCAATCCACAGCAGCAGATTATTTTTCTGTCCTAGACAGGAAGAGACTGCTAATCACTAAGGGAAGAGTTCCTGTCCCTTGCCTATCACTCAGATGAATTATTCACCTCTTCTGTCTTCCCACAAGAAATACCTCTTCAGCAATAAAATAAATATTTTTAAGTTTATCTGAAGAACTACCAAAATATCTGATTCTGGTGAACCTGCAGAAAGAATATAATTTAAACTGCATCCTCACTTGTGGACTCTTGCTCTATGTTTTGGTAAGAATTCTGAAAACCAAGGATGTAAGAACAAGACAAGGTATTAAATTAAATATGAATGTATTGTTTTATGTTTGGAGAAAACCGTTTTTAAGAGTTGGATTTTTTTGCAAAAATATCAAAGGTTCGTTTCAAATTTCTTGTGTGGGGTTTTGGTTTTGTTTTATGGGAAGGCTATGAAATTTCACATAGTGAGTTGTATCTGTTCTGAGACATATAGGACCTTTGCCACTGGTTTTAAATGCTTCTGTGCTTACTGACCTACATGGATTTTCGGTATCTATGTTGCCTTCTTTACATCAATATGTAAAAATATACTAGTATTTAAAAAATGAATGCAATTTTTCAAAATCTAATTTATGAGCCTTTAAAACTGTAAAGCAAGATCTATGATCTGCATTCATTTTGCAGAACTACAGTGACTACAGATGGTGCAAGGCATTGATGAATCAGTCTCTTATTTTCTAATGCTACAAAATATAGTCAGATGCTCTAAGTAAACATGAAGAAAAAGCTCAGTGGGAAAGAAACCCTGTAGGTCTATAAAACATGCAGTAGAATGAATATGAAATTGATACATAGGTCTATTTGTGACTTGGGATATGTATTTTCACATATTTGAATGAAAATTTGTATCACCAGAAGTTTTTCTAGATTTGTTAAAAAGGATGGAAAATGTCAGGTGCACAAAATACAAAGGTGTGGAGAAGTACCTAAGTGCTTCTTCTTCGTTTCCTATCATTTACCTTGACACAGAACTTTTGTTTGAGTGATAGCACTTATAAATTTCTTCTGCTATTAAGCATCATACTGAAGCTTTTACAGATTTAGCAACACCTCAGTAGCAGTTGCTCTCTTGTTAAATGCTTTACAGTGAAAAGAGTTGGGTGAGAATAGGACACCTGCTTAGCAGTGAGAAAAAGTGAAAGGCAGGAGGGGGAAAAAAAGAAGTCTTGTGTTGAAAAGTGATTTTAATCAGCATGTGACTGACTTGGAAGAGAGAGCTTGATGCTTTTTTCTAATACCATGTGATGAACATCACAAAACTGTTTGTGGCAGAATTAAAATTCACTGTTATAGGTTGGACTTCCTCCCATTCTGGTCCATGGCAGGTGGCTCAAACTTCTGATAGACAAGCCACAGGGGCATAAATATTCAGAAGCTCAGGCATACTTGAGAAAAGGAGATAAAGAATTTTGTGCTTTCTTGAGGGCCTTTATGTGAAAACCATCTATCACGAAAAAGAGAAATTCTAGTATTACAGGTTTTCTGTTTCTGGAAGGAAAAAGAAAATATAGAATGCAGTTATAGACTTGCAGTACAGCCATATTTAAGCTTTTTCCACTTATAAAGTCAAAGACTTGCTATGATCAGTGTTGAAATAAAACTGGATCCTAGTGTAATTGACAAATGTACCAAATCCAAAAAACCATGCATGCCAACAGCTCTATATAATTTTTTATCTTGAAGCAAATATTCTACCTAGCAAAGAGTTTTACTGCTGGCCATAGATGAAAAAGAAGTGGAAGTTAATTATTTTTTTTTTCTCCAAAACCAGTTTGAAATACTGGAGTACCCCAATAACATTACACCAGCTGTTGGCAGAAGCCAGTGTGAAGTGCTTAGGCAATGTTAACTCCTAATGCAAAGATGACATGTAGACTATAATTTAGATTTCCGATTTCCATTAAAAAAAACCTGTTAGGCTGCAATTACATTCTTTCCTTTCAAGTTATGTTGTATTTAGGATAATAGAATAGGAATCATTGCCTTTGTATCTGCGTATAAACAAGGCTGTCAGAGGAGAAAAAAAAAAAAAAAAATTATTAGGGAACTTACTGCTACTTCCCTGCCTGGACTGTGCCACCCCTCAACGGGATCAAAGAAGAGTGTCAATCTCAAGGCAGTAACTGTGTTACTTGGATGATTTGGTGGACTGTGCAAGTCAAATGTGTCTCTCCTCTCTTGAAGAGATTACTAAGGCTGGCTTTGGAGGGACTTGGACTTTTGAGCCTTCAAATATGAGATAAACCAGAGGGACTTCAAAGTTGATTTCAAAGTACAGTTTTATGTCTGCACATTAAAAAGTGCAGACTCCAAAGAATGTTGGAGAAAAATAGTTATTTCCCCTCTTTCTCTCACCTTTTATAGTGGAGGAATACCGAATTTCTCCCCATCTAACAGTACAATAATTTCAATTTTACAGGAATGTTGTTTTTTTTTTTGTCCCCTTGTAGTGACAAATCTATTACTCATCATAGTCATTCCTACTTGGTCACAGACTCCTTTTACTCCTGCTTCAGCTCTAGCAAGTCAGCCTACACACAGGGTTGGTTTTTCCTTCATACGTCAAAGATGGGAGAAATTCAGAGAATGAATAATTGGCTTCCATGAAGTAATCTCCTTTACTCACCTGCATCCCCCTATCCCTGTGCAAGATTCTGATGTATGTCAGGCAGGCATCAGGTTCTGTAGAGAATTGCTGTGAAGGAATCTGCAATTCAATATAAGGAACTGTATGAAATGGTATAATACAGCAGCCAGAAGTTTAGAGAGGAATAAGTGGCAGAGTGGCAACATAGGTGTGAGGGTTTTTTTGTGTTTTTTTTGTTTTCTTTCAAAATTAATGATCTCAGGTCACTATTGGACTTTTGTAGTAAAATAAACTCTAATAGACCCTGCTTTGTTTTCTAAATCCCTTTGATTAAATGATTAAGCCTGTTTTAAAGCAGTCTACCATCAACAGGTAACACGTCTTGAATATTTTTACTTCTGACAGTCAGGTAAATATCCTACCCGATCCTACAGGTTAGATGTTCACCCTTAATAACAAGTTGTGCCCCAAGACACTGCAGAAATTTCCTTCAGGTGTCAAGGCAAAGGACCTTAGTGGAAACTTTTCATCCTTAGTCTGGAAAGCAATGCAGCATGATTGGTTTTTGAAGGATAATCTGAACTCATGAACACAGAAATGAGTGGAAGATCTCCCCTAAGATCTAAAGACAATGTACAGCTCTCTGGTGTGAGGTTGTGCTTCAGGCACAATTTCCATGACATTTGCAGTATTCAGTCTGAGTTGCTTCTGTACAAAAAGAAGATGATGACAGTTGTGAGTTATCATGTGAAGGTGGTCAATACCAGCACATTTTACTGCCCACTGTCAAAAGAGGGGCTTGGATGCTCTCTGGAGACCTGATTTTACTCCAGGAGATCAATCGCCTCTCTTTATTTGAAATAAAAGGATATTGCTTGAAAAGTGCCTGAGGCATCACAGACTTCCAAGAGGGAATGGAAAACACTGTTGTTCCACGTTCACTGTGTGCAGTTGCTCTCCGGCTATAAAGTATGAAGGGGGAAAAAATTATATCCACTGTATCCAGTGAGTTCAGCAGGTATTAGGAAACGTATTCCTTGAATGTTATTACACCACGTCTGGAATGAAATGTACCATAGCTGTGACTGCCAGATCAGAAAATCAAACAGCTGCAAACCCTCATCAGTCAGCTGTAATGGTTAACAAAGAAAAGAAATCTAGGGTTAGGATTTTTATTAAATTGATATTGATGGTATTATAATGCTATTTGTAACCTAGGCTGCCTCTGGAACACAGCTTTCAGCTCTGTTTATGTTATTCCAAAAAAGACTATAGGGAAAATAGAAGGGTTTCAGAGATGGGCAATAAGAATGCTTAGAGAAGTGGAAAAACTACCATATGAAGTAAGATTGAAAAGACAGCAGCAGTTTACTTCAGAATAGAGATGAACAAGATGAGACATGAAAAACAACCAAGTAAAAAAGACTGTGTGTAAAAATGAATTTAGAGAGAAACTAATGCTGGCTTCCTATTTAACTTCTGACATAATATCAGAGGAAGGCAGTATTCAGAGAACTGAAAGACAGCAAATCTGAAATCAAGAGAATGAATTATTTTTTCAGCCAACAATAAGCTAACAAAAGTCATTGCCACAACATATTATTGGAGTCAAGAGCTCAGTTGGATTAGAAAAGGAAAGGGATGTTTATACAGATTGTAGCAATGGTCAGAGTTACTAGGGTTTTAAAAATAATCAGGGATGTAGAAATGATATAACTACTCATGCTTCAGGCAAAAGGCAATGATAGGAGCTAGGAATATTATTTTTTATAGGAAGCATACCTTTTAACTGTTCACTGTGAGGGTTCTTTAATTGGAGTGTCAGAGGCCACCTTTGGGGAGGCAGGGGGTCAGGAAGGGTGTCTAGTGTTTCCTAAGAACACTTTTAAAGCTTAGTTTCAAAAGGAGATGTTGGAAAATACTTTTTCTGTTGTCTGAACTACTTGCCTGGAATGCTCAAAAATATATTTTATTACTTTGTATTCCCAGAGCCATCACATAAGAATTTTATTTATCTATCTATATGTAGACATATATATATATACTTATAAATATATATATATATATATATATATACACACACTTATTTTTAATCTAGTTGAAGTAAAACCAGATAAGGGTATAACAAGAGTGTATACCCAAGAAAATGGTTGGGATGGGTATCAAATGCATGAGAAAATTCAGGTCAATCAACAAAAATTGGAAAGCAACATGCTAGAATATGTTTTGGTTTTACTATTTTGGGTCTCATGTATTCCCGATGAGCAGGTGCATTGTTCCCTATTGTCTCCTAACGTTGTGATGTTTTGATCCTTGTCACAATGTCCTGATTGAAAGGAGCCTGTGTGATTATTCTGGTTTTACACCACGTGTGTCTTTGAAGCTTCAAAGGTTTCAGACTTTGATTGGATAAGGAATTGATACATTTGCCACCCATATTGGCTATTTGAAACCTATTATAACAAGAAAAACTCCCCAACAAATATTTATTACATTAAGAAAATAGATTTTATTCCAAACTACACAAAAATTTTCTGTAAGTCTAGGGACTCAATTATTTTTATAACTTTGGATAGCTTGGTCATCAAGAAGATGAAGATTTGAAGGCAAAAGTTACAGACCAGTAGTATGAAAACCAATAGCATTTATACTTTAGCTTCCTATGAACGTTATCTTACTGAAGACCTATCTCTATAACTGAACATATATTATGAGTGAATTTATAATTTTTTAACAACTCAGGACTGGAACTTCTGTGGTTTGCAGAGCTGTTTAATTTCTCCTGGCGCAGAATAGAATCTTATGCAGGAATCTGTAAAACAATATATCTTCATTAAAAAAGAGATTCCACGAAGGAATCAAAACTGTGAGGTTCAATGGATCAAAATAATAATTAGAATATCATAGTTACTGAATCTGATAACCCAGATGTTCTGTTAGTACTCTCCTGATTACTTTATTCCCTTACCAGATTAGAAGCAATGCCCAATTTACCCCTTAATCTTCATGAAGGCTCTCTCCCAGAGGACGGGCTTTTAAGTCAAAACTTATTTTTTCAAATTCCCTGCTTTATTTTGGGGGTCTTATGATAACAGTGGAAGCAAACACCTCACTAACTAAACAAAAGCTGCCTTTGATCTTGGTTTTAAAGGCAAGTAGATATGTCCCTTCTCAATTCTTATAGATAAGGCCATTATGCCCTGAGTCCCTACTCCTGCAAAGTAATTTTCACTATTTTAGGACTAATTCATGTTTTAAATTAAGGTTCTGCATACTTCTTTAATAGCACTGGTTACTGAGCCACCTATTAGGAAGACTCTTAAACTAGCAGATAAACAGTGAAAATTTCATTAATGCTGTTGCTAGCTAACTGATTTTCATTAATAACAGGAAAAAGGCTGGTTTAGCATTCCAGTTAGTGCATTATTGATACTAATTTTTTGCCTTAATTAAAATGCAACTCTGTTTACTGCAAAACACTTTAAGTCATGGGAGAGCTCCCTTCTTCACCATAAAGGATGGTTTTCTCTGGGTGTTAGCTGAAACACAGCAGTCAGTGCTGCTTACTTTGACATGAGGCCACTGGTCTGAAGTTTTTAGGTGTGTTTGGTAATGGGTATATTTCAAATCATAAGCTTTTGTTTCTTTGGGAGCCAAATTGTTAAATTTGTGAAGTTACAGCACCTCAGGAACTTGATTTCTGATTATCAGAGCCCCTCTTGATGATAGTTCCTGCTCGAATTCCCCAAAAGATGTTATGTTCTATCCCTTTTTCCTCCAGATGGGACACTGAAAGTTCTTAAGATTAGAAATACTTCAGCCTAAGAGCAATAAGTTAAAAATAACATCTCTGAGTATAACAGCTTGTGCGATGTATTGAAAGAGAGACATTGCCAATAAAAAAAAAAAAAAAAGAAAACAAAACTACCAGAGAGTTATTTATATTTTATTATTGAAAGTTAAAAGTGGTGTGAAAAATACAACTTTTATTCTGCAAGTAATCATGCAAAATTTGGTGGCCTGCACTATATACACAAGTGGAGTTTTGATGGAATCACAAAGACAAACCCTGGTTCAAGCTCTGAACCATGCAGGAAGATAAAAATTCCACATGCTAGTGAGCTCCTTTGTGTTCATCCGTCATTTCAGGTCTCATCAGTGGCCTTTTTTTTAACACTGAAGTCTATTGGTTTACTTTGTTTCTATTCAATTTGTGGTACAGATTTGAGTGCTGTTTAGACATAACAAAGATGTATTCTTATGTTTAATAATTTATTATTTTCTAGCCTTCCCTTTTACTAAAATTAACTCCTCACAGCCATTTTTCATGAATTATCATTTTCTTCATGTTTTGAAATTCTATTGTCAATCTGTCCCTGATGGAAAATTATAGATAGTTAGAAGCTGATTGGCAGCATGCTTCAACATCACCTACCTTCTCCACTAATTAAATAGCTTGGTTCTGACCTGCTTTTTCTTTGGTTAGAACAGCAGGGTGGCTTCAGAACAAAAAATAATGAACTTCAAACCATTGCATCTGAGCAGTACAGACAGCTAAAGCTACAACTTGGGACTGAAATTTTACTGTATTACATCTGTGCATCTTTTCCTGGAATAAAAATTACAAGGAAAGACTTAGGTTAAGTCCTACTTTTTGTTATAGTTTTTGAGTATCTTTGTGTTTTGTTTTGGGTTTTTTTTTTTGTTTATTTTAAAGAATTCCAAGTCCATGGACTGTGATTTCGGTGGCTATACTACCAATATTGAAGGTTTAGCAGAAAAGGCAAAGCAGAATTTCCCAGTTTAAAATGAAAAATGCAGCTGAGCAAAGGGTTCATTAATATTGCCTATAGAGTCTACATTATTTAAGAGAATGTTCCTGAAAACAATTGTGCTAATATACATTAAAAAAAATTTTTGTGGCAATTTTTATAAGACTCTAATATTCACCTTTACTAGTGAACCAGTGAAAATTGGGAGTAAGTCCTGGATCAACCGCTATTTCTCACTGGTATGCAATAGCTGATAAGTACAAAATATATCAGGCCAACAGTTTCTATGTCAAAAGATAATTTTACTCATTTTGTTTCTGATTTTCAATCAAATACTTTATTCTTCTTGTTTACTGAGAGAACACACTCTGCCATCCAGAAGTAAATTAATTCAATTCGTTTGATGTTGGAATAATTCAGATTTCTTGCAATTTTGTTGCTTGCATCCTGCTTGCTTAAGTGCTCTTTTGAAGCTTAATGGAGACACTTTGCCATTTTAATTACTAATATCTAATCATGTTTTATTCACATGCAGAATTTTCTCTCAGTAAATGTTTCTCTACTTAGTAAATAATATAATTAATTTACTAATAAGTGGATCTAGAAATGGAGGGGAATTTTCTTTCCTTGTTACTTAAAATCCTATTTCAACCCCCCATTCCATGTATATCTATCATTTTCCACCCCTGAAATTTGTGAATTCTTTTTAACTTTTCCAAACTGCTTTATGTACTAGCAAGATGAGACAACAGGAAAAATATTATTGAAAAAT
Source organism: Promerops cafer (assembly GCA_013398275.1). Classification (NCBI taxonomy): domain Eukaryota; kingdom Metazoa; phylum Chordata; class Aves; order Passeriformes; family Nectariniidae; genus Promerops; species Promerops cafer. Next base: position 19,473 of record VZSE01008041.1, read on the forward strand.
ATATTTGATACAGCAGTTTTTAATGTGTGAGACTGAGACAGCAAGATTATAAATAAGGTGAAGGAAGATCATGTTATTTCAGTGTTTGTGTCATGGTAAAGGCCATTATATATTTTTTGTTAGCTGTAATATGGGCATAGTAAGCATCTGTGTCAGTGGGAAAACCAAGTCACATTTCCAAGTTGTTCTAGGATGGATGAAGAAATTGTTAGCGTTCAGGAACACATAATCACAGATGGATTATATGCAGGTGCTTTTATTGAAGAGCTCTGGAAGCCACGGGTACAAACCCAAATCTGACTTCGACATTGATTCGAGATGCATACATATTTATATTCTAACATTATATAACTACCTATTGTTTTATTGTACGAGCATGATCTTTCATTATGTTTAACTTTTGATAAAATCACATCATTTATCAATACACTTAACAATCATATCATTTATCAATGTGTAGGTGCAGTTTCATATGATTTACCAAAAACAAAGCATAATCATAGCAGGTGCAGTTCTGCATGATCTACTAAAACAAGACACAACATTCTCCCTCCGCGGCCCACCAGGTCTACTCCACCTCCCCGAACACTGCCTGCAGTTCCCATGATTTTAGAAACATTTTTAACCCCATGTTAACAAAATCTCCCCCAGAACCTGAAAATCTCCCTTATTAAAACTTCTTCAGCCACTTTTCTGCCATGAAAGGATAATTTGTGTCAAATTTTTGTATTTTGAGGAGAAAAAAATGGTTTTATTGGAAAACTCCTGTCTCTGGAACTCAAAGTAAATATATTTTAGCCTCAGATACAGTGGACAGTTACATATATTTCTCGTCAAAAGCATCCAATAAATATCCAATTAATCCCCTGAACAGTTTTCTCACTGTAGGTAAAATTATCTTGTTTCACAAGAGGAGAGAGGAGAAACGGGAACGCGGGGATTATACGATTCACTGAAGGTCACGCGCAGAGCCTGTGTCAGAGCCAACAGCGCAAGGCTTTGTTTCATAATCCATTATCACCATCACAAGACCAGCTTCTCTTCATCACTACTCAAAGGCTGGAAAAAATACGCTATGGAAAAATCTAATTTTCTTAGCCTTTTTTCTTTTTTTTTTTTTTCCAAATTTCCGTCTGTAAGAAGTTAATGAATCACTTGGATTATGGAGTTCCATAGATGAGCTTTGTAGAGGATTCAGAAGCTGTTTGCAGAGCCTATTGTCAAACAGTGCCTTGAGAGCTGTGTCCTACCATGCCCTACCCTGCATTTCTGATGTGTTCTCCATGGCCTAGATCTATAGCCATTCCTAATTACTGTGGGTTTGTGATAGCAGGTTTTAAATATTAACACCCCTTCACTCAGCTTGGACTTCAAAATTGGTTGAGAAATGGCAATTTTACAAACCAGTGTCTCTGAAAAACAGACCATATTTATGTATTTAAGTACAGTCTGGCAGAAGCAGGAAAAACCCCACATTAGCCACATATTTATAATCCTTAATCCCTTATATAATTTAAAGTATTAGGTGAAAAATGAGGTTTGATCCTGCTTGTTCCATCTTGTAATGATACCTAGAAATGTTGTTCTGGTTTGGTGGAGTGAAGATGTGTACCCTATATGTCTTTCTGTGAGTATTAGAATAGAAAAAATATAAAAAGCTATCTTAAAAATGTACTGCAGGCTTAGTTTTATTCTTTAAAAGAAATTATTTATTCAATATCCTTTTAGTTCCACTGGATTCAAGTCTTACACAATTGACAACTTTGGAGGCTAATTAAGTTGCAGTCAGGGGCTATTTTAACTTGTCTTAATGTCTCTGATTACATGGAACATATTTGTAGAGTAAAGCGTATTTCTGATTTAAAGGGTGTAATGGAACAAATAGGTATTATATAGTATTCCTCCTCAAGGTAAACTGGAATGGATAATTTAATTTCCAAGGCGACAAATTATCTTATCATGAGGGAACAGGCAATTTCTTCCCTGCAATAAACGAAGTAGGTGCAGACATCTCTAACCAGATGAAATCATTATCCTTTCTAAAGCAGAAGCATTGAATAGAAGTAATTTTCTCAGCCTTAGTTTCAGAATAGAATGTGGCTCTTATAAACACTGTACACTGTGGTCTTAGGTAAGAGCAACAAATTTAACCCTTTCAGTGAGAAAAGAGTACCAGATACTACACAGATAATTAAATGGGGAAAAAAAAAAAGAAATTGCATATGTATGCATAACAAAATTAAAAATTCAATGAAAGGTAGAAATAGTTAAGAAAACAAAGGTAATATATCCATCATGTATATGAAAGTTCACAGAGATCAGAGTCATTTGTATGATTCTTGTGGAAAACAACGAAACTGATTTTTGCAGAACAGCAATATATCACTAGGTTGTGTATTTCCATGTGAAGTGTAAAGGTGCAATGATGTGTATGCCAGTTAGCTCTCCTCGAGTTCTTTGCAGTTCATTCCATGTTACAGTAATAATGCATGTGCACACGTGTACACACATGCACAGGTTCATAAGCTGCCCTGCTCTGCTTGCTACTTAGGACAAAAAATGAGACTTTCACAAGTATGTCAATTGACTTGGACAAAAATAAAAATGAAAATAAATTTTCCCACATTCTGAAAAAATGACAATTTTAACACAGTTCTGACACAATTTTAATGTTATTTGCCTTTTCGGGGCAAATACCACAAATTTCATGCCCTTTGTGCATGTTTTGGTGGTTTGGTTTTTTTTTTCCAAAAGTGATTCCTAGTTAGAAATTTAATTTTTAAAGAGATCGGGTCAATGTCTACCTTGTCAGTAGCAATGATGTCTTCCATCATTTGAGGAAGCCAGGCTGAAGCTGAGGATGATTTCAACAGTTTGTTCTTTTTTTTTTTTTTTCCTTCACTTGTACAAAGAAATTGGAAATATTTTTTTGTCTTTAGAGGAATGTTTTTGGATTTTTTTTTAACATATTCTTGACTACCTACTAATATTATCTCTTTAGATGTTGAAGTCATTGATGTATGTTGACTTCCATGGTCTTTATCTCACTGGTAGACACAAAGAGACAAGAAATGAGCAGGGTTTCTACCCAGTGCTCCCAGCATTAGGGGCCCAGATTTGCTGGTTTAGACATGAAACTTACCTTAGTGCTTTCTAGATTGGATTTTTCACCTAGCTCAACTTTTTTCTGAGAAAGCTACTTCCTGCTAGTCTTGTGTTTTCCCTCTCTCTCCCCAAAAGCAAATGAGGAATCAATGGAACAAGTGTCCTGATTCCCTCCTTGGTTTGCTACTGAGAGATGAGGCATCACCCCCATATTTCTGTAAAGTATTATTTCTGAGCAGTATAAACTCCTCGACAAATCATGCTTATCATCTTAAAGTGGTCTTTCTGCTTAAGAATGTGTTTATTTCTTTCAATGTTACCAAAACATATTTTCAGAACACTTGAAATTTTCAGATGCATTTAGTTGATTATATATCTGTCACCTACTTGGGTAAAACTGTTAAAAGAAAGTATAAATAATATTCTTGGGATTATAGGGCATTTGCTTTAATGTACATATCATGGCATAACTAACATTACAATATGTAAACAGTAGATATGTGTGAATTAATAGTGCTCTCATCTAATTTTTCTTCTTAAAATGGATGCTTCATTTACTTATTTTCTTGCAATATTATTTACAGGGTGTAAATAAGATCAAAATAACAAACATTAATGTGAAACCCAGGAATCTGTTCTTACACGGCCTACGTATCACGTTGATTGACCTAGATCACATTGGTCATGTTGAAGTCCATGGGTGATGGAACTGCCTTGGAAAGAAGGAGGTTTCTTAAAAGCAGTATTGTAGCAAGCATAAGAAAACATACAGAAACCATCCCCCAAAGGCTTTAATTTGAGCTGATAGTTCAATTCAGAGTTACACACATGAGCACTCCAGCTAACATGTCCAGGCAGTTTGAAAGTAGACTTTTTATACTCCACCATCTCTGGGTTGTAGCAACCTCTATAAACCTTTCTGCACTTTGAACTGAGTTGTGAACAGTTGTTGACTTCATGTTGCCATCTCTGAAAGGTTCTCTGGGTTTATATGATTGATGTAGCAATGTTTTTTTCTGAAAGCAATTTGAGATACCTTAGAGATGAAAGACTTCTATATAAAGCCTCATTTTGTAGTCTGTTTCTTCCTCGTAACTCAAGCCATTTCCCAAAAGTAACAGATCTTGTCATTTCCAACCATAACTTAACATACTCTAAATTTCAGGAATAAATATAAAGAATTTATATTTAATTAGAGAGACCACTGTGTTCAGAGATCTCATGTAGATTGGCAAACACATTCACTGAAGGAGTAAAGAGATTGTTTTCTTGATAAATTAAATTTGACTTTTGTAGCAAGCCTTTCTTTGACTGGAAATGACAGTGTTCTCTCCCTCCATTTTTTTTTCCAGAATCAAAATGAAAGGTAACCCATTTGTTACAAATTTCTCTAAAGATATGATTTTTTAAAAGCTAAAAATCTTTACATTAGGGTTAGGCTTTTACTGCTACAAGTGAGAAATATGTGCTACCATTGGATTTGGAAAAGATGGTGAACACCACCAAAATTACACTGGCACCCACAACTTCTGGCAAAATTCAAGTCCAACAGTATCTTTGCTTAGGGCTCTATTACCTTCTGTCCTCAGAACTCTAAGACATCCTTAATGTGCATTAAGTTTGAAGGGCAGATATTTTTACAAAGCACAGAGATTTTAAAGCTTATTAAATATAAAGTAAAATTAATAAAGATTATTTAAAGCTTTTGCTACCTTTTTTCACACAACCAAAATGCATTTCTCTTGTAGATTCATGATGACATTTTTCTAGAAAGATGATATATTGGTTTTGGATAGTGATTTACATAAAAATGAAAAAAAAGGTGCAGTGTAAAGCCAAAATGCAGATAAGTTTTTTTTTTTCTATCCTCTGTGTCTCTGAGGAGAAAACAGTGACAGTGACTGATGCAATACTGTGAGCATTCTGCACGATTCTTCTTTTATTCCTTTTAAAAGGAATTCCTTTTTTCATTTAAAAAATGAAAAAAAGAATTATCAGAATCAGCAATATCTGCATGGTGCAAAAACACACAGATGAATTGGCACTGCTAATCAAAATCACTTGCTTCTTCTATGCAAGTGAAATGTCTCATCATCTTTTAACCATAATAATGACCTAAAGTTCATGTTTACTGAAATTTGGGTGATGCATTGTTCTAATTTGGACTGGGGGAGGCTACACTTAGCCACTAATGCAACAAGAAGCATTGCGGAGGTTTGGACCAACAGAAATAAAGACCAGTATTGATCACTACTGATGACTATTTTCATAGTAGGTTTTTTGTTTAAGTCATTTATAAGTTATCTACATTTAATCATTTTGGCTGGAAACCAACATGCTGAAAAATTACAGAGATCACCCAGTCAAACCAGCAAGTTAGGAAATTTTACCTTGCAGAAAAGGCAGTTTGCAGGTTATGAAAGTACTCAAGGTCACTTTTAAAAAATTTTTTGGTGATTACAAGGCAAAAATAAAGAAAAATGTCTTTTCCAAAATCCAAGTGGCTGACTTTTTGAAATGCTTGTTGTTTGACTATTTGTTTTAAATCATTTTAAGGGATGAAAAAGACAATCTTTAAAAATATTGTGAATGTATTTTTATGAGTTAAATCAGCTTATTTTTATTTTGGGCATGAAACAAGCTGAGGAGGTAGGAAAAAAAAGGGTTGACCTGAAAAGGAGAGGGTTTTAACCTTAATAAGAAACGGCAGTCATTTCTGTTAACAATGAACTGTATTTGCCTTCAAAAGTTAAATTATTTTGTTGTTACTGTGTTGTCAAGGAAAGCTGGGTAAATTAGATGCTATCCTTTCATCTGTCGCAGATTCTCTGGGAAATGCTGAACCAGACAGAGACACAGAGGCTTTTTCCCTGCCTTGGAGACCTGATACCTGTGTGAGAGGATGGCTGAGCCTTCAGTACTGCAGTTGGTGTCCAGAAGTGGATTTATGACCTCTGGATATAAAATGATAACACATGCTGCAAGAAATTATCCTATTTCCCTGATTTTGGGCACACGTAATTAGTATCAGCATTTTTATTTTAATCTTCTTTGCCCAGTAGCTCCTTGTTTTTGAAGTGATTGCAGTGTTTACAACTGGTGTCTGTGTTGGTAGGTATCATTCCCAGTACAACTTCAGCAAGCTCCTGAGCTCTCCAATGCCACGTCCAGCCCAGATCCCAGAGCCTGGCTTCCTGCCAAGCAGGCTGTCACCAAAATGAGCCACCTCTGGGTTCTCCCGGCCTGCACTTCAGTTACTTACAAACAAGCAAACAAACAAACAAATCCCTTCATGCCACCCCAGGGTAGGTAAGAAATCTTCTGGAGCTGGTGGCTTCTTCTCCAAGCTCTCCAAGAAGATGAGGAAATGCTCCTGCTGTTGAAGTCTCCCCAGAGTCTGAGTGTATGATGCATAACCAGTTCCTCTGAAATTGAGGCACTATGCAGATACTTTTAAAGGATTGTATTATCTATATCTGCATTTCCTTCCTCTCAACATTTGCCTTGACCATCTTTTGAGCACTTTTATTCCAGCTATACGAACTTCCTATAGGACAGGAATTGCCCCATATCATTAATAAATGTTGTTGGAAGAAGAGCACACATTAATGTTGATGAAGCAGTCAAATGCTACAGAATAAGGAATTTACCATCCTTATTTCTGTAGTAGTTCAGGATATGAAAAACAGTATTGAATAGAAAAAAGGAAAATAGAAGGGCTTCTCCGGGTGTGCACCATCCTGTGATGAAGGAGAGGGCTCCTATAGGAGAATGTGAGTGAAGCCCAAAACTGAAATCCATATGCATGTGTTAGTAGAGATGGGAATGTGTTTATGTGCAATTTTAATTCTGATGTTTCCTATCCTGTAGCATATCACTTTTTTTCCTCAACAGTGAAAAGTTTGTTTAATGTTTTTGCATCTGTAAATGTGTTTAGAATAAGAACTTGCTAATGTTTGTATGGGCAGGGGCTGCTGGGGGAGACAGGCTGTGCCCCTGTAATAGGCATGCAGAGAATTCAGTCTGGATAATTATATTTCCACATAATTTAAGGTTAATAGTTATTATTTACCCAGTGAGGCTTCAATGAATTTTCAAAGAAGGTCATTGATTCTCAGTTTATCAAGTGGATTAGTCGTGTTTCCACCAAAAGGGTGAGGATCATAAGTAGTTCTAACACGGATTACCAGGACCTCGGGGCTTCATTTGTTTGCTTTACTTGAAATGTATCCTGTGAACAATGCAAAGAGACTTCATTTTCAGTATCTGTGTATCTGTGAGTTTTCTGACATCATATATCTTGGTGGTCTTTATTAATTTATATCATTCTATTAGTGAAGTTTCACCAAGAGCAACTGAAAGGTTCTAATTATTTTGCACCAGATTTTTATCATATTCTGTGCTCATGTAATTACCTCAGATTTACTCCTCTGTAACTGAGATCATAATTTGACCCAATATGTTAATGACTTTAAAGTAATATGAAAAATAATGAAACCATTTAATGAATATTTTCAAATAGAGTCACCTACATACTCATACACTCAGGCAAAATGGTGTCTGATTTGTTTGATATAGGTGAGGTACTGAACGTCCATGGGCAAAAGTCAGCTTTTGTATCCCTGCCTACTGTCAGAAAGGATTCTTCATAGAGAGATAAAATGTGGAAGAGAGGAATAAGCAGATTCTTGTTGGCAATAATGAAATCCAAATTCAAACTGGAATAGAAATTTGGCAGCTGGCATTTATTTCAAGCAGAATAAAGCTTCCAGATCCCACCAGTTCACAGGTGACAGCAATAGGAAGAAGTAGGCAAGATTACCCTAGAGGATAAAGGGACATTAGACACATATACACTCCTTGGATGTACAGGTGCTGAAATACCTGCTATCCATTCCAGGTGTTAAAAATGATCCAGTTCTAGTGGGTAATCATAACCATCAGTGAGAGCAATGCAGTTCACAGGCAAAATTCTGTAACCTGCCTGGTGCAGCAAAAGACAAAGGCCTTGAACTAGTAAACTGCCACTTTCTTCCACCTTCAGAGAGGTGAAATTAAGTTTCAAATTCTGGTCCCTGCTCTTTGGATTATTTGCTTTTATTTTGCTTTTCTTGTTGTTTGTTTTTTTGTTTGTTTATTTGTTTGTTTTGGTTTTGCAATATCAAAAATAGAACAAATTTGGAAAGGGAGAAAGCAGAATTTCAGAATTTTCATTTCTATCCAAATAACCCAGTGTTACCTGTAGTTATGTCACTTTTTTGTTCTCTTTTTTTCACCTGCAATATTGCACTCAAGGGAGGAGAACCTCTGTTTTTAGTCCAAGCAGACCACTTACTTGTTGTATCTCCTACTGAACTGAAAAAAAAAAAAGTAGATTAGAGATGGTCCTGGGGGGGGTGTTTGTGTACAGGTGTCACATCTGCTGCTCCTTTTTTAGGGAACTTAAACATCTACCTCTTGAGGATGTTTGAGGGGCTTTGTTTCAAGAAAGCGTAAGTTCATTATGTGTGAAGATACTGAAATTGTGATGGATGTGATTACATGCTTTATATTAAACTAACTTGTCACATTCTTGATAAATAAAACAATAGTTATGAATGTTGAACAAAACAAAGAGGTAGGAACTCAGTTTCAAAACCCATATATTGAAATATATTTATGGAGTAAGGTATTGGGTCACAAATTTGGACTTCAGCTCCAGCCATCTAGTCTTGCTCTTGATGTCAAGGTGTTGTTTCAATTCTGTTGTGTTTTGTCAGAGTCATACAGAAAGACAATCTTTGTCTGAACTGAGAGCTGAATCTGGGATTTTTACAGCTCCTGACCCAGACCTTTTCCAAAGACTGTAGATTCTGTTTCTCTTCTGCTCTCATGTGCCTCCTGATGTCCTAGAGAACAGATTTTTTTTTTGTTTTCTTCTTCTTATTCACTGTTCATCATTTGTGTGTGTGTGTGTGTTGTGATGTTTTGAATTATATTTAGTATGAGTTCAGAGGTTGGTACTCCTTTTCAGGAAACACAATATAGTTTTTCCAGAAAAGTTCCTGCTGTTTTCTTTCACTTTGCTTCCTTTTGCCCTATAGCCATGCACTCTATGTTAAGGCTCAACAAGAGGTGTTACTTTGGATAGCTCAATTAATTAAATATTTTTTTTTCTTTAACACAGATATCCTTTAGAATCACAGAATCACATTTGTGGTTTGCTGTGTTGTTCCTAGAAGACTGAATTATGGATCTACAAATCTCAGTAGCTGGGTAACGGAAGTGTTTGGAAAATGTCCAGCAACTTAAAAGCCTCCAATTCAATAGATTACAAATTAGAGAACAGAATAAAAAAGAAGCATGTTGATCAATCTTTGCAAAGATTGGTGCTGAATCTTGGCTGCTTTATTACTCCCACAGGATTATTTCACAAGACATCATGCAGGGTGATCTATTCTTTGAAACAAGAGGGTTCATCCCTTAGCCTTAACAATTTAACAAAGTCAAAAAGGGAGTCTGAGTTGGATCACCATAATCCTTACTGGGCTTCTTCCTTCAGCTTTCTTACGTCTCTCATTCGTCTGCTATGTGAGGCTCTGTGATTAAATTGCAGGCTTGGGAGTTTGACAGTTTGTGCTGCATTCACATTTCTGCCACAAAGTTGACATTGCGGGATGTATGGCTTAGCTCATGGACATTTTTTCTTATAAATATGTGAACATTACGATGTTTGCAATTGCATATTGAAATTATGCACACAGATATAACAGTGACCATACACGTAAATGAGGTATTTGCAGATGCAAATAGCTACTTATGCACGTAACATGCCAACAGAAACACACAGTTGTTGTAATTATACTCATAAAATATATGAATGAATGAACAGGCACGTTATGAAAATCAGACTGCCGGCCGAAAAGTTGCTATTAATATTACTCTCCATCATGAGGCACAGCTTATTACTATTTGTAATGAGCTTTAACATTATTAAATGGGAGGTGCTAAAGATCAGACATTTTTTATCTGTGCCTGGAGAGTTAATTTATTTCATAGATTCCTCTGTTTGGATGATCTTGATAATCTACTAGTTTTTGCTTAGTTCACACTTGCAGAATTTTGTATCACAGGGCTGGAGAACCTGGGTATAAGTTATCCTACAGTCTTCAAAACAGAAAACAAGAGTGTGGAAATAAAATGCAGTTACTCTTTCAGTGTTTTTAAAAACTTTCCTGAGCCATACTGTGCTCCTGCAGGCAGGATGTGCCCAGATGTGAAGGATATTTGTTTGTTTTGTACCTTCACAGCCATCCTTCAGGTGCTTTGTGTACAGCCTAGTGCGTATGATAAAGTAGCAACAGGGGAGCAAGCAGAGCCAAAAGCAGGATGTCAGAAAGAGCTCTTTAAAGTCAATGTTCAGGTGGCTGAAAAATTGAACATCGTCTTTGGAGTTTGTCTTTCAGGAAAGAGCCCAAACCAGAGCACTCTGCCTAGGAAACCATGAAGCACTGCCAAATACTGCGTCTAACTAATTGCACAAGGGAGACCTGTCCACCCGAAGAGAGTGTCAGTTCAGGGGATTTAAACCATCTCTCTGCCCAGCTGTGTATTCTAAGCAAGTACAATTCATGAGGCAGTACTTCCAGAATATCATTCTTCTCTCTGCCCATGGGCTGCTGTGTCCTACCAGAGAGTGATTGAGGGTCAGTTATGGCTCAGTTGCTTCCATCGGGCCCATTGCTTTCAACAGTTGCAATAGAAAGCTAAATATTTCTTTTGTCACATGTTCATTCAATAATGTCAAATTACAAGCAAATGTAAAAGCAATTATCCAGGAGAAAATAAGGTAGCTGAAACAAGTATTTGTTTAATGCCATGAATTTTTAATGTCGTATTCTCAATTCTTTTGGATTAGGGCTGTATTTCAAGACAGATCTGCAAACCTGCTGCTACACCCTATCTTATCTGGCCTGCTAACTGCTCATGCTGGAGGAGGTGGGACGTTTTTTAGCATCTCTGTGTATGGAAATGGTGTGACAGAGGGATGTGTGCTTGGATCTTTCCTAAGAGAAACTGAGGTTCACCCAAATTGTGACAAACAGAGCAATTTTTTCCCAGGAACCATAATGCAGATATATCTGTAATGATTTCCTCAATTACTAATGCCAGCAGGACTTTGTTTTGCATTGAATGATTTGGAAACTTCCAGAGGACATGTCTTTGTTTTAGATTTGAATGTTTGTAGCTAGAAGTCTGTAAGAGGTAATAGTTCACTTCTTTCCTAATCAGTTTAGTTCAAGAGTAATAAACATAGGTTTTCTAAATTAAGAAATAAATATTTGAAAACTGGAAAATATTTTTTTTTAATAAATAAATATAAATCAATAATTTCCTTAAATTCTTCTTTAATGGAAAGCTAACCTGTAAGCTAGTACAACAGTGTTTCACCTGTACAACATCTCCAAACTATTTATTTGTAGTCTAGAAGTTGACTTTAATGTAAATAGTTTTAGTATTTTTTAAATTTATTTTTGCTAGAAGATAAGACATACAGATTTCATTTGCTGTAATATAAAGTATTTCAGTTGCATGGAAGTAATTGAAAAGAGTATTATAATGGTCTAATTAATCTTAAACCCTGTTATAACAACATTTGGAGAGTATTGGGGTTTTTCTTTACTTTGATGTCTTGCATTTTTTTCATTTTCCAGCATCTGTGAGTGAACCTCTGATGTCTGCACGATGTAGATGCAACCTTACTATTTTAATATCACATATAAAATTCTATTTCAGCTGATATAATTGAAAGAATTTTTGGGATGAGGGCACTTGCATCCTCACATTAATTTGAACTGAGACATTAATAAGTGATCCCTATAAATAGCATGAGAGGCAAAAATGTTAAAAAATATTGGTAAAGATTTAGCTGAACCAAGTAAGAAGAATATGGTTTCTCAGTTAATCTCCAGAGAACAGATCTTTCATTTAATTTTGGAGTATTCAGATGAATTTTAAGTTGTGTGTAACTATATCTCCACAAAATGCATCCTACTCATTGACGCTAATGGAATCATTTGGAAGTCTGAGAATCTTAGGTTTTTCTGGTAATTTTATAAACTTAGTTTGTCTTGGGGTTTGTGCTCGCATTAGAAGTTGTACAGCTACTAAAAATAAATGTGTAATCTTGTGATAGAAAATCTTCAGAAATTTAGGAGATTCAGAGAAGCTGAGCACTGGCTCTCAGCTCATGGGAACCACAGTGAATCTTACCAGGCTGGAAAGATCTATAAAAATGTGAGAAAGCCAGAAACTTTCTCAGATGGTGAAAGCATAGAAGATGGAGGAGGATGGAGTCCTGCTGCTGACTTACTGAATGACCTTCGGTAAGTGTTCAGATGCTCAGGTTAAATGTGAGTAAAAATTATTTATCCTTCATGGTCACCTTTTTTTCTTTTGCAAACTAGTGGAAACCAGTGTTTTCACCTGAGAATTTTCATAAATATACCCCAAACTGCTAGCTTGGTCCTAGGACTGAGAAACTCAGTGCATATTTAATTTTAGGGGCTAGAAATCTCAAACTGGTGTCTATTATAAGTTTTTACACAGCTGCTCCTCAGTACTCAAAAGGCCTCTGGGGCTGACTGCCATAATAATGATGCTGAGATCAGCAGTAGGAGGTTATGAGTGATTCAGAGAACCATCATTGTGCTACATATATTTAAGTTTTAGCTGTAATTTAATCAAGAATTGAAGAACTGTTAAAAACAAAACAAAACAAAACAAAAACCTAAGAAACAGACCACAAAACAAAACAACAGAAGTGGATTTTTTTAACATCACAGTGTAGATTCAATTTAGGATTCACTTTGAGATTTATGCCTATGCCTGCAAATCTTCAGGCTACAAGAACCAGTGTATGTCTCTCTTGGACAGAACAGGCTAAAATGGAAAAGGGACACAATGTTAATCTTTGTTTAAAGACCTTTTTGTTGTTGTATATATTTATTGCCATATTTGATAATGAAGAAATTGAGTAGATAACGCATATCAAATAATTTCTTTCTGAAAACTATTTAGGCTTATGTTTCATTAGGAATCAGAAAAAAGTCTGAGTACAAGCAAGAAATAAACAGCAGGATATGAATCTGGTAGACATTTAATGACAGAAAGAAATTTCAGAATTATGTCTATTTTGCATAAATAATAAATACACCAAAAGTATGTCCTAAACCCACTAACTGTATCCTGTGAAATTTATAAGCAACTCTTATTTCTACAGCTTAAGAAAATCTCTAGCACAAACACAAAAGTCTTGTTTATATAATTTCATGAGGTGATGCAATTAAGGTGAAGTGTGCTTAGTATAAAGATTACAAATATGCTTCTCTGTGTACATGACACTTTTAAAGGACTGTAACAAGATGGCTAAGTAGCAGACACAGCACCTCTTTGTCTGCATTGCAGCAGTAATTGGCTTAAGAGGCAGACAACGGTACTGAACATTTGTCTGAGCTCCTTGGAAAATGTCTTCAGCCTTGGCAAATGTATTTGCTCCACAATTCATTTTGTAGGTATTAAGCTCAGTCCTATTTTCCTACCAAACCATCATCTCCTTAAGCAGATTATGGTTTATTGCTCCAAACACCAGCATCTGATGGGGAAGGGATATTTTCATGACGTCACCCCAGTAGGGAGTGACATTTTGAATGCTTGATGACATTTCCTCTTGTAAATAGACAAGGGAAGACAGTAGGTGCAGCATTACTTTACCTTTTGTAAAATGTCACTGCACTGAGGAAAGCAAAAGGACTTCTGTATATTATTTTATTGTTTCTGGGAAACAGAAATTACATCAAAAAGTTCATAGAATCCTATGTAATCCTAACACTATTTGGTGGGGTTGCTGTAAAGAAATATCACTGAACTTCAACTGCATGCATTGTTAGTTTTTATAATAAATAGCTCTCTTACTTAAATTCATGCCTCTTTACACTTCTAATGTTCCTGACTTTGTCCTGTAGAAAGAACATATTTTACAACCTTACCTGTCCTCTCACATTTACTTAAAAAAAAGTTTCTTCTTTTAACACCTAAAAAGGTTCCCTTCCTTATCTCTTTTGTTTGCTTTCTAGCATCTGTACTGGTATGCTGATCATTAGAATAATGCTTTTCATTTTAGTCCCCACTCCTTTATTGTTATTTGGGTCTCCTGGCTCTCACTTGCCTTCACTCAGCTGGCACCCTGGTACTCACTGAGAAGAGTAATGTCATTGGGGTGCTTGGCCTTAGCACTTTTTCCTCTCCTCTAGACATCTTGGGACTTTTGTGATAACATCACAGAAAAGGGAATACATTTACTGTGAGTATAGGCTTCCACAAGAGAAAACATGTATGATCAGCAGTGTTACATTTTTCCCTGGAAAGCTGACCCCAAACAGATCTGTGAATCCCACAGAAATTTAAGCCTAATAAAAAAGATTTCAGGAATAGTTTGTTGCAGTATTCTGTGTCTGAAATACTTCTCCTGAATGCCATCTCTCTAACCAGTCTGAGCTCCAACAAGCTGGTTTTCAGCCAGGTCTGTTTCTGCCAGTTGCTGAGAGCAGTTGGCACCATCTCTGTCTATCTGCTACTAAAAAGCAGCATAGAAAAAGATATAATCAGTATGTTAATAATAATATTTATAGCTGAGGCTCATTAGATGATCATTCTCAGTAGTTTTCTATCAAATTTGAACTCAACCCACAGATTATTCTGACCTTACAGGACCTCATGTATTTATTTAATAAATACTTTACAAATTTTGTCTTCTAGGATCAGTCTCAAGATTCATTAAGGCAGGGGTGAAATATCCTACATTTTCTATATCAACATCCATTTGGAACAGCTGCACACTGCTGAGCCAGGCCAGCAGACCTCACCCAGTGGGTTCTGATGGCTCGTCCAGCACCCTTTCAGTCTCACCATTGCTCCTTCAGGGTCTTCCAAACCTCCTTGTGCCTTCCTGGGCACCTCTTAAGGGTCTACTGCACAAACTCTTTTTTGAGCTGTTTGATTGCTGTGATGCTGTTGAGGACCAGCATTGAGATGCTCCTGTGGACATCTCTGTGCTACTCAACTCTTGCAGACAGACCCTATGTCATTGTGATTAATATTTCAAGTTCATATTTTTATTCTGTATTAAAAGGTCTTCTGTACAGTTAATCAAAGAGACACTGCACTGCACTGTACCCAAAGGCTACATCTTCCATAATTTTTTCTTCTGTTTCCTTGATCACTTTTATAAAGTGGTGGTGGTCCATCTGCCTGAATGGAACTTGCCATCAAAAAAAAATAGACCTCTCTGAAATGGATATGGGAGGATCTTTGGGAAAAACCTCCCAAAAGTCTTTGGCAACCATCTAGTCTTATGATTCTTCCTCATGGTAAATGCACTGAGAAACATAAAGAAGTTTTTTGCATTTATCAACAAGAAATTGTTCAACATCACTCACAGAAGACACAGGGAAGAAATCTCTGGACTGTAATTTAGTACAGCTTAGAAGCCTCATGATGATTAGCACAATTTGTCCTCATCATGGTAAAATGGCTGTGCCATCAATATCTAAAAGGGCACAAATCATCTTCCAAAGATGTGAGTAAATTTTGCACCCACTCATTTTGAGTGGGTTGCAAATAGATTCACACGTTCTTCATAAAATCTGAGCAACAGCAGCATGTAATCCTTTTAAAAGAAGCAGGGAGGAAAAAAGTTGCTTCTAAAAAAGGCAGACTAATCTCTTGGAAACTCCTCACTGGAACATTGTAACATTAACTGGCAGTTTCCTCGATCCAGGTAATTTATTCATGAAACTTATGGAGGTTAATCAAAAGTTCATATAATTGTAATAAACAGAATACATAATGGACTAATCATGCAATTCAAGGCATTTTGTAATTTATTTGAAATATCAGATAAAAATAACTAAGAGGTGTGCCAGGAAGCCAGCAAATAATTTGGAAACTGATGAGCCTGGCATACCTGCTGAACTATGAATAGATAATGTAGTGTCTAAAAATATATAGACAAATATAATAAAGTACAAAGTATTCCAGATACCTTTTTTTTAATTGTTATTTGAAGGCTTTAAGAATTACTTTAAAGCTTACATTGCTACATGTTGCACAACCTGGTTTCCAGTTATGCCTTCAGCAGCATGGGTCTGTGGATGGTAAGGATGCACATGAGGATCTAGAAGTGCACCCACCTTACCAGGTATACTCAGCTAGCTAAATGGGAACGAAAATCACCTACACTGGGATCTTAACATGTGAACACAAAATGGACATTCATTTGTATTTGCTTTTTCTTTTCCCAAAAAAGATTTGTTAAAGATTAATGAGGACAGAAGCTATGCTATGAAAAGATTCAGGGTTCAGTGTAAGGTGGCATGTGGTTATTTGTTTTTAATGAGAGGGCATGAAAAATAATATTATTTTATTTTGCAAACACACGGACAGATAAAGCATGTATTTTGTCATAAATGCAAAGGTTAAATAGATATCTATTAATATATCTATAAAATAGAAGTGTACGTACATGTACTGAGTACAGAGAGGTGACTGAACACTGACACAGTGGCTACCTGGAGAAGCTGTGAAGTCTCCATCACTGGTGATTTTCAAAATCCATCTGGAGATGATTCTGCTCTGGGCTACCCTGCTTGCACAATGCCCTCCAGGTGTCTCTTCCAACCTCAACCATTCTGTGATGCTGTGAAATTCTCATATATGATTAAAAAAATGCTTTAGTTGGAGAAATACAGTATTTAAAAATGTCTTATGTGTTTTCATTATGCCAAAAACTTAATTTTAGACATGGCTTCTTGATAAGGATTTGATTTTCAACATAAATTCTTCATTTTTCATAAAACTTAGTAGAGATGGGCACTGAAAATCAAGGCATGTAATAATTAAGTAATGTGCTATGCTGCAGAAGAAATATGTTTTCTAAAAAATAAAATGTTTGAAACAAAATGGTCAGTTCTGAAAAACAAACCCCCAAGCAAATGGTGTCAGCTACAGAAAGAGTGAGGAGGTAGAATCCAATTTCCTGAAAAATCGTAATTTTCCCAGGATACAAAGTTGAACAGCCTAATAAGGAGATCATACAAAAAGAAATATTAAACATTTCACAGGAAGGCATTTTTCAGACCTTGGTTGGAAGACTTTCAACTCAACAGTTGCTTTAATCAGTTTAGTCAATTATATGCAGGGGAATCACTTCAAAAGCACAAGAAAATTTCATGTTATGTCTTATAAGTGATGAATAACTTCTAGACTCTGTTCCCTTCTTAAACCCATACAAAAAAGATGAAAAGATTAGCACTTTTCATAGCACCCTTACTTTCCAAGATTGCTTTGAAAGCAGTGAGCAAAGCACAGTAGATTTGAAAACTAAAGAAGCTATTGTGCAGAAATTAATTGATGGCCTTGTTTTGACTGTGTTATAGCAGCAGAAGTAATGAGTATAGACCTTGCTTCAGCGTTTTGCTTTCCAGCACATGGCAGAGAAGCCAGTGAGCTGAATCCTAGCAGGTGAATTCTTTTTTTGGAAGCAGTCAGGCTTTTTGAAGTAAGTGGATAAGCTACTCTCTCAGGCAATGTTTATTTTCTTTCTAATAGGCACTTTTACTTTCAGGCAATCAAATCTTTTTCTCCTCTGTACATAAGCTCCTTCCTTTCAGGCAGGTAAACTTTTTTCTCCCCCTTATTTCCCCCTGGTAACCAAACATAACCTAAAAGAAAAGGACAGATAAAGTTGTTTCCCATAAAACTCTGTCACCTTCCTATCATAGCAAGTTGTCTGGTGACCTACTTCCTTACCACTGTTTGCTATTGAGCAAGGACAAAACCCAAATGTCATTTCACGACATAATCCACTGTCAAAATTGGCACTAGCC
Organism: Promerops cafer; assembly: GCA_013398275.1. NCBI lineage: Eukaryota > Metazoa > Chordata > Aves > Passeriformes > Nectariniidae > Promerops > Promerops cafer. The sequence goes on from VZSE01008041.1 coordinate 37,502, forward strand.
AGCAGGCCTGCTGGTGGTCACTCACAGATAACAACTGTGGAGCAGGCATTGCAAATTAATTTTTTCCACAGAATATGGTAAGTCAGGCCTGAAGAGTATTGGGAAAGAAGTGTTGGAGAACTCATGCTGCCTCTGTCATGTCTCATATACTCTTGAGACTTAAGTTTCCAGTACTTGTCAATGACTTGTCAAGTTGGCATTCTTCAAAACCACACTGTTAATTGGTGTCACATAAACATGGTATCTCTATTTTTTACAGTACCACTAGTGGGTTGGTTACTTACCCACTTCTCCATTAGCAGTATTAACATAAATATTCTAGATTTGTAATGTGATGATCTTAAATGCAGTTAAGATTCTGAGTAGTACCTAATGCTTTGGAACCCTCATATTTGAAAGATTGTAATAGTTAAGCGTTAAATTTTGAAATCTTGAAAATACTACTTCTTTTACAGAATAATATCCATTTATTTACTAAGACCATAGTGTACAGGATTATCCTTTGAAGAGTCCTAAACACATGCATTCTTCTGTTTACAAAATGCATTGTACAGTAACAGTAAATCCAAATCCCTCCAAGTATTGAGCCAAGCAAGAGGTCCTTGCAATATCAATTGCTTTGCAAACTTCTTTTGCAAGACTTCATTCTAAATCATGCCAGAGTAGTAAGGAAAGGTGACTGTATGTTTAGGAACATTGGAAGTAGCTTGCTTTGGGATACTTCAGTTCACATCCACTGGAGGAGTCTAAAAGTTAAATGCAGATGACAGTTCTGAAATTTTATATCATGCAGTAAAATTCTTGATTCATTAGATTTTTGTATTTTAATGGAAGACAGAAGGCAACTTTTTTTTTAATCATCAGCATTATTTTTTCTGCATTTGAAGCACTCTTTAGACTATTTACTAGCATTTGTTCCTGAAAGCATTTTCTACAGATTATGCAAATGCTTTTGATTGTATAGGACCAACCAGCAGAATCTTGTTCTGTGATAGGAGATACGTGCCCTATGTCATCTGCAGACTTTGATAGATGTCACTTGGTATCTTGTCTCCATTTTCACATTTACACAAAAACAGGACAAAACTTAATTTACCTTTCTTGACTGGCTTTCTTGACTGGCATTTCCTTTGCAGCTCCACACTTCAACATGTAAATATATATTAAAGATCAGGCAGCATGCCTGGTGTAACATGCAAGGTGTCTGTCTGTAGGATACCTCCCATGCTGAGTGGATGGGAGAAGTGCCAGACCCTATGGGCGTGAATGGCTTTGTGCAGGATGTCATGATTATCATCACTGCAGAGCTACAGAGGACAGCTAGGCAGCTGTGGAAAGGCCCTGGGTAACTTGTTGGTTGTCAGCAACACAGCAGAATATTTCACTGTACCTATGCAGGCACGGAAGATGTAGCACACCTACTGAAGAATACCATGCATATTTAATTGACCTCATCACCCAGTGAGTCTAGTATGTCATACTGGCTCTTATTCAGTGCCCTTAACACAAATCTAAGACATTAGCTCTGTTTTGTCCTTATCATTTCATTCATGTGAAGTAGCTGCCTATTGCTTTTAGTTGCTTGCTGCAATATTTCCTATGGATGCAACAGGCGAAAATTAACAATCTGCTGGCTTTTGCAGGTGTTAGATAATGTCTCATGTGGACCTGGTACCTGGAGATAATTATACTCTTTAGTAGATTTACATTGCCCATTTTATTTCGTGTCACCTGGGGAATAATTATATGCTATCTAGCTGTCTTTTCATACTGTTTTATCAACTATTTCATTTATTTATGTACAATGGAACTGTTGGGACCAGTAACTTTTATTTCTTCCATTTATCAAAATATTTAACTAGCATACTCCAAGGTGAGTCATCATTAAATAGTGGTTCAGGGCACTGCTGAGGTTAAACCTAAATGATCATAGTTGTTTCTCTTGCTGCAAACCCCCAAAATCTCCCTTCTGGCAGTGCAAGAACCTTGACAGCTATGGGCTTAGGTCACACCATTTAGTATCAAGGAACTGTCAGATTTTGTTTTCTTTTTGCAATTCTCCTCATTAGTTAAAGCAGATTCTTTCCTGCAACAAGTCTGCATGGTGCATCCTAGCCCAGCACATCCTCAGGAGTGTGATCCCAGGATGATCCACCAGAGTGAAAATATCAGTGCTCTGTCACAGTAAGCCAACTGTAACATTTTCCTGCATCCACTTACACAGCCTGGCAGTTCTGCAAGTAGCTGTGTTAAAACAGCAGCTCTCAAATTCTCTTTTAGACTCTCTTCTCTTGGTGGTGGACCTTGAGGAATTCGGGCTTTTCCCCAGCCGAAATATGCACGTAGCATTTCCCTCAATGGATGGCAGGTATGTGACAGTAGGTTGTTTGTGGATGACTTAAATAAATCAAAGATCCATCCATAATTAACACGTAAATAGAGAAAATTTCAGCTATAAAAAACAACTTTTATATTGCCTTCGTAATCTATTATTAAAAAAATGTGGAATTGAACTGCAATATTTCAGAGTATTTTAGAGTATTAGACATTAAAAACCCTTCACTGTGTTCCAGAAATGTGTTATTCTTCCATAAAAAAGAGTGCACTCATTTATAATTTTGAGTTTGTTTTATAAAAGACTGAACAGATTTTTTGGGGTGCATAGGTAGATAGATTTTACATATAGAAATATGGGTAAAAGAACACTGCAGCACAAAGTCAAACATGGAGATGCTAGAAAATATCACAACTAAAATCTATTATTCAAAGTATACCTAAGATGCATCTTGTGGGGGTGTGAACACAACATAATTTTTCCTCTTGATCCTTGATTCATTCAAAATGCTGTGTAGACTATAGAAAACTGAATGAAGTATTTATATATATAAAGTATATAGCAATATATACAGCAAGTGTCCACTAGCCCACTGTGTTACCTCATGATTTATCCCAACCCTGCTCTTCTGCATGTGCAAGCTTCTGAGCTGCCCTGGTGGGGCACTGTTAAATGAGACTCAGGACATATTTATTTCAGCTTTCCATTGCCCTTTTTCCCCCTGGAGCTCTAGCAGTGTGTTTTGGGCATGACTTAGGAGGACTTCCATGTGCTTGCTCAAAATCATCATGGCTGTTACTTTCCCTTTTGACCCTCCTGTCACAGTTTGGGTCAGAATGGTCCAAAGACATCCCTCTTTTTCCTTGTCACAGTTCTCCTGTAATGAAGGGTCTCAGCATTTTATGGGTGAGGAAATAAGGGTAGCAACTTTAATAGCAAGCCAACTCATTTTAGCACTGCAAGTTGAAAACCCATCTTCTAGTATTTTGTTGTTGTTGTTGTTATTGTTGTTGTCAGATTTTAAATACTTGAAGCTGCTATTCATACCTCCTGATGAGCATCCAGGATCAGATAAATACCTTGTTTGTGATCATTTTGAAAAGATTACTGCATAAACTGAGAATTCATGAAAAAATGCAAAGATGTACCTAAAAACCACCATCTCCCTTCTTGAAGTGCACTTAATTGTTAAACACACTGGGGTACACATGCATTGCTATGAACACTGCAGTTCAGGCACAGAGTTAACCTTGGCTTTCTGTCCACCCAAAAAGTGGAGGGAAATAATGCCTGAAAATCTCACTACCTAAAAACTTTCTCCAGGGATGAGGACCTACTTGGAGTGTGTCCAGAGAAGGGCAATGGAGCTGATGAAATTCTGGAGTACAGTCCTTATGAGAGCAGCTGAAGCAGTTGGGGTTGTTTAGCCAGAAGAAAAGCAGGCTGAGGAGAGACTTGTCTCCCTCTACAACCACTTGAAAAAGGTTGGAGCAACATGAGGGCTGAATATTAGAAAAAAATTCTTCACTGTAAGTGTGGTCAGACGTTGGAACAGGCTGTCCAGGGAAGTGGTACAGTCATGATCCCTGGAAGTGTTCAAAAAACATGTAAATGTGGTGCCTAGGGACACAGTTTAGTAGAAATGTTATGTTAATGGTTGGACTTGATGAATGTGGATGTCTTTTCCAAATGCAATGGTTCTGTGATTCCACATTCTGAACGCAGTGGTGCAGCCTGGTTTTAGTCAATCTTTCCTCATTGTTTGTCAGGTGAGATTCACAGTACAGTGCATTACAGTAACCCTCAGGTAGCAGCTAGAGAACCAGAGTGTTATAACACTGTCCTGAACTGGCTCTGCTTTTCGTTGAGCAGAGCTGATGTTCAGAGCAGGAAAATCTTAATCTGTGATTCCCACAGTAGTCTGGAACAGGAATGCACTAGCACTATATCTTTAAACATGTGTTCCACATGGTTGTGTTTTTAAAACAACTGAAAATAATAGCCACACAGTTACATATAGAACAAGACTAATAAAAAAAAAAAAAAAAGGATTGGAAATGTATATTATAAAGTAAATAAATTTTACTGGAATACATCAAAACTAAGTATTTAAAAAAACTAAGAACCTAAATATTGAAAAATTAAAATCTTTTTCAAAAATGTTGCTTTCCAATAATTTATAGTAGAAAGCAAATACAATAATTTGGTTTTACTCTAGTAGCAACAAATTTGTATACTTGTTTCTCATTTGTATACTTGTTTCCTATTGTTTAACATAATATACAAATAATGTTATTGTTTTAACTTGAAGTATCTGAGGTGGGATTCATGTCCTCAGGTTTTAAGCTGTCTGCAGACATCCCCTAGAGCAGAAAGGCAGAGTTAAGCAGCCCCACAACATGATTTACCTTACACTGAGGAAAAGGTCAGATTAAACACCACCTCAAAATGACTGCAGCCTTAACTGCATAGGTGTCAAGTTCAGCAAAGGTGGAGACATCTTCTCTGTTGTTCTCTAAAGTCAGTTGGGTAAACCCTACTCTCAGTGTTGGTATAAGTGTGTTTTAGCATTTATTTCCTTTTTTCATTTAAATTGCTGTTAGCTCTGTCTCAATAATACTCGACTGGGAAGAAGAATCGTAGGAAGATCTTATATAGGATATCAAAGTGGCCTCAAATATACTTTTGTATAAACAACAGCACTGCATTAAATTGCTTTTGGTCACAGCATGATATATGCATGAAGAAATTATAAAATCCAAGCACTTGCATATTTGTGGAAAACAGGGAAATATGAAGGAAAAGTAGAAAAACTGCATAGCCAGGGCTTAATTTTAATATTTTCAGAATCTGTACTAATCCACAGATGTGGGTGGACTACTTGGCCATGGAAAATTCCCATAAAAACCCAAAGATTTACAAACGATCAAAGATCAGCCTTAAAATAGGCTGGCAAACTGGTGATCCACTCAGCATTGGGCTACAGCCACCATATTTGATATATAAGGTAATGCCATCACTGGCAAATCAAAACTGACTAGCCCACCTCTTCTCACAGGATTCTACTGAGAGGCATCAGTTTCTACTGATGTCAAATAAAAAAGCAAATATGAAAAATAATATAGACTTGTTTGATATTCTCACCAGTTATTGCCCCACGTAAAGCAATACTGGTTAAGTGGTTAAATGTTTTTTTTTTTTCTTTCATAGCGTTTCAAGTATCTCAAATTTTATTTCTGTCACTGATATATGAAATTGCAAAATGTCAGTGAAATGAAAGTAGGATTAGAATAACAACCTTCTAATGGTAGGTATTGTGGGCTGCTTCAGGCTAACCTATTTTGAGAAGTTATTGTTAAAGAACCACAATGACTTTTAAAATCAATTTCTGACTAATAATCTGAATGATCAGTGATTTTATAAGGGACATGCTCCAGATTTTATAACATAATTTTCAGGATTTCATATAATATCGTTAGAGAAAAAAACAAAACCCAACACAAATAAATAAACAAAAATAAAGCCAAAACTCAAAAATATTTTCTCGCTTCCTGCCCCTGTCCTGAATCTTTTCTAAGAAAAATGAGAATTTTTTTTCCTTATTGTTGGCACCCCAGCACTTCCTATTCAAACCACCCTCTGCTTTCAGCCGTAAATTGCATATAGAGCTTAGACAACACTTCAGCAACACATTTAGGATAAAAAACATGGGGGTTTTTTGTTTTGTTGGGTTTTTTTTGTTTGTTTGTTTGTTTTGTTGTTTTGTTTTTTTTAATATAAGTATTTACTTCCACTTTCTTATATTGTCAAGTGTTCCTCGAAGAGTAATTTTTTGGAGATACCCACTTTCATTATAGGTAACAAAAAGAACAGGTAGATTGACAAAAGTTTTTGACCTTAACAGGTCATTCCTTCTCCTCCTAGACAAGGCAGCTACGTCACACACCTGGTGAACATAATCTTTCTTGGAAAGATGACCAATCTGCCCAAAGGCTTCCTTCCATTACTTACGACACCACTACAAATCCACAGGGTTGTTCTTTGAAAGTTTAGCAGTTTGTATAAGTTTGTAGAGGGACTACAGTGAAATCAATCATTTTTAATTGCAAGAAAAGTAACTTTAAATATGAATTTTGCATCACTTATGCAGTGTTACATTCAAAATGGGTGTGGTAGGTAAGGCCAAGAATTTCTTGCAAGCACAGTAGGAATAATGAGAGTTTAATATTTCTTAGTCCAGAAAAAGTATAATAATGCAGTTAGGAATTTGGACACATGTTTCTTTGTTTCTAATCCTTTTGCTGGTGCTTTTGCTGGTCCCTCTTCTTCACCTCCCTGGGACCCAAGGCCAGGGGATTCTTGCTGGTGCTGTCAGTGAGGGTATCATGATGAGCTGGCAGCATATGGAGTCCTTTACAAGGAGTAATACCGGGTTGTTTATGTCGACAGTTTCTTCTTCTTCCCTCCTGGATCCATTCAGAGTCATTTTAATGTTTGCTAATGTGCTTTTACACCTTCTTTCTTCATTGATCAGCAGCTCCATGTAACTTTTGAATTTGCTGCACATACTGCCTTGTACTTTTGTTAGATACTAGTTCTTCATTCTTTTTATTGGCCCTAAAACCAGATTTTTCCAGCTCAGGGCTGGCTGTATTTCTTTAGGGAACCATGGACAAGTTGATTATGGGCATGAAGTGTCTATGCCTCTGCCCCAACTCCACCCTGCCTTATGGCCTGTTTCTAGAGACAGATATTATGTGCTGCTGGGCTGTGTGTTTACAGCAGCAAGGTACTTTATTTGCTGGTAACATTCTTTTGTTGTCGTTTTTAAAATGTTATTTTTTAATTAATTTTACTGCAGAGTAATATCTGAGATGTTATAAAATTTATATACTATAGGAAATAATTAATGTGTCTTAATGTTTTGATCATTTAGTTTCAAAACAGACACGATCAAAGTAACCTCTAGATTGGAGGTGGTTTTACATTTTAGTGAAGAATCTGGGCATGTAAATTTAGATTTACAGTTAAACACCCTAATGAAAGTAGCATGATCTTCAGAGTCTGAATACAGGCTATTCCTGTGATACCCTGTCTCAGTGTCTTAGATGACTTTGGGCTTATTTTGTGTCATGACCAATAGCTCTGCTCTCAGTTGTGGGTCCTGACTTGCCCATTAATGATAGCATTCCTGTCCAGAGGTTATGCAAGTATCGAAGTAATTGATTTTGCAATTACTCATGGCTATTTTGAAGGATTGAGACTAGTTTCCAAGGAGGAAAATCAAGTAATTTTGAAGTGGGTAGTGGATTCAGGGTTGAATGAGAACAACTAATGAAGCTAATTAAGGACAAGTATTTTTGTTTGATGGTTTTAGGAGAATTTAATATTAAAAAAAAAAAAAAAAATGGAAAACTGTAGATATATTGGGAAGCAAAACTCCATTGTAGTTACCAATACAACAGAGCAGATACACTTTTTCAACCTCCTGTCATTTAAAATGGTGACACATATTTTACAAAATCATTTTCATTTTGCTGCTGAGTTACCTGAGTATCCATGGATCATTTAGCATGTTTGCTGCAGATGGACAAACATTGTTCTTTATCTTCAATAAGTTGTCTTAAACGTGGTGGTAACCTTACCTGTGCATCAGGAGGCAATGATGACCCAGCCGTTGAAATTGTCTGTCTCACCCTTTCTCTGTCAAGAGACTTTTGACAGGAACATAATATTCCCTTCAAAATCAGTTTGTTCCTTTGCCTTTTTTTTTCAAATATTCCATTTATTTGATTCTCCTTCTTCCAAACAGTCTTCAGCCCTACAGATTGATTAGATCCTAATTCTTTTGGCATGCTGTCAACTTGTCCTAGTCAGAATAACTATTAGGACTTTGCTTTTGCTACTCCTCTGCAATTTTGTTTCCTTTTCTGTGCTTCACGTCTTTTCGTTGTGATTTTCACCTATTTTGCCTGAAGCTGTCTTCTGACAATATGCTACCACCTCTCTCTGTGAATTTGTTCTTTGCCTGCCCAAGTAATTTATTTATGTGTTAGCTTCCTCTTCACCATTATCCAGGCTGTTTGACTTTCTGTGAATTGCTTTTCAGAGTGCCTTCAATCCCTAGTATGTTATTAACAATTTGAAACAGAAGGGCTTTTTGAAGCTTCTAATGCAACAACTTAATCATGCTGATGGTGTGTTTTTTAATGACTGAAATGCTTCATGTGCACATACTGAGAGAACACCTTGCACGTGCCTCCAGCAGCAATGGAAAAGAACACAGACTTCAGTAAGATTTAGATTTTTTCCCTTGGCAGTTAAGTGACATATTTAGATTATGTGACAAATTGAATAAAAATCAGCCCTTAGAATATTGTGTTCTACTCCTATATTTTCATTTTATGTATTGGGGCACACACACAAAACAAAGTAGAAAAAAAACCCATAAGACACTCTGCTCAATTGAAACAGCCCTTCAAAGCCTGGTATTTGGATGGGACAGAAATTTTATCCCATAGCTTGTCCCTAAAGTCCAGAAATAAATGGAGAATCATATACAATCCAGGATAGGGTTTATGTTCTTTTTCATTAGTTCTTCTGTAGACAGAAAGGCTGATGAAGGCAGACAGTAGAAATTCAACAGCAGTAAGATCTAAACAACCCTATCTTTATTCCCCCTGCACCTCATAGAAAACTGAAATGCCAACATGTTGGATGGAATTGCTCACTCTGACATATGTAATATGTTGATGGCATGCTAATTATGACTTCCTAGAAAACTGGTATCCCTGAATTTCTTAAGCTTTTTGTAACCAGAAAGTTAGTCACTAGCTGTCATCTGGGGTTTGGTTTTTGTTTTGTTTTGCTTAAAAAGAAAAAAAAAACTGGGGGGAGTCTGATTTCATATGTGCTACCTTCCTTTCTGGTAGAAGCCATCTAAGTGCCCACACATGGGAACATAATTTTGAACAATATTGGTAAGTTTTGTGTGGGCTTTTTCCAGCTTACCAATAAAGTGATTCCTCTGGGCCAGATGCTCCATTTGTAATCCTGCTAAAGAAAATGAACAAAAAGTAATTTTTTCTTCTGTATTTTGTTTTTCCTCTGTGGAATAGGTCTGGAGAGACAGAAAAGGCTTGACCTTGTGGCAGGTGCTGGCCCAAAGCTGTAGATCATAAGACCAAACTCCTTAGAAGGCAACAGCCTGATGCAGAAATGTTTCCTTCAGCTTTGCAAAAAACATTTCTTATAAATCCTGTGTGAAAATATTTCTGAAATATTGATTTTACCTATCAGGTTGTGAAAGATTATGTCCATTATTGTTGCATAAAAGGATGAGAGCAATGTTTATCTCTCTCCATCACCCTTTCAGGGATCTCTGTATCTATCCGAAGACCAGCAGTAGCAGCCAAGTGCCCCGAATTTCATCGTGGAGTCTCCAGGGAGTCTTCGTCATTTGTCTTGAATATAGATTTCACTAAAATCAGTTGTATCTTTGTCACCTCCACACAGGGCCCTAAAGGACTTTCTGCAGAGCTTATTGCATGGTGAACATTAAATTAGAACTCTATAAACTTAATTTACTTCCAGTGCTTCATTTGCTTCCAAGTGTAATTCTTGATATTGATTTTAACTTATACTTAACTTTTATGGTGATAGTCATGCTTACTTAAGAGGCTGCTACTTCTTCTCTTCTGTGAAACCTGACCTGACTATTAGATTTTAACCACTGGAAACAGGAAGATTCCTTTCTCTGGAAGACATGTAAAGTACTAACATAGTAAATTAAAGCTCTCAAGACATTCTGCATAGCCTGTCTTCTGAGGTTTATATAGTGGAACTGGAAGACATCTGTAGAATGGCAGCCATTACTGGACTGATCTAACATTTATTTATTTATTCCTTTTTCAAACTTAGATTTTATTATTGAGAAGTGTATTTTAATGTGTATTCTCATGAATACACATGGATTTTCTAACACACAAAAGACAGCAGGCAAAAATGTACCACTGTTTCCTATTCATGCTCAATCATTCCTCCTCCTGATGACAGTGTCAAGAGTTGTAATGACTCTTTAATAACTTTCATCTATGGGCTTTAACTTTTCAAGCATATTTTGGAAGTTTCTTCATGTTGGAAATACTAAAGATTTGGTTTTCCTCCTCATTTTTTTTCTCCAAAATTTAGTGTTGACATTGTTTAGACATGTTTTGATTTTGATAAGAACTTTTAAAGTTACTTTATATGGATCTGACTCCCTTCAATGATTATTTATGTAATTATCTTTCTTCAAACTAAAATTTAATTTTCTATTTTTAGAATGCAGACCACTATGTGACCTTTAGATGCCACTTGGTGTTGAGCTTTAGCTCCGGAAGAGGAGTATAGTGCATAATGGGTGACTTTCTGGATCACAAGAAAGGAATTAGTGGCCCTTGAATCAGGTAGAATTCACTGATGTGGTATCCTTATACACATATTTGAGTCCAATTAAGAGTAAGAGTAAGAGTAAGAGTAAGAGTAAGAGTAAGAGTAAGAGTAAGAGTAAGAGTAAGAGTAAGAGTAAGAGTAAGAGTAAGAGTAGTCATTCTTCTTCCAGTCCCAGATACATGCTATTCCTAAAGAAATTCTGTTTTTTATTTTGAACTTAGCTAGGGTTTTCTGAGACACATGACTCTTAGGAGAACAGTCAGACCTGCAAATTTCCTGGTAGTTGAATTTTTAAATGACGTATGTACTTCAGATGAAGTTATTACCAAGTGGTAAATATTTTACAGTTTTCATTTACTTCCATTATGAATACTGTTAGACCTATTGTTATCTAACACAGATTGGCTGTGTTAATTGACTTAGAATGTCATAAGGAACCTGAACATAAAAAAAGACTGACATACAGTTGTGATTTATGATTTAAAGATTAATAAATAAATCACTAGTGAGACTGTCATGACAAAATAAGTGAAAACTGTTTCTACTAGAGAAAGCAGATATTGAGTAAATGTGGGTAAATACAGAAATTATAATTTCTGTTTGGTAATGCATGGTAAATATTATAATCTCCCAGTCTGGAGAATAATAATCAAAATATTAAAGTTATTATATTTTTTCTGTAGAATGTTGTGAAGTTGTTGTAGCCATAAATTATCAACAGAGAGATTCGATGCTTCCTTCAAAGGCAGCTCTTGAATCAGACAACCTTCAGGCTGCAAGGAAAAATGGGGAAGGCCAGAAAACTTCCCTCCTACACTGCCTAATATTATTAATGAAAATTAGATATTCCTCAGGCATTTTTTTAATTACTGTAAGTCAGCACTGACTGTTTGGTTAAAAAAATTTCTTCTGGTGTATGCTACTGTAGTAGTAATTGGTTTCTGGGAGGCAGGAATATTTCCAGCTGCATAATGCCTTCTCCTTTTCCAGAAACTTATGGGGGCTGCAAAGGAGTGTCCTCATCCACTGCAGTGACCTTTCTTAATTTGTGCTATAACTGATAAGATTTTTGGCATGTGGCTGAATGAAACATAGAAAGTAGAAATGAAAAGCATATTCAATACTTAATAATGTTAAGACAGCCAATACTTCATTAGAAAAAATATGCAGCCCTAACAAGAAGAATCAAGCCATTATAGAAAAGGCAGCAGAGAGAAAATATAATTAAAACTCTATAACAGCTTCTTTTCTGACATTGTTTTCACTTTTCTGCAACTTTGACGCTTTCTGTCTTTATTCTCTTCTCAAAATTACTTTTTTTTTTATTATGGTAAGCATTAAATACTGATAAGGAATTGAAATTTGCTAGTAAAGGGAATGAATAGAGTAATGGTAAAAAAAGTGAAGTAATAAGAAGGCAAAAAAGTACATAAAATCCTGGAACATTGTTTTGCATAATGATGGGGTGTTTTTCTTCTTGTTTCTGAAACGTTTGTGTTTAAAATGTTCTAGTGACTATTGGTTCACTCCTTTCCAAAAGACTGGACAGGTCTTTCTATTGTTGCTAATCATCCCAGTTCAGTGATGTTAATCCAGTTTTTTTACTTCCACAAGTGCTGTCTTTAGAAAATATATCATGCATAGGTTAGATAATCAAACTGCTAAATCTGTACTGCAGTAGCAACATCTCTGTTGCCACCTACCCAGCAGACACAGATTTTTAAAACTGGGTTTTCTTCACAAAATGATGTGCCGAGATTCTTATCCAGGCAATAAAGTAAAGCAAGTAAATTTCACAAAGCAAGAGTCCTGAAGCACATTGAGCAATTTTTTAAAATTTTTTTTTAATTTGCCTCTAATCAACTAATCAAGAAATGGTGGGAATATGGCAAACACTTACATGGGCAATAAATAGTTCATAAATCAAGATGACCCTTTGGATTATTTACAGGTGTAGTGGTTTTGGTTGGCTAATTTGAGATTTCCCGGCCACACCAATTAATGTGGTGGGTCTTGCGCTGTCCAAATGCCAGTGGACTCACTAGAATGTACTTACTCATTTCCTGCTGTGAGACGGTTTTGGGAGGAAGGCAAAGCAGGCTGAAAACTTTAAAAGGGTATGAAGAAAACTTTATTAATAGAAACAAAAATAATAAGAAGAATCAGAATAAAACCTTCTCCTCCCCAACATCCTCCTTTTTCTTCCCCACTGACAATGTAAAGAGACAAAACCTAAAATTTTCAGTCAGTTTAGCACCTCTGGAATAGTCTTTCTTCAGTTCACTTAGGGAGAGGAGTCTCTTTAGACATGCCATGGAGACTTCTCCAGTTCACTTAGGGAGAGGAGTCTCTTTAGACATGCCATGGAGACTTCTGCACAAGAAACAATTCTCTTGTGGTTTGAATCTCCACAAATAACAGCTGCCCAGGAATCTGCATTCGTGACGCCCCTCCCATCTTTGGCAGCCTTCCCACAGCTGATTTTATGGGCCATGTCAACTTATGGGGTACTATTTTAACAATGATTTGTTCAAAAGCAAAACTTCTCTTCATCTATCTCTGAGATCATCTTCATCTCTGGAAACAGAAGTCTTCTTCCCTGGGGGCAAAACTTTTATCTCTCTCTGTTCAAGCTTCTCATTGAATCACAGCTATTTCAACATTTGCCTACTTCAGCACAGGTTTGAACAATCCATCCCCCCATATTTTAAATGAGTTACAGGGATATTTCAGTGTATCATAGTCCATCACCATGGCTTACAAAAGAATTTTCAGCCTAAAATTAAGGCATCTCCTCATTCGCCTTCCATCTGGGATTTAACTCCTTCTTACTGACTTCAGTGTCTCCATGTTGTCCTCTATGTGTCTTCACTCTGTTCTTTTCTCTCACTCGAGAGAGGACTGATGTCTGTCGGTCTCATCTGTGCACTGAAAGAGTTAATATCTCACCCAGGACCTGCAGATGGTTACGTGATTGCTGCCGGCTGGAGCTCTTTTACGATGGAGGTTTCTGCAGCGGCTGCGCTGGGGCTGCGTCAGGATCAGCCGTGGGGCTGTTTTCTGTGCGGGCTGCAGGGCCACCTCCGGGGTTTTCGGCGGCCGCGCTGGGGGGAGGGCCAGGATCTCAGCAGCCAGGCTAGGCCTCAGTGGCCAATGGCCTCCCCTCCCCTTGCCCTGCAGCCGCTGAGGGCTTGGCCCGGCTGGGACAGGGCCTGGCGGGCTCCCCGGGAAGGGGCCCGGCCCCGTGGCAGGGCCCACATGGCCTGGCCTGGCCTCCATCTTGGCCAGGCCGGTCCTGCCACCTGTTCAAGGCCAGAAGGAAAAGAGAGCTTCCTGGGCTTTTTTGTCTTTAACGTGTATTCACAGAGGTGTGTCCAGCTTCCTCAGTGTTTTAACAGATTGTCAATTCTCAAAGCTAATTACTGATTGGCTTTTTGTCAGACACGGAGGAAACTGCTAGCAGCTTCTCTTAGAAAGTCACTTCCATGAGTGCCTCCAATGCAAAACCAGCACAACAGGCAAAACTCATTCAAATCTTGCCTGAAAACTTATGATTATGCCATTTCAGAGACTGCACTTGCCAAAACATCTGCTGGAGTGAGAAGCTGCATCTTGGTGCAACTGGAGATGCTGGATGCCTGAGCGACTCCCAGATCAAAGTGAGCTGTAAATGAAAATTTTGGTGGACGGGTGGATTTCTTCTGCTACATGTGAGTCATGAATGGATGATGGAGAGCCGCAAGCTAGGTGGAGTTTATTAGAAACCTGTGAATATGAGAAAAATGTAGAAAAATTAACAGGTTTTGGTGAAAGAGGCAAGAATTCTTTGCACATAATTGAAAATATATTTAAATTATGGTTTCTAATGAAAGAGCTTTTAAACAGGACTGGTTAAACTCTGTCTAATAGGAGTGAAAGTACACCAAAAGTTGGCCTGAGCTGAGGAGACTGTCATTTTGGGTTGGCATTCTATCTTTTTCTACTTGCCATTACTCCTTTTACTTTTTGTGTTGTTGTTGTTGAATTCCTTAAACTGACAGTACACTTCAAATGCCAAATGACTGAGAGGAAACATAAATATTTCTATCCACAGATTCCCTATTGAGAGGTAGGTCATGCTTAAAAGCTTGAAGATTTCTGATTTGGTGTTTGCATTGTGGTGTAAGAGGCTAGCTGAAGGGCTAGCACCACTGATTTTCTTATACAACTCATCTTACCTGCCTGACTTTTAATTTACATTTCTAAAACTCAGATACTGTATTTTTTCTGTACCACCCAAAGCTGTCTTAAGTGTTGGTTAGTGCTTGGCAATAATTTATTTACCATTTGACATAAATGGCAATTTCTGAAGCACCTTCAATAAAGTAAAAGACAACATTACTTCATGTCTATGAATAGTTATTATTAGTTTATTTATGCTGTTAGAGCACAAGTAGAAATATGGGAGAAAATGTCTTTGTTATCAGCAGTTACATACATTAGAACTCCTGAGGTAATTTACAGGACACAGGCAGCTACAAATGGAAATACTGGAAACCCCCACAGTTCTCACAGACTAATCCAGTAGATAAGCATTAGAGGAAATGCAGAGCTGCCAGTGAATGCAACACAAAGGACACAGTAGGATTTCATTATGGAAATAAATGACATAAGGTGCATGCAATAAGCAGAGGATTAGAAAGGGACATCATAGACTAGACCTTAACTATAGCAACAATTCAACAAAGGAGATATTCCACTAAGATCTACTGAGATGTTTTTAATCACCTTTTGACACAAGACCTAATTTTTAAGATCAATGAAATCTTAAGGTTTAATGCAATCATGTACAAAGTATCACATTACTGAAAAGCAGGGAAAATGTGATTATGCTTGCTAAAATGAACCACTTTAGTTAATGGAATTTTGGGTACTTTTAAAAGTGGCCTAAGATACTGTTTAAAGAAATGCTATGTATTTAAAATTCTTGCTAAAGAGAATAAATCTGAGGAATGAAAATAATATTACTGATCTCCTGAAAATATCACTCATTCATAACACTTGGTTTAAAAAGAAATTCCAAACTCTATGTTCCTTAACATGATAACTTGGCTAAAAAGGTAGTTATTAATAAAATATGAATTTGTAAGAAAATTCTTCCCCTCCTTTCCAGCATTGCATTTAAGTGTTTTTACATGATTCATTTACTAATAATATTTGTTAGGAAAGGTGGTGAAAGCAAAGGTTGTATAAACAATTTGCTCTTGATCATTTTTGATGTTGAAGTACTTCTCTAAGAGCCATATAAATCTGCCAGCTCTGTGTGTTTCTCCATTTTCTCATTTTTCAGAAGTATGAGTGGATAATGAAACTACATAATGAAAAAAAAAATTCCAGAGTGTTAACAGCTAGAAATGCTTCTTGCAAATACAAATAGGAAACATTATCCGTTTGATTTATTGTTGTAAATATATGCAACAGAAAGCATAAGTGTTTCTAGTACATAAATTACCTTCTTCCTGTGAGGCTTTCTTCTGTGGCACTACCCCTGATGTATCACCAGGCATTCAAGCCACCAGTTCTGTTGAAGTCCATTTGAAATTCCACTTCATATAATGCATTTCACCATTATAGCAAAAGTCTTTACTCCCAAGAGTGAGCACTGTAATACATTTTTATTATGTAATTGTCCACAGCCTGGAGAGCACCTGTTAGCTAAATCTGATTTAGTACAATGCTGCTACGACTGATAGAATACAACACTGTGTAGTAAGGTAGTTAGGAGGCAAAGTAAGAAGTTTATTTGCGTTTGTGTATGTGGGTGTGAGATTTTACAATAGTACACTTTGATGATATTCTTTTCTCCTATTGCAATTTCTCCTGTCTGTGTGTAGCAAAGACACAGAGACTCACTTTTGGTTTGTATGTATTTTACAACACAAATCTTTCCATGGAAAGGAAATGTTAGAATAACGTCAGTTATTCTGTGAGATCCCACAGCTGCATACTAACTCTCTTGTGGTCAAACTGCATCCAGCACTTGGATTGTTATTACATGCAACACCTTTATAAAACCTGCATTTTGAAAATTTTACTGGTAAATATTTCTAAAGATTACTATGCATAACTGTAATAATTGCATTTGCTACTTCATAACATATCCACAGTGTAATTACTGTTGTAATTTCATAACATAGTCTAGAGGGTTTTTATATCATTCCAGATCCTTTCTGTTAAGTTCCTCTAAATTGTCATACTTGAATGAAAAATTTAACATCATTCATCCTGAGTTGTCACATATTTAAAACATATAAGCAGATGTCATTTGAGTGCAGAAATGTCAGAATAATTATTAGGAAGATCGGAATACCACCTTTTCTTAAAATAGGAAAATGTTTCTGCTGTGGAATCCTTCAAACAACATATTAGATGGAGCTCTTTCAGGACAGAATATAGGATTCCTGTTCATGTTTTTTCACAGGTAAAAAAGAGTTACTCCATCTCACAGCTTGCGTTTATGTAAAAAGATGTTAACAAACACCAAGTACCTCCTGCTTTTGCAGCTAAAAACCCCAACACCCCCAAAAAAGGACACTTGCATATCGTAGTTTTGTCAAGCTCCTAAATAAAGAGAATTAAGTTTATATATTTGAAAACTCAAATTACCATTTTTTTCTAATTCTGTTGCTCTATATGACCTTGTTTGTGCTAAATATGGGACTATCTGCAAGGGATGGCATAATTTTATACTCTATGGGCTTAAATTAAATGCCAGAGAGCTTCAAAAGCCATTTTAATTGCTAAAATGAAAAGATGACACACATCAAAGCATCTTTATTTCTTTCACATTGATGCCTACATAGCTTTTTTAGTATCCATTTGGAGCTGTTACTTGGGTTTCATCCTTATTATGGCATCCCTGCATTGTCTTATTTTTTAAAGACTGCATCATCACAGTTTCAGGAGGAAAGAGAAATTGAGAATGAAATTGGCTTTGAATCACTGCAATACCTGGGTTTACATGATGCTTATTCAATCCTGTTGTTTCCCCTTTGCTTCTAAGGCTGTATATTCCTTGACTGGAGACCCAGTGGTGCTTTCTGCTCAAGCCCTTGGTCGAATACAGGATGTACCCCAAAAAGGAGCATGGTCAGGCCCTCACCTCATGCACAGTGTCAGTGGATCCCAGCCATGGGGACCTTGTTTAGCAAGAGGATGTAAACACACATTTTTAAAAAATTATGCAGACTTAATAACTTCTACCTGAGCCTCTTGAAGCTCTCTCTTTAGCAGCCAAAATTAAAACTATTGTCTCTGAACTCCCAGTGCACTACAGCTTCAAGAGATCCTTCTGGAACAGATGAAGTAATGCCCGAATTCTTTATAAATTTCAACAGTGCCAAAGATTCTTCGGAAAGCTTTTCAGCATCCTTCCAAATTTAGGATTATAATCTCTTTGTGTATGTGTGCATATGCATAAATAAAAACAAATTTTCAAAAGAGCTATATATTGCTGCCAGTTATGTAATGACAAAGATTCAAATGTTACTTAGGACAAAGGGAAAGAGCAGACTTAATTTTACCCAGAGTTCCCACTAGTTATAAGAGGTGTGATTAGCTCTTCCTCAAAAAATTCTGTCTTTTGTCAAAGTGTATTATTCCTTTAGTTTATTTGGCCGTTTTTGGCTTTTATTGTGACCAAAACAGTGCTGGTAATAAGGGTTTTTTAGCTATGGCTGTACAGTACTTTCACAGCATCAAGGTCTTTTGCTTTTTGAGCTGCCCCTGCCAGCAAATACCTAGGGATGCACAAGAAGCTGGGAGGGGACACAGCCAGGACAGCTGACCCCAGAGAGAAAATAAAAACTGCCAAAACCCAAAATTATCAAACTGGTATGTAACAAGAATGAGAAAAGAAGCACTTTGTATGAATGAGAAGGAAGTCAAAGATAATTTATGTACTGGCTGAAGCTGAAATGTTTCCAGTAGGACAATAATCCCAGCAATTTGCTAAAGTAATTAATGGAAAATGGTTAATTGAAAACCAGTAGGGCATCAGTATTCAGCACAAATCTAAATCATATTCAAACATCCAGACAACTATAACAGAAAAATATACGTTATAACAGGAATTTTGAATAAAAACAGCTAATTTTTTTTATTTACAGAAAGGAGAAAGCGTAGTCCAGTCAGGTGAAGACTTTTAAGCTTGACCTCAAAAGTATGCAGAACTCTACAGCTCTTTACAGTAAAGTAAGATAAAGTTCTCCATCAATTTATGAAATGACACCTTTCTTTAATGGTGGCTGGTTTAGTAAGTAAGGTGCTGTAGATGTCACTTATTCTGATCTTATTCTGACCTACTCTGACCTTAGCAAAGTTTCTAATTTGGTAGCTATATGGTAAATTATTAGTTAACCTGGAGGAAAAGGTTGTTACGGCAATAGCTTTATTATGGGTAAAAAATTAGAGAAAGCATTAGGTTTTGTTGAAAGGGAAATTAGAGAATAGGGAGAGAATTAATATCATTAATTATATTCTTCCAGGAACAGCCTTAGGACTTATCTATAAAAAACCCCAAACTATCAATAATTATCCACACAAAAGTCAATGCCATTCTCCAGTTGCATGTATGATAAATACATTGTGAGATATCTTCTTAATCTACTCAAGGATAGGAAAGGATTTAATTTGTTGTTTATTTAATTGGTGACCTTTACTATTTTTCTCTTAAAGTTCAGGAAATTTGAGAGAAGAAGACAGAAAACTAAGAGTACCTTAAACATGGAATAATCAATCCTTCCTTAGAGCCTCTCAGCTCACTGCCATAAGACAGTGATTTAGTTTATGTTAGAAATATTTCTTTATACATTTGGAAATGTATAATGAGGCAATTTCATGTGTCATGTGTCAATATTAATAATGTAGTGTTCTATGTGGACTTGAAACTAAGATGTTTAAAACCTGAATGAGATTAATACACTTGAGATGGTATGAAGCTTTAATGTTTGGACATTTGTACACAGTGGATTGGACAGCTGATAACAGATATAAAGAAAGAGTTGGATGATCCACCTAAATGAATGCACAATACTACAGTCCATTGCCCTTTTCAGTTCAAGATCATTAAGAACATGGGGAAAAAATTGTTTTCCATCTAAAACCAGTGGAGTGGATGAGTATTTTGTTTCTTTCCCATTTACATTCACCATGTTTTCAGGGTCAGCTTGGCTTTTTCATTCTTCAAGCAGATGCTGCAAAGTAAATATTATGCAAGTTTTTATGGCATGTATTGTAAATTCCATTCTGATGGGAGAAGGGTGAGTTATCTGTTACAAAACAACAAGTATCAAAATTGTTTTAATTACATCTATTTCTATAATTGCCAGTGTTACAGATACTTTCACAATCTCCACATACAAAATGGACGGAAACTATATATGCTAAGTATATTAATGAACTGATGAAAAAGAGCAGACATAACAATATCAAGAAAGCAGGCAGAGACATCTTCAGGTGTCAGGCTGGCTAAGCACATGGTGAACTGACTAATTGAATGCTGATAGATTTTAGCATGTTATTGTTAATGAAGCGTAAAGCTACACTGTGAAATGCATCTTCTCTCTCTCTCTCCTACCCTCAAAACATGAAAAGGAAAAAAAGTAACCATGACTGGAAGAAGAATCTGTGGAGGAGGCTGAAGGGATGAATGATATGAAGATGGATGTCAAATAGAGTGAGTATAGTAATAGCTGGAATACAGGGCAGTCCCTGAGAGGGCAGGTGGAAGTTGAAGGAAACTGTACCTAACAGCACTAAAACATATTACCAGCAGCAATGCATGTAACATCTGCATGAGACTTAGCTCTAGGTGCAAATTTTTCACAAAACTCCTGCTTTCCATTTCACCTCTAATTACTATTGCTAGACATTCACTTTTGAAGATAACAAGTAAAGAGAATCCTTCTGCCAGGTGCCTTTTTATAGTGACAAGGATTCAGATAATTAACTTTTGCATTATATTGTACTTTTTCATATACAGTTTCTCAATCCATTCTGCCAGTTCTTCAATGTCAAGAACTTGCTGTCTTTATGGTATAAATGAATCTAATGTCCAGTGTGTCAGGAAGACAATGCATAGGATATTTAGCGGAGAAGTACTCACTGTCTTAGCTTTCCTGGCCAGGTGAATTGAAGAAAACAAAAAAATTACGTGCATTCAGTGTGGAGGAGGTAGACTGCCCCTTCCTGCAGATGTTCAGCTGGCTTCCTTAGAATGAGGAGAGCTTTTGATGAAGAAAACACTGAATTTTTCAATTCTCTATTCTTCAAATTTGAGCTTTGGCTTCATACGACAGTCCTGTACAGGATATAGTGCTGATTCACATTCCCACAAGAAAAGCACTCAGAAAAAAACAGACTCCTAAGTGCCTTTTGGGTGTACCTTGGGGTGGCAGCGACATTGTGAGCACTCCCCACACAAACCACGGCCTTTCCTCTTCTCCATTGATTTGCTCCTGGGAAGAGCTTCTGTTATGAAATGCCTTTGTGAAGGTGTATAAAGTCTATTTCTTGTTCTCACTTCAGCTGTTTGAGCACAAATACCTTGAAACCTAGGCTAAAACACGTGCAGGAAGATGCTACTTGCTTTTGCTCTCCGATATCAAAGTTAACTGATTTACTGACATTGAGGAAAATTAATCACAATCTTTTAAAAGGAAAGGATAGATAACCTGTCCAGCCCCACACTGTTAGCTGGCAGGATTTTGCCCAGCCCCACTGTGCTGCCTGATAACACTTATTAACACAGACTTTTCAACTCAAAGGTATGAGCCTATGTGATATGTAAGCACTGTTTGAAGCAATTCTTCAACACGGGCTGTGTTTGCATGCACAATAATAGATTTTCATCATCAGGATGATGACACTTTATTGTCAATTATGTATCTTGCTGCTTAGCTGTGTTCCTGCTGAATTTTGTTTTCTTACAGAAATGAGCTATAATCAATAACTTGTCAAATTATTTATTCCTATATGGACTAGGAAAATTCTAGCCAAAGGATTTTGACATTACTCTCTGAATAAATTATCTGAAATACATATTTCTATTATTTGACCAGCTCTCTAGATTATTAAATAATGTTCAGTGAATAATTTATTCAACATTTTTCCTGTCAATCTCTGAATAATTTACTCATTAATACATTTTTTTTATTATTCAGCCAAGTATATTTCCAGCATCCATGGCAATGTCTTTGTTGTGTGAAAGCATGACGATCTCTGGAAAGGGAGATAAACTTTTAACTAGCATAACTTAACTTCTTTGTAAAGCATTTTTATATACCCAAGTGCATAATTAAATGAATCCATTTTTATCCCTCTCTCTTAATCTAATCAGTAGTTGTCTGCAAGTCTTTAACTCAATGATCCCTACTATTTTTATTGAAAACCTTGCACTGTTGCTATCTTGCCCCTGTCTGTTTTTTTTCAAGTCCCCAACATCATTCGGAAAACTTTGGTTACTTTAATTTGTCTGCTGAATATATATATAATGAGGTAAATATTTACATTACTTGCCTTTTTCTGCTAACCCAGGTATTTTGAACATAATATCTACATAAATACACAGTGAATAAATGCAGGTCTGTGACATACAAACACAAGTGAAAAGGAATGAGCTGTTAAAAATGCAACCCTGATGGAGGAAGAGAAGTGAGACGATTGCAAGGAAAGACTGAAGAGGCAGGCCAACTAAACGTGTATTGTGGAATATCTGTATCTATTTACCAGGTAGAAAAATGTTCCAGTCATCTACACTGGAGCAACGATGAAATGAAATGAAATGGCTTGAAGAGGAACAATCCTGCCCCCTCCTACAGCACCCATTCTGCAGTTCCCATGCTGGGGATGGGAACATGAGGTGAATTTGGGGATCTTATGACTGTGGTACAGTGACACCTATTCCTCTGCCCTCCTGAGTTGGAGTGGGAAACTAAGACCTGCTTTGATTACTCTGCAGTTCAAACAGCATTTTATTATTTCCCTACCTAGCCATTTGGTGTGGAAAGTAATTTTGTATATATACTTATGGCTCTCAAGAATGTGTAGCATGGATAGCTACATCTAGTAAAGGCAAACTGGAGGGCAGGGGTAGCACCTAAAACCAAAATCTAGATGCTGTTTCAGTTCCAGTTTAACAATTGCTTTTAAAAGAATCTGGTCCAGAGACCAGAGCCAGCACAGACTGTGATACCCTGGATATGAATGAGATGAGCAATAATTCTTAATTTCTAGCAGTATTTGAAACTATTTCCACTGGTCAATACATGATGCATACAGAGGCATAGCATGAATTTAAGCCTGTCCTAATTCCACCTCATTTCCACATTTGGGAAGGCAGGTCTCAGATTTTACTTGCAAATTGCCAAACCAGAAGTTTGGCTAATTGCCAAAGGTACTTCCTGGAATTATCTAACCTAATTGGTAGTTTCAGTTCTGACAGCAAAATTCCTTGACTTTCAGGTATGCTAAGAGGCAGCCTGGTTTGAATATATGAGTACCTAAACCCAGATTTTTAATGACATCTCTGGGATTTCAGGGGTCACATTTGCAGCTCTGAACAGTACTGCATACCACCTTGTTGCTAAAAGAATAATATTGCCTTCATGTCTCTTGCAGACTAGAGAACTAAGGACTTACACAAAAAGTATGATTCATACCTGGATTTTAAGACCTAAAGTAGGTGACTGGAGAGAAACCTGGAGGTGCTGCTGTGCATTTGAAACCTGGGGGCAGGTCTGTATTTTCTTTTAACGTGGAAGGGAGGTGTTGTCACCATTGCTTAGCTTAGTTTGAGGGATATGTTCAAGTAAAGGTCTGGGGATCTAGGCTTGTATCACCAAGTTTGAACATTTCTACCTGATGTTAGAGAGGTTGACACAGCCATGCTGCTCTCTCCAGGGAAAGAAGAAGCAGGAGGTGTGTTTTAGGGAAATGGGGGAGGCTGTCATCATTATTTCCATTTCAATCCATTGGCAGGTTAATGCCAACTGTATAAAAATTCAGGAATCAAGAACTGCTGCAGAACAGCAGAAGACTTCAACGGGTTTTGGAGGAGGAGAGCCATAGGCTGCATGAACAGGCAGAGCACCCTGATCTGTGCTATGGAGGCAACACAGAGTGTGGAAAACAAGGCCAGGGATGGATGACAGAGTACAGCAAACAATCTCCTTATGGCCTGTGCTGGAACTAGCCACAGAAAAGCGACGCAGAAACAAACTGTTGTTTGTGATTTGTCCGCAAAGGGGGTTCACGGAATCATTGTTAGCCTGTGTGTTGTACTGAAAGGAACTAATTTCCTTTTATGTTCCCACAATATGTATGTGATCCTGTAGAACCTTTTTCTTTCACTCACCCTCTCTTCTATTGTTTGGGGAGTTTTTCATCCTTTCTTTAACAACATCCTAACTTTTGTCACACTGTAATACTTAGTTCTTGTTTCTGCCTTGATTTGTTTTAATTCTTAATGCCTCAAAGGTCATAAGGTTCATTTGTTTATTCATGGAACCACTGGATAGGGAAGCTGCAATTTAACAATTAAGAACTGCTGTAAAGTCCAGTGAACTCAGTACCTCCTTCTTCTGTAAGATTGCATATAACATCAGCTATGGGAAAGAAGTAAAGGAATTCTACCTAGTGGGAAATAAGGAACTGTTCCAGAATGAAGTGAAAAATAATTTATTTTATTTTTTGTATTTCATTTTATTTCATTTTCCCTAATGGACAGTTTTTCAGAGTAGCCTCTCTGAATAATGGCAAAAAAAAATCAACATTCTCTTTCCTACCATTGTTATTTGGTTTTTGCTACTATGACTTTGTGCATCTTCCTTATAAGGAAAACTATAAAAGCTAATCTTAATACTAGATTTTACCATGTTTACTGAGTTGCTTTTTAAAAATTTTCTGAGCTTGTAAAAGTATAATTATCGTATCCTAATAATTATAACAGACGACATTTCTCTTCCTCTTCACAGTGTTTGATCTAAACTGAAAATTTCTGATCTTCTTGTCAAAGACAGAGCTGTTTTCTTGGGAATATTTTGAACTTTGATGAAAGTTTTATGACACTTCCAACAAAACATGCTGCTCGTTAAAGTTTTATAGCAAGAGAGCTCTATCTGCATTGTTTTGAAATTGTAAATATCACATAATTGTCATGAATGAGTAGCTGATGGAATACCTGTTCCCAGAAGCTTGTGTCTGCAGATGGGAGTTTGGTCACAGATGAATAGATGCTTTTGCAGTCCTGGGGTTCCAAGACAAGGCTCTTTTCATTCTGTCATGATGATGGTCCCAAAAGTCAAACCATGATGAAACTGATGATTTATTTATAACATTTTGCAAGGCGTTTGCAGAGGAAACAAATTTTGTAGTCTTTAAAAATCTTATTCACTTTCTCTTTGTCCCATGAGATACCAGGAGATTAGTGTCCCATTAGTTTCCTTCATCCAGTTTTTATGAGCCAAAACTTACGCATCTGTCTTTGGATAGTACTGATAGCTATGGTTCCTCAGTGATATGAACATTAGCTGCAGAACTGTTTTATTGTAGGACATATAGCTCACACAACTGCAGTTGACACAAATGCTAATTCCCCTTAATATTTAAGCCTTGGAGAGTCTCTAAAACAAACAAAGAAGAAGACTTTAAATGTGTATTTATATTTTTTAATATTTAAAAAACTTACTTGACACATTAGTTTCAAATCTCTTGGTGTGTATTGTAGCTTTTCTGATAATTGTGAAGAAAAAATAGCCCGTTCAATGAAACATTGTTCCTTTTCAGAAGCACTCGAGTAATTTGACTCCCAGACAACACAAGGTTTTATCTCATCATTATGAAGACTACGTGAAGATAAAAAGATGTTACTCAGACAAATTGTTGTTTTTTTTTTTAAGACACAGCCTAATTAAAATTAGAACATTATTATTTAATGTCATCTAATTAGAACAGATAACATTTTTTCTTCCCTTCTAGCAGCGTGAGGAATGCCTGTTTCCCTTCTATGGGATGTGCACACACTGAGAGGAAGAAGATCATCACTCTCAAGGGCTACGTACACCATGCAAAGCCCAAAGCACCAAGCCAGGTGAGTTAAATGGAAGCCAGAATATTTGGCCTCACATGGGATGTACACTTCAGGTTCTGACAATTAGTATGTTTCCTGTATCACCTCCTGCATGTGTGCTTTTTGTCTTTATTGACAGCGTAGGGAACCTGGGGAAATTGTGTCTGAATTGAGCTAAGTTGACTGTCTAGAGTAGGTGGTGTGAATACCTCTTGCACTCATAAAAGTAGAACATAGATGTTCATTTAAACTGTAGTGCTGGCAGCACTGCAAAACAATGA
This sequence comes from Promerops cafer, assembly GCA_013398275.1. Lineage (NCBI taxonomy): Eukaryota > Metazoa > Chordata > Aves > Passeriformes > Nectariniidae > Promerops > Promerops cafer. The sequence continues at coordinate 63,657 of VZSE01008041.1, forward strand.
TAAACACAATATTATTACAATCCATATCATGTGAAAGTTATGTACACAAAAGCATTGGAGTGATGATAAACTTGAGAAAGATAGATTTAAGGAAATGAGAGAGCTCATAGGAAAGCCCTAAGGAAAAGTAAACGCCTTTCTTCTACTGGCATTTCTTCTACTTAAGGAAACAGTAATAGTGTCTCAGGAGGTGTTGTGCTACCAAACAAAATGAGAATAGGAAAAACTTACATAGCTAAATAACAAATTTCAAGCAATTGAACTGAGAAGAGATCCTTCAAAAATCTGACTCACTGTAGCCACAGACAGGAAAATAAAATAAACAACAGTAGGAGTTGTGAGAAATACAAGAAAAATCAAAACATATTTTCTAGGCTTTACTCAAAGTAAAGCCTATCTATAAATACAGATATTAAAATAGGTAGATACAATAGAATTGATGGATAAAATACCATTTTGCTAGTAAAGGTAAACAATTATCAGAGATTGTCAGAAAAAAAGGCAAAAACCAAAGATCAGGGAAGGCTGATGCTAGGCCTAAAGTTACTGTGACTGAACCCAGTTATGAAATGTCTGAAGACCTAGAACTTGAAATGACCATGGCAAATTTGAGAAATGCTCTGAAGCAAGTCAACCTAACAGAAGACATTTCCTACAAATACATATATATATCACATACACATATATATTTATACCCACACCCTTGTGCAGTAGTAATTGACTTCAGATGTAAACAGCAGGAAAAACAGGGTGTGTGAGTGTTTAAGAAGAAGACAGATCACAAGATGTGAAGGGTTGGCCAGTGAAGGTATCAAGGTGAACCAAGCCCAGGGAAGACAACTGTAATTTAAAAGATCTGTTTTTGCAACTAGAGAGGATAACACAAAGGAAAACAGGGTCTGAATGTAAAGTAATGTACACGAGGTAGGAAAACTAGAGAACAGCTTCTAGATTTGCACACTGACTCAGCTGTTAGCTTGATGTTGTTGTAGGAACCTAAGAAAAAAAATCCTTTGCTGAAAGTAGCTTCAGGAAAAAAACCCAAACAATATTAGAATGCATAAAGGCAGAATGGAAGCAAATATCGAGGAAAATGGTATAATATATGTTTGTAAATGAGTGATGAAGGTTTATTTGAGTTATAGTGCTCATCTCTCTAAATATTGAAAATTATTTGACTCACTGAAGCATTCTCTTTTATGAAAAGAGTTTGAAAAAACTGATAGTACTATTTTAGAGAAGAAATAAACAGTGCAGTTGGCAGAAAGCTGGCTTATAAATCATTTGCTTATTAAAGTATTTAAATACTGAATTAGAATTTAAATATCTATACTACAAGTATTTTGCAATAAATACTGTAAAACTCATTTTAGAAACACAAATGTGTTTCTAAAATGACAAATGCCTCTAGGAGTTGATAGCTTTCCTTGTAATGGCTGTAACTTAAATAAGGAAATTCTTCCCTGTTCTTTTCCTTTAATTTGGTGTGCCAGAAGCATCTACTTACTAACAAAAATGATGAAACCTCTAAGCCTTGAAAAATTCTTGCAATTGCAATACCATAGCCCCTGATTGGCCCATTTTGTATTTGGTAAAATTTGGCCCAGAGAAATGTGAGAGGCAGATTTTTGTTTTAATCTCAGGTTATAAGACATAAAACTATTCATGGACACTTGAGTCTGCTTGAATCATGTTTATCTTCTGGTTAGGGGATCTGGACATTGCGTTGGTAATTATTACAGATGCCTAATTAAGCACAAGGTTAAAAAAAGGTGCATAAAATCTAAGGACGCAGCCCACCATCATTCAAGGACAGTAATACCTAACTATTAATATATTTTCAAATTATTTATCTCTCGAGTGTAGCACTGTTATGATAGAGGCACTACTGCTGTTCTTGATGGGCTTGGCCTTGTCCAGTGACAGGTCTGTCTTGGGGCCAGCTGGCACTGGCTCTGTCAGGTATAGGGAAGGTTTCTGGCAGCATCTCACAGAAGCCACCCCTCTAGCACCCCTCCAGGTACAAAAACTTTGCTATGCAAACCCAATACAGCATACACACTCACATAATATTTTATAATACAAGTGCAATTTTTTGACACTTGTAGTGTCAAATAAGAAAATTTTTTAAAATCCTGAGTTGTATTGATAAATTTAAATGTTTTACTTTCATGTCCTTTTTTTTTTTGTAATCTTTTTCTCTAAGACATACTAGGAACCGTCTTCTATTCTCTCCATGCCAAGCCCCATCAATGGGAGTTAGGGCTGGTTTGCTAATTCAGGTACAGCCTTGCTGCAAGCAGTGTGGTGCCACAGGCTTAGGAAGGCTTTTCCTCTCAGTGTGAAGGACTAATTGAAAAAAGAAATGAGAAGCTACTTAAGTCCTCCAGCTCACTGCTGTAATTAAAAAAAAGGATGTTTCAAAAAGCGAAGTTGAAGTTCTATGAACTATGTTTGCTTGCCACATGAAGGTAAGATAAACACTACCTGCCTTGTTTCCAAGACACAGCCTTTGTATTTAGTCTTTGTGACCTTTTCCAAACTCCTAATGATCTCAGGTAAATGACTCTCTTATGTTGTATTATTCTGTATCTGCTGTGTTTGACATGAGCGACTAAAACACAAGGACACAAAAATACTACAAAAAAGACTCTACCCCTCTATAAATATTCCACAATGGGTGTGTCACAAATGAGAAATAATATAATTATAAGCTGACATTATTATTTTATATTTAATTATTTATATATAATTATATATAAATAATTAAATAAAAATAATAATGTCAGCTTCATGAAAATGCAAAATTAAAAGAGGACACAGTACCACGTTACTGCCTATTAGCCTAGAACATGAAGTTTATAGAGATCTGCTATGTAGCTTATGAGAGTGAGCTGCCAATACATATAGAAATTAGTCGTGGATGAAGTCATACGTTGACTCAGTGAAACTTGGGCATTAATGCTGCAATGCTTCTGAAGCGTTCTCTGTAGGAAATCCACACAGAGATGTGGGATGAAGTGGTAATATGAAATGAAATTTGTCACTCAAAAACTGCTCCAGTCTACATTGAGGCATCAAAATATTGATTTTATTTTCAGAAATGCTGAGCATCAGCTTGACTAAATAGAAACAATATTGTGAAACACCACTGAATTAAAACAGCAAGTTAAACTTCCAAGTTTAAATACACACAAGCAACTGCAGATACAATGAACTCAGTTCTCTGAGGCGTAAAAGGAGAAAAAAAGTAGGGATAGATGTTCAACCTCTGTTTAAAAACTTGGCATCCACTATAACCAGTGTATTTTCCTACCTATGTCTAATGCTTATTGTCTTGTGAGATACCCATTTGCAGTCCATATGACCCTCCTGTTATCCTGCCTACTTTTACACATGAAGTGCATATGTAAGACATTTGACATTCTACTGCAACATAGAAATGAAGTCTATTATCATTTCAACACAATGAAATAGAAACTAGAACCTGGAAATTGGAATTTTTAATACAATTCAAAGTGAAGAAAACTTGTGGTTATTTACTTAGGACTAAGTTTTGCAGAAATCAGCTTGCAGTTTCACTATTAAAAATTACTTAAAGTGAATTTCTGAAGGAAATTTGAGTTAGGATTTGATTTGAAACAATTAAGTCTCTCAATTCTTGTGAGGGTCACAATGGGTAAAAAATTTCATTTCCCCTTCTGCCCTCTTCCTTTTTCCCCCCAGCAAAGTAATTTTTGTAAATGACTTCCTATCACAAGTGGGCACAGAGTGGGATCATTCACTTCTATGCTGAGAGTCAAGAACTGCCAGATTCCTACCAAACCACAAATGCAGAGACCATGCTGAGGGGTATATAATGAAGAATTCAACTGAAGTAGACATAGGTTTTTTTGTACCTCTTGAAATGAATTTATTTTATAGTATCAGGACTTCTTGTCACTGCTGTGTACTTAATGTGCTGAAAAGATTAATATTGGTGAGTTTAAAACTAGCTGGCTTGTGACAGATTAATGGATGTTAGAATTGCATGTGTAATTAATAGTAATTTCAAAAAATTTTACTTGAATGTGCATGTGTATGTAATATAGAATCCTGATTTTGGACATAGGTCAGACCACTTAGTGTATGATAGACATCTGATTGTAGTAAAATGACCCAAACTCTGGCTATGCTAGAGCATGCAGAGCTCCCACTTGAAATACATGCCTAATTTCCCTTTCAGCTGCAGACAGAAAATGGGGGTTAGGCATGATACATTCCCCAAACTTATCTCATTATAAAGTCAGAGTATGACCAGAAGATGGAACCAGCCTTTGGGAGAAATCAATTTTCCAGTAACATGGGTTTTGTCTCTGTGTACCCTCTGTTTGTAAAAGTTACTTCCAAGGGTAGCTGCTACTGTCAGCGGATATGTTTCTTTTTGTTGTTTTTTTTTTCATACATTTCATTCAAAACCAGCACCTTGTGCTGGGAAAATCATGAGCCAGTGGATGTTTGAAATTAATGCCACCACAATGTTATCTGGTTATCCACAGGGGTGCTTTTTGTTGGAAATTCCCACCTTTCTGATGTTGGGAAGGAGACCACTGAGCTAGAAGTTCATTCAGAGGGGGCCAGGAGAGTAGTTTTAAATGTCATGATCTTACAGCAAAAAGGTTTTGATCAGAGCATGGTATCCAAGACTGAAAATTTAGACATACATTTCTTCACTTTTGATGTTCTGAGTTTTCCTATGGAATTGGATACTAAAGTCCTTCAGGAGTCATGGTCAAATAAATTTTTGAGCAGTTATCTCTGTGAATGTTACCCAAAAAGAAATTGGAAGGTTTAAAAGAAGGATATAGCATTTTTTCTTCATTATAATGTTACTTCAAGCAAAGGCATACATGTTCCAGAAAATAGAATGGTTTGCAGTTTCCAAGGATCTGTTATCCTGCTTGTCATCATCTTAACCTTAAATTTCAAGGGATCATCAGTCTGAACCACATTATTCATGTTAATCTTTCTTCCTGATTTTAAAATAGGGATAGTCTAATGACAGAAGAAGAATACACCAGAAACTGTATATGCAATCTTTAACTAACCAAGACAGTTGTCATTTTAAAATCTGACAATTAAACATTCCAGCATGTTTTCCCTGATCATTAAGAAGGATTTTTGAGAGAGTTCAAAGAGAATACTGTTTTAGAAATTAGTTCATTGTCAGAAAAAAAAAAAAAANATCTGGCAAAAAAAAAAAAAAAAAAAAAAAGTAGTGAATGTGTTGTGTAATAATATGTTCCAGACTTTGCTAAATTTAGCCTGTGGTTCTTTGAGAGCTTTCTGGTATGTTGTGTATGTACATGTATATGTATATATATATATATTTTATACCTCAGAGATGAGGATGATTAGCAGCATACAATAGTGGCTGTTCTTGCACAAGTAGTAAATGTCTTTCCTCTCACAGAATAATCTTGTAATTTAGTGCTTGGCCATGTCACAGCAGTTTAAAAGCAGTATTGATGCACTCAGTATGACAGTACCATCTGTATTCTTGGAAGAATATAATGGTCATGCCTTTATTATTATTTTTGTAACCACAGTGATCTATATTCTTCAGCAAATTTGCATCCTGAAAAATTTGGACTTAATTATCAGTTTGCCTCCATGACTTCTAATATGGATTATATTTGCTACATAATACAGCTTTAGTAAGTGAAGAAAATGTATGGGTTTTGCCAACTCGTATTTTGTCTTATGTATTCTTCTGATTACTGTTGATCAATTTTTTACTATTTCTGTATATTCTGCATGTTGAAAATCATTCAACAATCAATGCATTCGATGGGGAAGACATTTGCCCTTACCTGTAAAATGAAAGTGAAATGTGTTTCATAGAGTGGTGAGGGGCAGAGAGCAGGGTTAAAGTTTGTTGCTCTGCAAATCTTAGTGGCTTCAAACAGGGGAAAGATACAGCCCTGGGGGAAAAAAAAGTGCAGGAAGGCATGAGACTTCATAGAAAGAAATTGTTTGTGCCATTTCCCTGAAATAAGAACCTGGATTAAAGATGCTCTCCTACAGGATCAGGTAGAAGACAGAGAGCAGTACAAAATATTGGAGAACGTAGAAAAACTTCTTGTGGTGTCTGAAAAGATACATGATATATTAATTGGTTTAATTGCAGTGGAATTAAATGAGATTTCTATTTTGAGTTATTATCTTTCATGAGACAGTATCTGAGAGTGATTTATAGATCTCAATGAGTTTAGCATGAAGCTGAGAAAGATCATTAGCACATCATTTACAAAGGCACATTTTTTTAAAGCCAAGGAAACTATGGCTTGCTCCTCAGTGAACTATCTAGTTAAAAAAAAAAAAAAAAAAAAAAAAAAAGCTAGAACAAGCTAAAATAAAATCATAGTCTCCAAGACCTGATGTTACTGAGAAAGCAATAACCCTTGAAAAAGGATTTAGGAGAATTGGAATTTTAGAGACTTGTTTGACAGCAGTTTCCATTATTTTATTACTTGAAACTAAGTAGCCATATCACTGCTACCTGGAAAGGAACCAAATAATTTGTCTCCACATGAATTATTTTTAAGAAAACACCAGAGTTCATTAGAGGCAGCTAAAAAAGCATTTTTCATGTGACTTTTACAGATGAGTGGGTTTTATCTGCTGATGATTTTTATATCTTTTTATATCAAAGGGACATGACAGGTGGGATGCACGTATTCCCTGTGGGTTCCAAGACTTGAAGGATGCATTACTGCTCATTGAAGGTAGGGTCTTGGCGGTTGTGAAGTTACTGTTGGCTAAAAACTCTACCTTGTTCTGCATCTCAGACCTACAAATTAAGGGGAACAGCTAGAGAGTGTGTGAATGTTTTGTAGTTGCCCTTCTCCTTCACAACTACAGCATGGTAACTGGTCGTGGAGGTAGGTAACTCCAACTTAATCTCTACAGAAGGGTATAATTGGATCTGGCAGGACTGTTTGATGACTTATATGAAGTTTCATAGCTGGGAATTATTTAAATTCTTTTTCATTCTATTTCATTGTATTCTCTTTACTTGACTGGATATTGAGAGTACTAAAGGTGTGACCTGATGTGCTGCTGCTCTTCAGCTTATGTCTCAAGAGCTAGCACTGGACTCTTCTGTCTAGGCTGCTGTGGAACCAAGCCAAATGGTCCAGAAATCCCTGCTTTAGCTTGAGAGTTTCCACTTCTGTTTCTAAACAGTAAAAACTAACTGTGCTCCCCAAGTCTTTATGTCCTCTCTACATTGACTCTAAGGACTCAGCTTCATTTCAGTAGTTCACTGGAAAATGGTGGTGGACAAAGTTTGGGCTTGTCTGGGGTTTTTTGGGTTTTTTTTTTTTGTTTTTTGGGTTTTTTTTTTTTTTTTTGGTTGGTTGGTTGGTCTGTTGGCTTTTGTTTGGTTTTGGTTTTGGTTTTGGTTTTGGTTTTGGGGGTTTTTTTGCTACTCTGAGGGTAGGAAGCACAGTCTATATGTTATTCTTAGATTCAACAAGAACCTCACAAACTATGTTCTACCAAACCTAACAGTGGATACTTTGTTGGGAGCTCTAACTCCTACTGCCTTTGTGTAACAATAATCTACAGCACTGGAGCCTTGCCTTGATTTGAGATGGTTATAAACTGTGACAAAATTAAAGAGAAAACAAAGAAACACTTAGCTGAACTGTGGTGGTGCTGACTGACCTTCTGTCATGACCCCATAGAAGAGAGGACATTGCTGAGAGATGAAACACTGCAACAAAATCATTTACAGCAGAATATGGGAAACTGAGTAGATGTTTATTAAAATGATCATATTGCAGACATACCTGGAGTGTGAATTGTACTATTGAGCCAGGTAAAGGCAGTCACTGTCAGCAGAGCATGTAAGATTTGAAACGTCAGTATGCAGTAAATCTTAATCCTTGACCTGGAAGGATTATCTTTAAAAGAGAGGAATGTTTCAGTTTTGTCTCTGAAATTATTTAAGAAGCACACAGTAATTTGGCCTTCCTTTTCATACAGTTTCCAAAGTCCATAAACTCTATAATTCACAAGTCAGGAGTCAGGAATCCCTTTAAGTTTTTTCCATTGGGTTTCTTCATACAATGAATTTCAGATGCTGATTGCTTTTTGAAAATTATTTTAAAAAGTTCTGTTAAGTGCAGCTTGCCAGTGAGGGAGGCATAGGTAGCAATTCTCTAATGGCTCTGGTGATTGTATTACCTTGTATCTGGAATGTACCTGTGGAACATACCTGAAATGGTCAGTCAGGAAGTCTTGCATCCTTTTTTTGTAATCCTAGGAATTAGATACAGCTTTTTCTATTCTGAGATCCTAGCACAATGTTTCTGAACAAATAGAAATGTTCCGATTTATTCTGAGAACAAACATAAAGTGCCAAGTTTGTATAAAGTTATGAAAGTTGATGTTAAAACTCCCTCAGTTGTACTATTTCAGTTTATCTCTGTTTGCTGAAAGTGAGCAGTTGTGATTATATCCTGAAGATTAAAAATCCACACCTTGAAGCCTTTGGTACAGCATGCCTGTTTCTCATGTATTCAGAATATATAAAGGAATTTTGTATGCTTATAACCAGGAAGTATTTTGAGGACAGTCTCTGGGATTTGGAATGCAATAGTAAATTCAGTTTTACTTTGATATTTCATTTCATGACAGCCACAAGAAATAGCCTAAAGTAGCTCTCCTCTTCGAAGAGGAGAGTGGATTCCCAACAACAGATGTGGTTTTTGCAGTGCTCCTGCCAGGTATGATTTGGACAACATTGTCATTAGCCTTTTCTCTCCCATTTTATAAATTGTCTCTGGCATTGTGTTCTGTAATCTTATTGTAGCTCAGCATGGCTTTGGCTAAAACTTATGCTGGAGTCCCTTCTTCTTGATTACAGTTGCTATTATTATTTTTAATGTCTAATTACTGACAGAGGAATTTAGTTTCCTTGTTGTTCCCTCCTATGGTTAAGTCTTTTTTGATGAAATTCAGACTTCCATCTGGCATGGACTAGTGTAACTCCATAAAAGTCAGTGTTGATTTACACCAGAGAGGGGAACCTTGCTCATAAAATTATTGGGAGTTCTTATCCTCTTGAGTCAGTTTTCTATGTTTTCGTGGGGTCCATTCAGTTTTGTTGTTGTTGTTGTTTTAAGCAACAGAAATAATACAAAGAATTAATGTGTCCCTCATTGTCCTTGTCTCCTCATGGGATAAGAACCAGTCTGGCATTCTGTGCATACATGTGGGAGTTTTATCAGAACACAATTATGGTGGTTTCATGACTAACTCGTGGAATTAATTTGTGCAACTTGCAGTTGCTTTTCTTCATGATTTAGAGACACATTTCTATGTTCCATTTTACCCTTCTGAAACTGGACGCAGTGCAACTGCCACCACTAGGGCAAGGGAGCAATTTTCTAAGTTCAGGGGTTTTCTACAGATAAAAGGTGTTCAAAATTTCATTTCATGGAAAGCCTCTAAATTTCAGTGGTTAAGCTACCTCGGCAAAATGTGAATGATTACCCTAGAAATAAGAGTACCATAATAAAGCAATTTGATTGAATGTTAACTAGTACAGTCGATCTTTTGTTATTTGAGAGGACTCATATTTGGTTAGAAACCTTCACATTTAAATCTGATTGGCTGTTAGTAAAAAAATGGGGCGCTCTGTTCCCTTTTCATTTTCACTTTTCATATATTTTGAAAGTGGAAGACTATTCAAGCTTTCATTTTTTTCATATTTTCCATGCTTTGCCTGATATTGTTGAATCGGGTTTTTTTTAACAGATAAGCATTTATTTATTAAAATTTGATTTTTCATGTTTTTTTTTTCACATGGCAAAATATATGTTTTAATATATTTAATATAATATATTTTTATTTAATATATGTTGCCCTTTACCTTTTTTGTCTACTCCACAATTCAGTACTTTTTATGTTACTGTACCACCATGTTGAAAGACTTATCTAATGCAATAAGAAATGTAACAGTATTATTGTGTGAGAGAAAATAGGACTTTAATACAACAGTAACTCTGTTAATATTTTACTTGCTAAAGCATATGTCAGCAGAAGTGAGTTTACCTTCTAAAAATTGTATCAGAACTGCAGGGTTTGCATGGGTATGTGAGTAAATTTTTGTAATTAACTGGCACATCATTAAAACTAAATTGTATTAATATCTAGACACACTTAGCACTAACCATTACAGAAATTCAGCAATTATTACTGGAAAAATCAGTCACATTTTGAAGATAAATAGTAAATAGAAATATCATTTCTCCCTTTGATTAAAACTCAATGAAGCATCTTAATGTAGCCTCTTGCACTTTATTTTACACTTCAGCAAATGACTTTAAGAAGTGTAATCAAAGTTTATGTGCTTGCAGTAATGGCAGCATCCTTCTTGTCTAGGCAATGGAACACTGGAGCATCAAATACTTATTCATGATCTTGCTTTCTCTGCAGGGCTCCTATGATATCATTAGAAGCATTCAACCTAGAATGAAAGTAAGATTTGAAAAAAAAGATTTTCAACTTGTAAATGATTTTTTTTTTTTTTCCCTTAAGTGGCTTAACCTTCAGGTAACCCAGTAATTCATAGATGTCACTTTTGAACTGGCTTTATTTCAAAGGGGAAAAGAAAATATGACTACTGGGCAGTGCCTATCAATCAGACACAGATCCCTCTAATATACTGCAGATTAGACCACACACCCTTTCTCTAGGCAGTTAATTTGTGTGCAAGTCTAGATGTCATTCATCTTTAGAAAGGTTTTAAGAATAGAAGTCATTAGCAATAATGCAGAATATTTTTCTTAATATTTAGCTACTGTTTGGAAAACCTCCCCTCATTCTAATTGTTTTCATTTGTGTGAAGTATTTTGGTGATGAAACTGAGCACAGCTAGTTACAGTGAGGCAAATCAATAAATTGAAGTCTGATTTCAGGATGATTTATGTTAGAAATATGTTAGAAATACAACACTGTACTGCTTGGCTTGGAAATGTTATACTTTTTAAATTCAGAATTCTGAAGTTCAATGAGAGAAAATAAAAAAGTAAAATCTCTATTGGCCAACATAAAAAATGTTCAGTATGCAATCTCTGTAGATCCTATGGCTCCCAAAACTTTCATTCCCCAGCTGACTTTATTTCACCTGAAGGTGTTTATAGATGTATACATAGATGTATATCTAGCATATATGTTTGAAAAGACCAAGGCAGATATGAAGAAATGAGAGACACAATGGCTTAATTATGTTTTAGGACATTTTAGGAAATGGTTGCAGAGAAGGAAGGGCTTCCTTAGTGATCTTTTATTTCTTTTCCAGAAGTTCACTGCCTAAGGCATAATTAAAATATTCCACTGACATTAGACCTGGGTAGGAATTTATTCCCCCACCTCCAGCTGAGATACGTGGCTGTAATTAGACTGGTGATGCAGTAATGGTTGTCAGCAGTTTGCAAAGCTTCTGCAAGGTCTTTTAGTGATACTCTATCACAGCTGAAATATTCTTTCTATTATCACTTTGCTTAGAAAAGTAGAAAACAGGAGGAATGGACTTCACTGCACACTAAATTAACAATTTTATGTCCTCTATCTGTTCCTCTTATCTGTTCTGACATGGTGCTATTTCCACTAGGCTGAGTAAGAAAATGTGAACCTTAACACTACATCTGAGTGGTTAAGTACTGAGGAGGAAGAGGAACTACTTATAGTAAGGGATAATGCGTGAAAGGTTTCTGTTAGCTGTCTGTGATGAAAATGAAAGGAAAAAATATTTACCTACCACATGCTGATTCATATTTTGATCACAAGGCTTTGTGCGTTTATTTGCTGCCTTTAAAAATCTGTTCCTTGCTAGAATTTGCCAGTAGAGGCCTTCGATCTGTTGCCATGTCACCTTGCACAGACTCAGCATATTGACCTAAATCTGAGTCAGAAATGTTTGCCTGCACTCTTAGGTAATCACAGTGATTTCAGTGATTTTGCTTCTCTTTGGATGTCTGTCATGTTTTTCAGTTAGAGATACATTTTGTTTTCTAGAGACAGTGGAGACACTAAATATGGGAGATTGTTTTGGTTGTTTTTTTCCCCAGTACTACAGGGCCCTCAGACAACACTGTTATCCTTGATATCTACTGCTTAACTGCTTGTTGCATATTATCTGCAATGGTTCTAAGTCTTGGACTTTCCTTCTGTGTTTCTTTACTTGTATGTTAAGTAGTTTGATAAGCCACAATGAACAGAGACTGCAGTAAACTTCCATCTTGGAACTTAGTATCTAGAAAAGAAAATTATATTTAGAAAATAAAGACAGAGGTTACTTCCTTTTAAAATAATATATTAGTAATACAGATTTTCCAAAGATTTTTGTTTTACTTCCTACCTGTGACTAAACCACAATGTAGATTAAGTCGTCTACACTATAGCCAAAGCAACATGTGTATTCATTCAGAGGCAAAAACCAAATCTTTAATGTAGAGAAAAAAAGTACAAAAAGTTTTGTGTAAGAGATGCACCTGTAGTAAATTGGTTGTTAACAGAAAAGGTGTTGAAAACGGGAAAGGCCATAGAGCTCTTCTAAAGGTGGGAAAATTATTGGATGATAGAATCTGGCTCTTGAACTGGGGTTGGAGAGAAACCTGCACAGAAAAGCACAAACCCTCAAAGAGGAACTGAAATGAGAATCTGAATAAAATGTATTCTAAAAATCCCCTTAAAATGAAGAGCAGCTACATATGAAGTAATGAATGTGATCAACATTATAATTTTTGGCTTGCTCACAGTTTGCTCTACATCCTAGGATAGCAATTTTGTAGCTGTAGGCTGCAGTACCAGAACAGGGCTGCCCCTGATACTGCACTGCAGGTGGCTTTTATAATTTGTGCAGTATATGAGCCTTGCAAACACTCCTGTTTGAGCTTTGGGAAAACACAAACTTCCAGGAGTGGAGTTTGCCTTGCATTTTTAGCATTTTACTTGAACCAGTGCCAACTGATTTTTAAATCATGTCCTCAAAGTAGTTTAGAATTCTCTTGCAGTTTTTTGTGAACACGAGTGGCCATTTCACTGAGGCTCTTCAAGAATCTCTTCTGTGCTTTTTTTTTTTTTTATACCATGTCACAAGTACACTGTATTTTGACTTGGCTTTGTAAGAGCCTCAGAAGGAATTATTTTGCCACCTTCTAAAAAGTTATGTAGGAGTGGTGGAAATCTTTATTTAAACATTTTCATTTTGTGGATAAATATTATTTGAAACAAGCTTTCTGAGACATGTCAGCTTTGAGTGATAAAATTTTATGATACATTTTCATGTTAAATGGAAAGATTCTGACAACTCCCCTTTCCTTAGAAAAACAAACAGGCTGAACTTGGCACGAAGCTAGACTGGGGGAGACTCAAGTCCAATTATCCATGTCTGACTCTCTGCCTCAGGTCTTCCAACTACCAGACAAATATTTTAGCCATTTTTCTGTACTGGAATAGTGTTGTTGCTTTGCTCTCCTTTGCTTTGTTTCCATTTTCTTCTAAAAATATGTCCTTTCCCTGATGCATTGAGAGAAATAAATTGAGGAAAACAACAGTAACTGGTGTGAGATGGAAAACATGCTTATCTGTACATCTAAGTGTGGCAGTATATATAAACACCTGTAGTAAGTGGAAAAATATCTCTTCTCATTTTCACATAGCTTTTAGTTCTTTATTGGGGAATTAAATGAAAAAGGGAGGATGGAGAAGGAGCAATAAAAATAACACAAAGCTAAAATCTGATAGAGTTCATCTTCTATAAGCCTTGAAGAACTTCAGACAATTTATTTGGTAGTGTTAGTGCACTTTTAAATTATAAAATGGAAAAAATTTCCAAAAGGCACTGTGATTCCTTTCATATGAGCATATCAGGCTGGTGTGGTTTGTTGCACTGTGTCACAATATGAATTTTCTTCTAGTTTATTTAATGTTGCAGGGTGCTCTGTGCTGTCATGTCATTACAAGAAATACATTGAGATACTGAAAGATGTGTGGGGCAAATAAGCTGGTAAAGGATCTGGAACACAAGTCTTAAGTGCAATGGCTAAAATAGTGGGGGTGTTTATCCTAGAGAAAAAGAAGCTCATGGGGGACCTTATTGCTCTCTATAACTCTCCCAAAGGAGGTTGTAGCTACATGGGGGTTGGCCTGTTCTCTCAGGTAACTTGTGACAGGACGAGAGGAAATGGGCTCAAGTTGCACCAAGGGAGGTTTAGATTGGATATCAGGAAAAATTTCTTCACCAAAAGGATTTTCAGGTATTGGAAGAGGCTGTGCTGGGGAATGGTTGAGTCACTGTCCATAGAGATATTTAAATTACATGTAGATGTGGCACTGAGAGACATGGTTTATTTGGTGGGTTTGGTAGTGTTGGATTAATGGTTGGACTCAATCTTTGAGGTCTCTTTCAATTAAACCCAATGTATAATTCTAAATTCTTAGAATACAAATTAATGCACCTGAATCATGTTTGAATTTTCTTTTTTAAAGACTGACTCAACTGCTATAGGCAATGTGTAGATAAAGCTAAAGGTACTTCTCATTCAATAGCAAAATGCTTTCAAAGAGAATGAAATTATTGTTCTCTGTGGTAGTGTACAGGCACCATGATTCTAAGCAGACACAGTGTCAGTTTTGATTTCACTATTCTTCATTATCTCTCAGTATTAAAGTCAAGATCTTATTGCTGATGAAAGTGAGCATCAAGCAGTGAAATGTCAGGTTTCTAAACTGCTACCTCCCGATGAAGTTTCCTTCCTTTTTGTCTGTCTTGAAGAAAAGAGAGTAAGTGGGTAGAATGCTGTTGTGCTGTCAGCTACAAGAGGAGGCTGAGATCCATGCAGAGTTTCCAGTAGTTTTGCTGCTATTAGGAAGCTTTTGCTAGTCAGGAGGGGAGGTAGACTTGACATCAGGAAAACAGAGCTTTAAAAACTGGAAGGTTAATAAAACTTTGAAAGCTACTTGAATGTCTTATTCTTTAGGGGCAGGATAAGCGGCCAGCATCAGTAGAAAATATTTAAGAAGGTTTAGGACAAAAACTGTGTTAAAGAAAAGAATGCTGCTTCTTGTTAAATTACTGTGAGGCCTCTGTGGAATATCTTTCTCCCTAATTGCCATAAGATTTGTTATTTTCTCTACCCACATGCTGAAGTAAAGAATCTCACAGTAAATTTGTCGGACCCTTGTTAATATGTGTTATATGCCAAAGAATATACTTGGCTGAAATATTTTGTTTTCTAGATAGTAAGAGCCTTCTGTTGTGAGTATCTTTCTGTTTCCTGGGAAGAAGAGTAAGGATTTTTTCCTTTAGTTGAGAAGCTTCTAAGCTATCAGAATTATATACTTTAAATGTTAACCACCCTGTGTTGATAATCACTTGGTGGCATTGCAATCATTGCATGCTGACTCTGTGTCCTGCTGCTGTTGGTCAACCTACACTGCCTGGTAGGTGAAGTTTGCTGGCTTAGGTCATCAGTTTCCAGTATTAGAAGAGGAAACCCTACATATATATATGTAATACATCAAAGGTTAATAATGAAAGACGTTTACAGATGAATGGTATTTTATACATTTATCAATGTCAGGCAGCTAAGTCAGAAACAAATGTCTTTCAGATACTGAAAAGAATTGCATTTGCTCTTGCATGATGGTAGGTTTTGGAAACAAAGTGCAAGATTTAGATAGAGATATAAGCTTTAAAAATGAACCTGAGGTTTCCAGTATGTTATTGAATATTTATGCTATTGTTTAATATTACACAATTTTTGTGGACTATGATGGGTCATCTATGCTGACAACAACGCTTAAAAATCTCCACAAATGCCCATCACGGTTCCAAGTTCCCAGCTATGCAGTTGTTTAAATATAAACAGCAGAGAGTGATGGGAGGAGAATATAAGTGAATAATAGCTCATTTTTCCATGTGAATCCAAATAAAATAGCAAGCACTTATGCACACTTTCTTAACAAGTTTTGTTTACTTAGAAACTTTAGGCCCCAGTTTCTCTTGCATAGTTAGCTGGTTCATTTTCATTTTTGTTCCTTTCCTAAACATACTTTCTGTACTGTTCAACTGTTGTTGAATCTTTGATAATCTGCTTCTGTCTGTTACGACCAGAGCCTGAATAATCAATGAATTATTTGATAAATTCTTCTGTACATATTGAAGCAGTCGATATTAATCAGAATATAATTTCTTATAAATAAGATAATAGTATTCTGACACTCATTTCATGTTCCATGTATGTTTAGAGTTTCGTATCAAAAGAGAGAACAGCCATCTTAAAAGCAGGACAATTCTTATTAACAATCACAAAAGAAGGTACTTAAAGGTTGAAGGTATTGTGAATCTTTTTCATTAAATCTAATAACATGATTATATGTAACAAATAGATAAATATCTATAACCTCCCAGCAATTTTTTTTTAAATTTAAATGGGGAAAAAATCTGCACATTTGGTCTAGTTGGTTCCTCCTCTGTTAGTCTGTATTAAAACATAATTCCTTTTAGGAATTCCTCCTAGTTCTTGTTTGCCTATGAGCTGTATTTTGTTTTCCATTCAAAATTCTGTGCTTCAATCTGACTTTGTGCAAGACAGACAGATTGAGCTCTTTGGAGATAATTGATAGTGCTGATTTTTGATCTCAGTGATACATTGTCTTTTCACTAAGCTATGAATGCAATAATCACATCATTCTTAAGTGAGGCACATATTTTAAGTGCAGATTTTCCCATGAAACTTATTAGCTTAATAGACAGAAATTACCTATGGAATTCTGTTTCTAAGAAAGTAAGTTATAAATGTCAAGTACATACTGTTTCAAGAAAGTGAAAATACATAATAAAAAGTTTCTTATATAAAATGCTAATTGTCTCTCTTAATACCTTTAAAATGTACTACAGGTGTGTGCTCTAAGCATATATATATTTATATATATGGTATATGAGCATACATATATATGTGATATACTTTGCTAAACTAAGAGCATTACTGTGTATGAGTTTAAAGTTGCATTGAAATCACAGTACACAGGAGTTGGTATTGACTGAGCCCTGGTACTGTATTTGAAAGCTGAATTTACCAAAATAAATATGAAAGGGAAAACTGATTAACACATAAATGCCATATTCAGAAAGAAAAGTTTTTCAGGAAGGTATGTCTTTGTTAGTCCAGCAGGATATAGATTGAATAGAATATGATCAAGAGGGGATGAAATTACCTATCCACTGTGGGATCAACTCTTTTTTTGTCACAAATAAGTCAATTCCACTAGCATAGGGAAATAGTAAGCAGACTGAGCTGGACATTAGACTTTGACATTAGAAAAACTGATTTGTAGCAATCATTAAACATGTGGTAGATATTGTCTGTTTGACAGCCAACTATTTTCATTACCTCAAGATGTTTATAAATATTAGGTTTAGGTAGACTTCATGCAATACCATGTCATTGAGAGTCCAACCCCTCTTCCGCAGAGTTGGAGTATCAAATTATTAAGATAGAAATATTCTTTCTTGTATTTTGTTCCTAGCATAGTTTACTTTGAGTTGCTTAGTTGCTTGAGCAAATTATAGATAATGATTGGAAGATAATTTAAAAAAAAGGAGAGGCTTAAATATTTCGGCTAGATCTTTCTTGCAAGAGATACTATCTTGTAGTGTGTGGTTTGTAGGAGTTTGTATATCCTGACTAATTGTCAAAGATTTATCAAAGATTTATTTGTATTGGTGGTAAATGTATTCCATGGAGCATGAATGACAATTGTCACCCCTTACCAGGCTGGGAAGACAGCTTAGAACATACCTACTTTCTCATGTTCCACTAGAGCAAAAATGTTCAAAAATCTATGTTGTTTCTTAACTACACACAAATGCCCAACCTGTTGTTTCACTTCTATTTCAGTACTGATTTCATTGTTTTACATGTATTTTCTCATTCTGAACACTTTATATATATTTGTCTATACTTAAATTCGGTTAAACAGTGTGTATTTCAAGGGGCGCTAAAAGAGTCCTGACCTTTTCCAGTTCTTTTATGAGCTGAAATTTGAACACTGGAAATGTCATTTGTGATATAGACTTATGTGGATTAAAGTTATCTATAATGAAATTCAGTTCTTGTAGAAAAGTACTCTTACCTAAAACTCCTTGTCTCTTGTCTTTGTGAGGAAATCTGATATTATATTATTACTCATATGAAAACATGTAGTTAGGCCAACTCAAATGGCATAGCTGAGTTCGGAGGCCCTAACACCAGGGAGCTTTTCTTGCCAAGGTATAGATGTAATTTTGTGATTACTCTCATCTGAGTCTGGACATGTTCAGTACAGAACAGTAGTGATGGGCTGCAAATTCAAATGTAGCTCAGTCTAGAGGTATTGTAGAAGTTGCTAAAAGGAACAACAGGGAGAAAGTGGAGTATAAGAGAGGAAAGTATTGGTTGATCTCACAACTCAGAAATGCTTATAAGTATCTTTACTGTCAGAGCAAGCAAAAAGCAACACATGGAATCCTAGAGATTCAGAAGAGTTCCCAAAGAAGAAGACTTCAGAAAGGTTCTTCCTTGATTTTGCATTCAATAGAGGCAGCAGATTAGTAGAGCACATTCCCAAATCACAGCTACAATCGCCATGAAAATGTTGTCAATGAGATTCCATGAGCTGCCGAGCTGCACAGCATCTCAGGAGAAAGGGAGATAAACCCATGTCAGAAGCTGCAGCAGGAATCAGCACAGATTTTCCACCCTTTAGTCATGGATCCACATGTGCCAAAATGACAATTTGGCTTTTGGTAAAAGGCATTTTCTCAGTGTGTCTCCAAAGTGTTTTAATTTGGAGGTCTGCCCTTTAACCACTTGGATGACAAATCCTTTGTTATCTTTTCATAGAGAGTTATGTATGTCACTACCTTGCTCTTTTTTAAAGCCCTGCTGGGCATTTTTTTTAATACACAGAGGCAAAAAAAAAAAAAAAAGGAAAAGTGTTATAAAACAGTAATCATAATAATTATTAACATAACTATTATTCATTGCATCAAAAAATTTAAGGCAGCAGAGGTGTGTGTTAATATCAGGTTGCCAGCAAGTGCCTGATCCCAGACCAATACTAAATACAAAGCAAAGTGCTGAACATGCTTGTTGGGATTATCCAAAATAACTAAATAATATCTAATTCCATTTTTCCAGCTAACTGATGGAACAAACTCTCATGTCTGAAAACATTCCAAAAGTAGATGGTCTGCAGTAATAGCCTCATGTTCGAGAATACATCCTTTATAAACCTCTTTTGCTGAAGAGCTTTGGCTTAAGCCCACTAAACTGCCTCCAGACTGCCTAGGTATCTTACTTTTGTGGATTTGTTGTTTAAAGGTTTTGTCCTGTATTTTAAGCACTTCAGTAAGTAGCATAGGTGAAGACTGTGTTCCAACACCCAAAGCATTCTCTTAAAGGAGCCTGCCAGCTTGAATTGATATGTTTTTGTTTGCAGTCTACATAAAAAGAAGTCATCTGGTAGGAATATACCAATGGTTGATAAAGATGCTAGTTCATTTAACTGTTCTGTTGTGCTGTTTCTTTCCAAATAGCAGCTTGACTGACTGAGGAAAGCTCTGCAGTAAAAATTTTTCTGTTTACGTAAATTGTATCTCAAGATTTAGCAGGTGTAGTACAGGTGACAGTCCCCCAGATTGTGTTTAAGATTTAGAAAAAGACTACTTTTTTAGCATAGAATATTGGTGATGACTTCCAGGAATAAGTCCTTTGCAGTTACCACTCTTCAGACTTATTCCCTGCTAGATCACAAATAGTTTTTCCGAGCAAGGAAATGCGTGAGGTGGGACCTAGTTTGCAGTAAGAGCATCTTTGTTCCCTTTCTTTGTGATCCTTGTCCCCATGGATTTCTTAAGCATATAGATGAATCCCATTTTTTTTTTTTTTCAGTAAGGACAGGTAAGGAATGAGCATTAGCAGAGGAATCATCCTTATCCTGCCTCATTACAGAATCTCTGTTCTGTGCTGGAGAGATCACCTCTTCAGAACCTCTCAGGCTCAAAAGGCACTTCATTAGCCTCTGCTCTGAGATTGACAACGAGTGCCAATTAGTTCCAGGAGGCATTTGTGGCTGTACCAGAAATTCCTTCTCAGATAGAAATGGCAATGGTAGCAGGCGAGTGCTGCCATGGCTGGGCTCTCCAGGTTTTATGTATAATAATGGCTTTACCTTGGCTGAATATTTAGAGCTGCTGTAAGCTGTGGTAAGTTGCACTATTTGGCCTACATGCAGATGTCTTTCACGTATGATGTGCCTGAGTCAGTTTTCTGTAATTGATATGTACTTCTTGATCAAGGTTAGCATCTTGACTTCTATCAATGTTTGCCTGTTATGTCATTGTAAATATACTGAACATACTTTAGTTTTAGCCGGTCTTGGATTTATGTAATTTATTGCTCTGCTTCTATTAAGGAAAAGAGAATACTTCTTATTAAATATGTCCTTATTTGCTTTATATTTAATCTCGCTGCATTTTATTTATACCTGTTTAGTGTCTCTTAACCTTCATTTCTTATTTCTGCCATTCCTATAAACCTTTCTTCCTAAGACATAAATATTCCTCTGGAATTATTTCAAATTAGCAATAAGATGTCACTTTCTCAATTTGTTGTGCAACTTTGCCCTCTTTCTGATTAGAAAAGGTATTTCTCAAATTTTGGCCCATTCCAATCATTGTTGTCATTGGTCCATTAGAAAAATAGTTTACGTCTTTTTTTAAGTGGATTTTTTTTCCCCCTAAAGCTCTAAAACCTCTATCAGTTCAAAGTGTCCTCTATTTCTTTTGGTTTTTTTTTTTTTCTGTTAACAAGTATTTACTAGAGTGTGCTAAAGCCATGGGAATATGTGAATTTTCATGGGGTAAATTTGCTCCTGTCTCCTACCAGTATATTTATAATTGTGTTATGAGAGGAAGAAGCTTGTTCTTCAGTCACAGAGCTAGAACAGAGTGTTAAGGCATATTGTCCAAGCAATTTCACATGTCAATTCTCATCCTTAGGAGGGACACTTATGCAAGAAGCACCTCTGGAGGTGTCCTGTACCCTGCTCTTTCACAGGATGGGGCCAGTTTTCTTATGCTTCAGGCATGTTTTACTATTTTGATAAAGCTCATTTCACTGCAAACAGCCATCTCATAAAGCCAAAGCCGGATAATTTAAAAGTAATATATAGCTCTGAACAAGCCAGTTAGTGTAAACAGAAAATATAGTTAAGCTTGAAAGTTTGTGTGGGGCAGAGTTAGGTTGCTGTAGGAGAATACTGTTGACTAACAGTGCCTTATCATGTTGGCTTCCAGAAAGGTCTTATGTTTACAACTTGTCCAGACTGTGAAGGAGGGCATCCTATGAACACACTTTAAGAAGCATGTTTGATCCTCCAAAGGTCTGGCTGGGAGCACATGGAGGATTCATAGTTGTGATTTACCATAGTTGTGATTTATTATAGAACCATAGAATAGCTAGGGTTGGAAGACACCTTAAAGGTCTCCTAGTTCCAATGCCACCACCATGGACAGCGACACATTCCACTTGACCAGCTTGCTCAGCTCCCCTTCCAGCCTGGCCTTCACCCAACAGACTGTTTGTCACCTTTTGTTCCACACTGTGATCACACCTGCCTCTGTACATGGACTGTCTGCATCCGTGCTCAGGCACAAAATTTGATTTACTGTCACTGGCAGTTGACATTGAAGTCTTCTCATTTCGCTGATGAAACCCATCATAGCACCTGCTTATCAGAGGGCCAGAATTTGGGAACACAAATGTTGTCAGAAATGAAATGAAGGACAGCCATGAGCTGCTCTCCAAAGTTATAACAACAAAGAAAACGGATCAGCAATGTGGAAATGTCATCTTTGTCCTGCAAGATGCTCAATAATCTGCTGGGTGAGGGTCTGTGCAGTCAGACCCATGTCATGGGAGAAGGTTGGATGGGATGACCTCCTGGAGTACCATTCAACTTATATTCAGCCAGTTCTGACTGATGGATTCTTCAGTAAAACTTGATTTCAATGTGCACTGTCTTCTAAACTAAGAAGAAAAAGAGAAGAAAACTAATAATCTTCTCTTAAATTTCAACTGCCAACTCTAAAGTCATCCCTTTGATCATCTGAATACACTATTTGGACCTAGAATTTCTCTAAGTGAGTCTTAAAGCACTATTCTGGAAAGATTTTTTTCTGCTCTCCCTTGTATGTCTTGGTTTTACCTTTTTATTCTGCAGGTTTTTAAGCACAAATGTTCTTCCTCTATTTTTATTTTCATACTTGGAGTCTGGTTTTCTTAAAGTTCCACTAGTATTACAGGATAATGTAAGGCAATTTTTTTTTATTAATTTTATTTGGTCAAGACTCATATCTTTCTTACAATTATATATAGATGGAAAGGGACTAGAAAATAAAAAGTGGTGACAGTCACAATTATGAACAAGACAGTATACTATTGATAAAATCCGCATAGACACCTTGTATAGATTCGGCAAAAGAAATTTTAGAAACTAGTATTTCACAGACACTACTTTTGATTTGCTTGGGAACAGAGAAACTCTGCTAGGAGCCAGGGTGTGGGAAAAAAGAATTTCCAGGTTTGAGGCAAAGATTTGATGCTTTTCAAAGTCTCAGATTTGAGAATAAATCACACTTTAAAGAGAACTGCTGCCTGTAAAAAAACAGATGGTGCTCAGGGGAAAGGCTTATAGCTCTCTAAATTAGGAATTATCTAAGCCAGTTTGGTTAGACTAGTTAAAAGCAAACATCTGCAGAAATTGTGAAAAAAAAATAAAGGAAAAAAAATCTCAACATATAAAGTCTTTTTTTCCTTAACTTTGAGAAATAACAGCTTTGAATTGCAAGTGGATTTTTTTTTTTTAATATTCAATGGGGTTCAAATGTACACTTCATAAAATATCTGGGGTTTTTAATAACATCTCCACGCTATTTCACTTTACGTGGCTACAACAAATTGCATTTTCCTTTTATTCCAGTTGCTTGCTTAGCTTGTGTTTCAGGCAAAAGTTGTCCCTTCCTCTTCAGTGGCGCTTTGAAATTCTACAACTATTTTTCTTGTATAATTGTGTTTTCAAGTAGATTTAGTTCAAAGTGAGGTGTATTACCAACCTTTACTGGGCTGGTTTCAAAACCAAACCAAGAGAAACACTGTGCAAGTTTCCACTGTAAAATTGTAACTCACCCAGGGTGGCATAAAATGCTCTTCAGTGATAAAAATAATAACACTAAGAAACAAAGCAACAAAAGGAACAATGCTTGGATAACACCCTAGTAAATGGAGAGCCCCAAGTGCTGATCTAATTTTCAGAGATGCACACATACCAGGCAGTGTGTCTCAGCTCTAGGATAGAGGAGTCAGTTTGTTCTGTAAAGGAGAAAAGAATAAGGTAGACCTAAATAAGTGCAAATCTGATATATTATATGCTAGTGAAGGGTTTCCCCTTGGAGAATTCAGTGCAATTTTCTTGAGATTTATAAGGTGGTAAGTTATACTTACTGTTTCTTATTATGGAAGGCAAACAAGCTGCTCAGCCATAAGCTATTAGATGTGGCCTTGCATCTCCATGAAATTGTTGGAGCCTTAGGGCTTTGGGAGTCCTGGGTGGTGGGTTGATCTATTCTCGTGCCTCTCAGACACAGCATTGAGGGTTCAACACTTTTTGGGAGACTTGGGATATCTGTGGAAGCTGCTGCTGCTCCATGCAGCCTTGCTGCTAAACTGACAGCCCTTGGACTAGAATTTCACAGTATAGGATCTGTGTCCTAGGAATCTGCTTTCATGGGTCTGGACTCAAGGCATCCCTAGTGATTTCTGATTATTTCCATACCACCTCCCAGTCTCTTAAGTCAAATTAACATTGGGTATGGAGAGATTTTCTTGTAATGCTTTTACTTCTGTCTGGTGTTTTAACAGAAATTTTTTGGGGCCCTCAATCTGTTACTTGAGTAATTTCCCACAGTTTTCATGGGTGTTCCCTGACTGTAGCACACCCTAAATGTTAATAAAATTAATTATATTTAGATTCCAATGGTAGAGGTAGAATATTTTTGTTCTTAATATGTATACTTATAGATTGCAGATCTTAGATTTTTTTTTTTAAGGTTTTCAGTAAAAATAAAACAAAAAGACCTCATCATTACAGTTTTAAAGGGCAAAAAGAAAAAAAAGAAAAAGAAATTATGTCCTCTTTTCAACTTCAATGTGCTCATTAAATATTGAAAACTGTCTACACTAAGAAACAGTTTAGGAATTCATTTAATTTTTCTCCCTCAGAGTTTTTGCTAAACTTCCTCCCGACAGAGAGATGCTTTTATGTATCAATTTCTGGGAATAGTTTTCTCTCCAACACCCAGAGAAGATTTCCCTAACCAGAAGATAGACCTAAATACATAGACATTTTTCATCACTAATACATTTCATCACTAATGAATTAATTAGTGCTGTTCTCCAGAGGGGAAATATTTTCCAAGTTTTAATGCATATTTCTTTGAAATCCCACAACCCAACCATAGAGTCATTTAGGTTGGAAAAGACCTTCAGGATGATCAAATCCAAACATTATCCCAGCACTGTCGAGTGTCTTCCTACCCACCCAACTTGGTGTCACCTGCATATTTGCTGAGGGGCCAGGTTATCAATAAAGAAGCTAAACAGGACTGAGCCCTGGGGGACACCACGGGTGACCTGGGGCCAGCTGGATGCAGCACCTTTCACCACCACTCTCTGGTGCTAAGGGCCAACCAACCAGATTTTTATCCAGTAAAGAGTACACCTGCCCACATGTTGGAAATTCAGTTTCTCCAGGAGAATGCTGCAGAAAACAGTGCCAAAGGCTTTGATAAAGTCCGGATAAAGACATCCATGGCTTTTCCTCCACCCACTAAACACCATAGAATGAGATCAAGTCAGTCAAGCAGCACAATGTCGCTAGAAAAATGAAGGGTAGGGAGAGAGGTGAGAGGTGGTTTTGTGGGGTTTGGGGTTTTTGTTTTGTTTTGTTTTGTTTTGTTTTGTTTGGGGGTCTTTGTTTCTTTGTTTTTAGGGTTGTTTTGGTTTTTATTTGTTGTTGCTTTTTTTGTTTTATTTTCTGTCTTAAGAAGTGCACATCACATAAAATCAGAAAGAGCCTCTTGGGAAAAACTCACCATGTTCAGTGTTACATGGGGTTAAATGACTGAAAGCTGAGAGCTCATTTTCTTACAAGGGCTTTGCTACTTGCTAAAGGAAGGGAGTATTTCTGTTTAACCAACATGACTATTTCAGATATAAAAGCAGATTCTTTTTGCTGGATTTTTTTCTATTAAGCAAGATCTTTCCTACTGAAGAGTACATTAATCATAAGTTATTGTTATAAATAGGAGCTTAATAGAAGGTTTTAGCAGGTTTAGTTGATTTTACTTGTATCTGATTAGGAAAAAATAAAAAGCTGAATATTTTAAAACACACTGAAGATGAACTTCATGGAATTTATGTTCATCTGCCAGAGTTTAATTTGTGTATGCATCTGGTCCAGTGAACTAAAATCTTGTATCAGACATTTGGAAGAGACATCAGAAACTGCTGAATTTTTCAGTTCTTACTCATTGGTATAGTTTAGCTGAACACTGTCTTACCACTAAAAAGGCATAGATAAAGAGTGTGTGCTTTTGCTATTTTTAAAGAGAATAAACAAAACAAAAAAAAGGTATAACAGATGGCTTAGCTGCTACGGGCAAGTGAAAATGCAAATAATCTGAAATTATATTAAGTTATGGTTAGTGTTACTCATCAGCTGAGGTAGTTTATGTTGGTACAAAAGCAACTCGTTTATTTCCCTTAGTAGACAAGTTTTCCCAACACAGTCCTTGTAAAATAAAATTTCTCTTAGTGAAATAATTCCAACATTAAAATAAACAACAAAGCCTCTTTCCAAAGAAAGAGTAATTAGAATTTCAATTTATTTGCTCGACTAGACAGCTAATACAGCTTCTACAAAGTAGCCATCGAGTGCATTTTTAGGAGGAGATAATGGATTTCCAAATTATGTACACTGACAATATCAACAAAGCTGCTTTATTGGTCCTGTTTGGGCCCTGTGGTATCATTAAACCCAACATTTGTCTACAGCTTGATTCTGTTAATGGAAATGGTGATCTAATTTTTAGTTGTTATAAGTTATCTATGACTCTCTGATGATATCTAAGTCTCTTGCAAGATTTATTGAAAATTCACACCTGCAACTTGCACTAGAAAATAATGTGTTTCTTTAGATACTTTAAAATCTTTTTTTTTTCTTGTTTGTTATGTTTCAGCCAGACGAAAATAAAATAATTTTAATTCTAGCTGCTAAATCTTGCTTTCCCACTTCAGGACATAGCGACTTCAATAAGTTGTTCATATGTTAAGTTGGAAGCACACAGCCCCATGAGGGCTATATGTGAGGGGAAGACAGTAACAAATTCTCTGATGAAGAGACAAAGCTTTATAGCCAGACTCCACTGCGCAGTGATCTTTTTTTAGAGCCCTTGTGAGCTACTGAGAGAGGGTCTGTAATGGCAGAGCTGACATTAAGGGGGATGATGTGAAGGGAGCTTTGTGGAGGAATGTTTTGTGGCTGTGAACTAAAATGTAGGCTACACATCTGGTCAGAGGCACGTGTCACTGACAGAGTATGAACCTTGGTGACTTCTTAAATGACATTAAAATTAATGCTATACTTCATCACTTTGCTTCTGCTACCCTGCCACATGGTTTTCCATATTTTACAGTGCACACATCATTTGAGTTCTGAGGGAAATTTGCTTAGTCAAAAAGTCAGCTGTATTCAAATTATTCATAAGGGAAATTGCATCTTAGGCAATTAAAATGTGTGCTGGGTAAAAGAAAATGTTTCTTCCTGAAAGGAAGGAGCGGATGCTTCTTCTGTGAGAAATGTTATTACAAATTCTTTTCTGTTTCTAAGCACCTAATATTAAAAAGAAACTTGTTCTAATCAGAGAGGAACCATATGAGGGCATAGTGGAAAATTTTATTTTCGTTTAGACTGATACTTTTTTTTTCCCCCACACATGATATTTGCTCTTCCATATCTAGTCCCCTCACCCTCCCAGAAGCACTGCTACTTGTATAAAGGATTGTACATTAGTTTTATTTTCACTGAATTTTATATGTTAAATATGATCTCTTCTGTACAAATTAATGTTCCTTTGAACTGCAGTTATATAGATGATGGGAGAGCAAGAGTGATGTGATCAGATTTAGACAATTTGCTAGGAAGGGAAATGAGTTTGGCCGTGTTTGAAGTTGGTCTGAGAGATTAAGGTAGTAAAATATGTATCCTTTGCTCCCTTAAAATATAAATTACCCCACTTGATCCATTAAAACAATTAGATTCTGTTAGACTCACGTCTAGTCACTGGCATGCAATTTATGACTATTAGAGAGAATTTGTATTATTTGTGTTGTCTTTTCCTTATAAATGACAAGTGCTTGTAAACATTTTTTCAAGCCTTCTTTTACTGAAGTTTGCAAATCTGCATTGTAAATGTGGGTAAACTGATATATCCCTTGCCATTCATGATGTGTGTCTGAAGTGGCTCAAAGCTGTTTTTATTCCTGTTAATTCTGTACCAACCAATGCCACATTTTTAAAGATTTCTGAAGTTTTTCAGTCCTAGGTATTTCCCAGTTGCGTGCAAGATTCTGGCTACAGAAATGCCCAGAACAAAAGATATAAATACACACATGCACTCACATGTATGACATGTCTATTATTTTCACTGCAGAAACTAGCAGAGAGGCATGTCTCGATGTCCTAATGAAGGGGAAGCAGTGGGGTATATTAATGGGATAATAAAGCCCATTCTTTTTTCAGAGGTGCAGCAGTGCCTATGGGCCATGGGAATGTGCTTTTGGTTTCTCCTTACTTGAACTGTGCTCCCCTTGGAGAGGCAGGAGAAAACATACTTCTCCTTTTACTGGCAGAAATCATTGGTTGAAAGGAGATTTTTTTTTTCTCTATTTGAAACCTACCTGCTGATGTTTTCACCCTTTTTAACATGTTCAGTCCATCTCTGCAGCCAAATAATGGAATACTTAAGTCCATATGATACCATTGATTTCCAATCGGAGTCCTGTTGGCTTCTGTGGGGAGTTCTGTTTTAAAAATCAATGGCATAATAGGATTTAAAGTAATAAAAAGGGAGCAAAGGGACATGGAATTTAGTTCATGCGTGCCCCATGACATTGGAAAAACACATTAGCTGCAGCACATAGGGTGTGAACTGGGGAGTGCTGTGCATCCCTCACTCAAATGCCTAAATTTTAACACACCTTATTTACTTAATAAAAGGAGTGACTTACATTGTAGTTACAGTTTACCAAGTTTATGAACTAACTATAAATTATAGGTATTTTTCACTGAAATGCAGTATTTTATTTTGTTATTATAGGTGCTAATATTTAAGATCATCTAATATTTTCATTTTTTTTTCATACAGAAGTGTAAAAAGAATATACCCATAATAATAAATATTAAAATAATTGCTCTTAGGGAAATGTGTTTCTGTGCTTGGAAGCATAGCCCTAATCTCCTCTAGTGTCAATTTGAAGTACATAATCTAATTGAAACCACAAAAGCAAAGTCAGAGCTATTGTGGATTTTGAAACATTTGTATGGGTCTGAAGTTGTAAGCATAGTTTTATTAATTTTATAATTTCTTTGTAGGCTTTGTTGTTCCTGAATGACATAGATATAGCAAGAACAAAATGTTGCAAGATACCTCTCTCCTACTTTATATTCCTCAAAATTTAAGGCCTCAATTTATCCCTGACTTTGGGATATTTCAACTTAACAATTCAAACTTCCTTCCAGTAAACAAATTTCACTCTTTGTTTTTTGACCCTTAACTTTTTTTTTTTTTTCTTTTGTAACAATTCCTGAGCCCATTCACTTCCATTTTGGAGAATCATAACAGGGAATCTGTTTCTCAGTCTGGAGCTTTGTAACTTTCTTTGGCACAGATCACCTGAGAGAAGATTACTTGAGATCCATGATTAGGGAAAAAAGAGTACAGGTAAATATTATATGTGAGGTAAATAGTTATCAGTAGGAATTTAATTGGGCTATAAGTATTAGGTTATAAGTAGGAATTTAAGCACATGTTATTCTGTGCTATCAAAACATGAACATGGATTATATAAGACAGCATTTTAAATAAATACTACGTGCAGCCACAGAGTGAATATTAAAATGTTTGCAACCTACTTTGCACATACAGCTGGCCTTCCCACAAAGGAGGAGTTAATTAGGCTTGTGGGGGTAAATGCAAAAATAAAACAAAATATTAATGAAAACACTTCAAACCAATGACTCTGTTTTATTGTTCAAATGGGACAGTAAATAAGACAAGCTGAAGGAAAATATGATAAATATAGAGAGGGAGAAATAAGAAAAATAAATAGTTCAAGATCTAACCACCTTTCAGGACATGATTTCCCTTTCTATATTCTTTGTTACAAAGCACTTTAAATGTAACTGTGTGACAGCTCTTGAGTCTTTCCTTTATTTGTTGAGGTTTTTCTTTCGGTTATCATGTTGTAGGGCTGTTTAGGAGAAAACTCCTTGGGTTTGGGTTCTGTCACACTTAGAAATAGTAAACATGGTCAATATTGTGATGTTCTAGAGATGGGAAAACTGTTTTTTCTACCATTCCATCTTCCTCCTCCCCACCCCAAAACACACAGACAGACACACAGTCTTTCTGCTTCATGAAAGACCTTTACATGGGATTTGTTTTATGCTGCTGTGACCTCGGAATGAGAGGTTGCCTGGGGAGCCAAAGACTGGCAGGACAGTGCTGTAAGCAGCCTGTTTCCTTGAGTCTGTGGCATGTATTGAAATATTCCCTGGAAGACTTCAAAAAGGTGTTTTGAAAGGGCCACTTCATCGCATTTATTTTCATATTTCTTTGACTGGAAGCAGTAGAGTTCCAACGATCTTATCCTTCATGTGATTTTTACACAATACAGAAGCTTTAAGATACATTTTGGGATCTGAGGCTCAGAGTATTTTACCACAGGAAGGGAGATACATGTAAGAGAGGCAGTGGATATATTATGAGTTGCATGAAACACTCCTTCTGGGTATTAGAAAGCACTTATGGGAGAGGAGTGAAAAAGGTGACAAGAAATGGCTGCAAACAGAATGAAAGCTAATAAAACATGAGACTGTAGCTACAGATCTCTAAACTGAAAACTTCAGCTGTAAGATCTTATATAACAGCTTACACTCGTGCTTACACAAGCTTACACATGTTCAGGTGAACAAAAGTGCTGAGAAAATCTTCGTGTCTTTCCTCCTTCTTCTGTAAACACTGCCTTGCTTAAATGTATCTGGAATCTGTAGATCAATGTGGGAGTCCAGCTGTGCTTGTTGCTGCCTGAAGATAAACAAATATCAAATTTAAAAAAGAAAGAAAGAAAGAAAGAAAAATATATCTATACTTTTGAGAAGAGATGTGGCTGATTGAAGGCACCTAAATCAGTATGCAGAGACACACTGGTGATGATTAAAGAAGACACACCATCAAAGAGTCTAATCTGTGCAGTCCTAGTGGGCTTTCTGGCATTTTTCCTGATGTTTTGTCGAGGAAATACTGAAATATTTTGTCCCCACACAGTAAAAGGTCAGGGACACTTGCTTTTGTATATGATTGATATGAATCATTGAGGAGATGGACAGCAAGTGGAGCTGCAACCGTGACATATTTTGGTATTTACATTTTAAAATCTCTGAATTAAACACTGTATTTTCTTACTGTACATAAGTAGAACTTTAAAGCAGACAAGAAAGACAGCTTTAGTTTGTGGTATGAAAAATAAATAGATAAAAACAAGGAAGGGGAATTGGTTGACTTTATTTTATTTTTGATGGCTTCCTGTGTAAAGCTGGAAAATTATCAAAGGCAGATGATGTATGTATGTGTTTCAACCTCTTCTACCCCATCTCTATTATTTGGGGATTTTTTTTTTAATTTTTAAATGGAAAGCTGAAATGTTCCATCTTAAAAACATTTATAAAACAGTGTGCATCTTTTGAAAACAATCAAACTAAAATACTTCCAAAGGAAACAGACTCTTGAATCTAATCACATTAAAAATAGGAGATGAAAAAAATTATTTTCCCAAAATTAGATGTTTCTTAAAAAGCATAAAATAAGAGTAGAATTTACTACTTATTCATCCATTGATATTGGGCTCTTTTTACATCTTTCTAACCCCAATGCACTTCTGTGTATTTTTTGTGAATTCTTTGGGATTAAATTCCAATTACTCTGAAAGATCTTCAAATTTCTGTCATGAAATGTATGTTTATCAGAACATGCAATTATAGGGCAACGTTGCACTATTCAATGAGTGTTTGGTAATTTATTTTTATCTGTATGCTGTAAAAATGCCTTTAAAGTGCTGAATCTCTTTAATACCTGCTGATATTGAATACCACAAGGCAAGAAAGACCCTGACAATTGCAATTTGCAGGTTTTTTCCAGCTCCTACTGAAGCAAGTAATAGCCTGCATCTTCACTTAGTAGATGATGGATCTGGCACCAAATAAAAAGAATATGCCAGACTTCTTGCTGGAGAAGTGTATAGTGACACCACAAGCACGTATTTTTAAACTTCTGTTCTTTTTTTTTTTTTTTTTTCTTCTTTTTTTCCCTTTGACCATTTTGTTTTACCTACTTGGTTTTTTTCCATAGGTGCTGCAAAATGGAAGAGAGATTAGAACTGCAGCATATCACCTTTCAAATGGCCTCTGCACAAAGGTATGACAGAAGAAATTGATTTTCACTTTTCATCAATATTTCTAAATTGTAACACATATTTTACAGTAAAAGAAGATGCATCACCCTGGATTTTTTTGTCAGCATTCCTGAAACAAAGTGCATTGAAAGCTACTAACATGGAAGTCTCAGCTTAGTAATTTACAGCCTACAAATGGATTTCCTTCTCAGAATGATGTCAGTCAGTGAACCATGTATTGTACACAGATGATGAGCAATTCACTCACTGGATGCAGGGTTTTAACATTTCTCCTCAAAGTTTGAGACCTAGAATGAACTTTGACTAAGACTTTCTGGACTTTTCCAAGTTTGCATGCATTATTTAACTGGTACCAAATGGTATCTGGTAAACAATGATTAACTGAACATCCTCTTCATAAGCTCTTTTTGTTATTAGTGGCGGAAGTATTGGTTGGGTCAGTTTTGTACATCTAATGATAGCTCATCTACAAAATCCAGAATACAGAAAAGGTTAATTATTGCTTTTTCTTGTGTTCCCATTCACCATTTTTAGCTGGCTGGCAGCAGGTCTTAGCTGATCCATGAAGCTGCTCTGATGCCTCACACCTGCACTTACAGGGTGAGGCAGGAGGAAGGAGCTTTTGGATCTCTTAGGAGGCTGTTCACTAGCAAGCACTAACACTGTTCAACATCTTTTCTGGATGAAGTTTTCTTGGCTGTATTTGTCGAAATTTTTGCTTTGATGTTTACGTCCACATAATTGTTACTGTATATCAGATTTCTATTCCTGGAATTAGAAATGAAAATTAGCTTCTGGGAGAGGAAAGACTAAAGCAGCTCATAGCAGCTTAACAAGACAGGTATACAAGACACATTTCCAATTTCATTTATCTATTCAAGTAATTTCATAGGGACCTTGTGAATCAGAAGAACTGTGTTAAGGCTTCTAGAAGACTCTAAGTTGTGCTCTTATACTGAAATACAAAGTGTAATCACTCACGCTAATAATACCTGTTCTTGCATGAGAAACAATGAAATATATATGTATGTATATCATACACAGAAGTATTAACACAAATAATTGGAATCAGAGGGGATATGACAGAACATACAATGTGTTCCCAAAAAGATGTTTCTCTAATAGTTCTCAAGGACATTGAATGACAGAGAACTACCACTTATATTCTTCATTTTGTTTCCAAGGGTACTCTCTCTTGAAGTACATTTTTTTTTTTTTTTAATTTTCACACATTAGGTAAAATATGTACCACTAAGCTTAGCCACTATATGTAGCCACTAAGCTTAGCTTAGAGAAATTATATTTTCTATACTACAAACTAATTCTGTGAAATCTTAAAATTAAATTTTAAATTACTTGCCTCTGTGTTTCAAGGCAAGTTTCCATGTAGTCTCTCTATTTTTGTTAGAATGCATCCCTGTCCTAAATGTATACTTATTAATAATTAATTGCCATGATAAATTCACTCATTATGGGACCTAGGTATTGAGTAAGTGGGGTCTGAAATAAGTGGGTCATACAAGCCTAGAAATGAAACTCAGATTCTAAAAGGAGAAGCTGAAAGGCTTCATTCAGGGACATAATGACTGCAACTTAAGCCCTTCTTCTTCTCTGGTTTCAGCATCTGGAGGTTGCAAAGCCTGCATATGGGCTAGCAGTCATCCTCTGCCTGAGTAAGGGCATGGGGACTGCACCAATTCAATTAGTTTGCAATTAGATTTAAGTAATCATGGGTGACAGCGATGAAAAAATACCACAAAGAATCCCCTCATTACCTTCAAATATAGTACTTGATAGATAGGTACAATCCTAGTTAACAACTGAGCACAGGAAACTCTAGATCTGGCAGTCAAGTCAAATCAGAAATATTTGTTTTCCCTACTTTTAAAGTATAGCATTGTAAAAAAATATATAATATTTTAGTCATTTATCAATGTTAAAGTAAATTAATCTCTGTGGGCTGGGCTGCACCTTGAAGCATAGGAGCACAGGCTCTGAGGAGGAACGTGTCTGGAGGAGAGGGGAGGTACCAGAGGTAGGTAGTGGTGAGTTGTTATGTAGACCCGTGGGTCTGCACTGAGATGGGGACAAAATGCTTTGGAGGAAGCTTTAAACAAGGAAATACTCAGCTCTCATTATTGTTTCTACTAATAAAAAGTGTATGCACGTCTCCTGTGGGCTGTATAAATGAAGGTTGCCTTTCCCCAAAGCAGCTGGGGACAGCCACCTTCAAGTACGTAATACATTTAGTCATCCAACCCAGCAACAATTTTTCCACTTATTAATTTATTTATTTATATTTCTTTTCTCCTTTTCTTCTCAAGTAGATGGATTTTGGAAAGGCTTTCATTTTACAGGAAATACCAGCTGTCAATTTTCTTTTTTAAATCAGAGTGAAAAATAGATTTTTAGTTTCCTTGAGAAGAGAAATTCTGCCTTTCATCCAACCTTTATCAAAGACGTGGGAGTAAATTCCCACTTGTTCTATTAACCCCAAAACTACTGTGAATCTTTACATCAGCTAAGGCACAGCTTCCAGCATGCTTGTCCCCAGTATTCATTCCAATGCTGGCTGGTAATAGCTTGCCAAATGATTGAACAGTAATTTTGGAGCCATAATTGTTCTTGCCTTGCCTCGCCTCGCCTCCTTTTTTTCACGTAACATCTTCTCCCTTTTCCCTTTTGTTGCTCCTCTACGATCCAATATGAGTATTGTTAAACTGTTAAGCTGATACTGCTTTATTAACTTCTTGAGAAAAACAAGACAGAAAATATTTGTGTGGTCTGGTTATACTGAAGGTTTAGTGGTATGGCGTAGTACGTGCACACATGGAAACACCCTGGCTGATACAGTGTACAAATATTCCCAGACCACACATGCACCTATATGGAGTCTGTTCAGAGTATTAATAAGTTTTTTTGTTGTGGAGGGTGGGGTGAGAAAATTCAACACCTCTTTTTTTAATGATAAAAGGCAGTTTCAGTTTTGTACTCTTCAAACAGTCCGTTCCACATGCACAAAATCTGTGAAAACAAGTGCATGCGTTTCCATTGCTGAAACATTTTAAACTGCAGGTACATTAAAAATATAAGAAAGAAATTAATTTTCTGATATATTAAAACGGAAATAGTAGTAACTTCTTTATTTAAATAAAATGCAGTTGTCACTTAAGCAATAATAAGGGAGAATAGGTTTAATAATTTGTTGTGTACCATTGTATTAGCTGTAAATCAGAAATGAAGTCTGCATGATATGTGATGAAATAATTGCAGGTATGTGAAAGGTGGTTTTACCTTTAAAATAATTTGGCTGAATTTGGAAGATGTGACTCAACAGGGTGCAGTCTATTATACAAAATTTCTTTTTTTATATTTCAGGTGCTTTATTTACTTCCTTGTTTGCTGATAATAATGTATTTTACTTGGAGAAGAATGGGTGAGGTCTTCAGTATCTAATTTAATACCTCTTAATACTTATGACTACAAATGGGGGAAAATGTTCTCATAAATGAACTTGCTCCTTAAAATCAAAATACTTTTATTTTTTGAGCATACACTGCATCAAGTTCTTACTTTTGTTTCTCTTCATTTGTTCTGATTAGTGCAGTTGTAAATTAATTCTCATCAACTTTTTGAGTAGAAATAGAAAGTAAATATACCTGAGCTTAAATGTAATTGTAGCAAAGGGAGAGTAAAACAGCAAAAGCTCAATGCATACATGAAATAAGCAGTGACTATAAAAACAGTGTTAACTGTAATTAAAAAAAATGTTCTCTTTCCCTGATTTGCTCTTTATTTGTAATTTGTGTGTGTGGACATGTATTCATACAGACATGTCTTAAACCTGTTGCATTCATTTTAATATTCCTTTTCTCCCTTAGTGCAATCAAACATCAAAACAGTGTTATGCTTTTGTCCTTATTTAAATTCTAAATACCCAAAAGTGATAGGGTTTTGTTGTTGTTGTTTTGTGTCAATATTTTATTCATGCAAAGTAGTAAGTAGGTTAGTAGGTATGAGAAACAGCTTAACTCCAAGTATCCACTGTCTTCTCTGTTACTATATTCCCTTTATATTTCAGGTTTAGTAGCCATAGTAGAAATGAAATACCAGCCTCTGTCTGTGGCAAAATAAAAAAATCCCAACAACAAAAAAGTGAAATAACTTTTAACTGATTTTTTTTTTTCCCTTGGAATTTTAAATCATAAGACAAAAGCCTGTTCTTAAAGTCCCTATCCCTTCCAAGCACCTCAGAGTCTTGTCAGAGAAACTGCATACTGCATAATTACCAGAGAATAAACCCACTTCCTCTTTCTTCTCTGCTTTTAACCATAATTTTGAAGTATTACAAAGAAAAAAGCAGACAGAAGGGTATTTTCAAATCCTGTATCTCCCACCCAGTACCCTAGAAATTTTTGTGAAGCTTATAACCATGTCAGTATATTACTTATTGAATTCTTGTTGCTGAATGAAAGCAATATGAATATAAATGTGAAAATTTTCCATGCAAATCACGGACCATTTTGGCTATAAAGAAACAGTAAACTAGTCATTAGATAAAAGTGATATCAAAAGAATGAAATTATCCTATAATACTGTTATGTAAAAACTAACATTAATCCTTCACACCACTGGGTCAGTTTTTGGTTTCTTGCTTTTTTTCTTTAAGATTGTTACTAGGGTGTGAATTTCATGGTCAGGTTTCAAGATGTGCCCAAACAACTGTCATAAATATTGTCATATTTATAATTTAATCACACTTGCTTCTTTCCTACATAAATATATTTAGTCACAAGAAAAAGAAGATAATTTATTTCACAATATATAGTGAAATGTCGAACCATTTACTTCCACTGAAGTTTTACCAGTTTTCTGTGAAATAGCTGCATATGGAAAACTAAAGTTTTTTTGTTTTTTTTTTTTTTATGTTGCAAGGCTTGCATGTAGAACAAAAATGTGTGAACCATGATGCATGAATAAGGTTTCTTAGTTATTTTTTAAAGACCTTTAGATCTTGTTTATGCCTACACTATTTAAGAAAATAAATTAGGTTTATGTTTGGTTTTTTTATTTATTTTATTGTGGTACATAGAAAAAACTAAGCATGCCAACTTACTCTAGTAGTATTCTTTCTTCAACACCTGCAGCCTATCCCATATTTCAGCTAATTTGGTGAAGTTGGAAAATCAATTCTGTTTTACAAATACTAATGCTGCGATCATTATCTTTGCTCTAAGGGCTTACATTTGAACACAACGTAATTCAGATTAATAATGCATATTTAATAAATGCTAACATAAGTACCAAGGAAGCATTTTGGTTTCCAAGTGAGTCTCAGCATATGGCTTTAATATCTAATCAATAATTAATTATAAGCTAGTTGACCCAATAGGCTCTTGCTACTTGCACATGTTAAAAAAGAAGGATTTGGTAAGCAGATTGGAAAACTAGAAAATGTAATTTATAATCTCTTTTTGCCCTTTCTCGTCAGTCAGGCACAAGATTTATCTAGTGTTCAAGAGCCCTTTCATCTGCATGCATAAAATTAAAGAGAGAGCAGAAATCTGAACTGTAGGATGAAGCACATAAATACAGTGCAATGTTTGTGTGACCCATGATGCAGTCACATCTAGTGGGGGACCTAGGGTGCCTTCAGTGGAGTCAGCTTGGAAACAGCCTCCATGAGTCTTTTGGTAGCCAAAGATGCACAGAGTACCCTGGGCCAGTGTTTGCTGGTGGTGCCACACTTATGCACATAAAGTTGAAGCAAGGACAATCCTTCTGAAGTTGTTACAGTCCTTCCTATATATTATAACTGATGGATAAACATCTGCAAAAGCCAGTGCTGAACTACTCCAAGTAGTTTGTACCAGCTGTACAAAACACCAGGAATGGCAATGAGCCCTAACAAGCACTAACCATATAAACTGTAAGACTGAAGACCACCAACTCGAGCCATATCACAGCTGCAGGGCAGCTCTGCAGATGTCTTTTCTTGGCAGGCTGCAAAGTGCTGACTGGTGACCCAAGTGTAAGTTGAACTGCAGATCCAGAGCTATGCCCATAGCTGGGACACTATTTGACTTTGGCTGTGGTCAGGACTGGGGAAGAGGAGGCAGAGAAAAGAGCTGGATTCATATTTTAAGAAACTGCCAGAAATTGAAAGAGTTAAAATATTTCAACACTGAAGGTGCCACTATACAATGGACTAACAAAATACTTGTCTCTTGGGCTGCAAAATTGTTCCAGGTCAAGACTGTGAATCACAGCTTTTCCTGACTTTGATGCTCTTCATATTCATCGTGTTACTATTTGCATACTACTTTTATTGTGTTTGTTATCACTCGCTCCTTTTTTGGGAGGGAGAAACCACTCTGCCTTCTCTTATCTCTTGAGCTGCATCTTGACTAGCTTATGACAGAAACAGAACTACATAGACACAGGTTATGGCTTAGCTGACCTTAGCTCTATGGAGAAGCTTTTGTACACAAAGCATGTCTGTAATGAACCTGTATTCCTGCTAACTATGCGATGTGTTTTAATGACAGAGGCTCACTGCCTTATGAAAATGTTGCTAAGGAAAAAATGATCAATTTTCTTCTCCCTGTTTCTGCACTCTCGACAGTTCATACTCAAGATATATATCTGGCCAGATCCTCTGATGAAAAAAAAAAAAAAAAGTGTTAATTACTATTACTTTTAGATTGCATGTATTGCATATATATATATATATACATATAAGAAAATCTGTTGCCAAAGAGTATTGAAAACAGGGAGGCAAATAAAAATTCCTCCAAGAGGGTCAAATTTCAATTGATTTGACAGTCCAGCTAATGTTTAAGTCCCACCTGAAGCAACCTGTGGACCTTTTCTCTCTGAGTTACAAGCAGGCTTAAGTAGATCATTGCAAGGTGCCTCTTCCTCTTGACAAGGATGGGAAATTTTCACAGAGCTTGACCACTCCTGGCTGTGAGGGTTTTTCTTAAGCTGAGGTTAATGTTCATACATTTAATTTCTAGCAAATATATCTAGAATCATGATGGAGATGTATATCCTCTTTGCCAAAGATCTTGTCCTCATTTCCAGCACGTGCAGTTTGGAAGCCTGTTCCTGTGAGAAGCTGCAGTTCTTGGCCTTGGGCTGACACTGAGAATTTGAGCACTTTTGGCCACTTTCGCCTGAGCCTGGACTACCTGCTGCAATGAAGATCTTGAGGTTTGAATGTTACGGGTATGACCACACTTTCTTATAAGGGCAAATGACATTTTTTTTAAGCAGTTCACCGTCGCTAAATGCAGTTCCAATTTTAATACAGTTAGCTCCCCTTGACTCTCTCATTAGCAGCAATAATCCGTTGAGAAGAACTCAAAAAATTGCTTGTGATCTTAAGAACCTTAAAGAACATTAAAGAAGACTTCTTACAGAGAAAAAAACAGATGCCTGCTGATACGGTTGATTGGAATCAGATGCATGAGCAGTATTAGCAAATGCCTTGAGTTTTGCCCAATAATTTAATTAGAAAGCACAATAATGTCTCTAATATTTATCTTAGATGGTGTTGTGTCTATGAATCCCCAGTGAAGATTTCAGCTTTGAATACTAGCCCGAGGTGGCTTCCACCATGAAGGAAACCCTTATTCTCATGCTGGGCTTGTCAGGTCTGCCTTTCAGACATGCAGAGCAGATTTACCTCCTTTGGTTTTCTGATTGCAAAGTTTGACACTTCTTATATTAATTTATAGGCTTCTTAGGACAGAAACCTGAGCTTTGAAAATTAGGTTGCAGGCTTATGGTCAAGATGTAGAGTAAGGCTAATATTTTTATATTCCTAGGGATCTTTTTGTCAAGGTTCTAGTTTGGCAGGTAGGAATAGACCTGGTTCATAGCATTCATATGGTTTTAAGGTCCTGACTTTAGAAGCAAGCTGGATCTCATGTTCTGGTTTTGGGTTTTCCCTTTCTTGGTTGTTGTCAAGCATGTTAAAACAAACATTAAAACAAACAAACAAAAACCACCACCTGACCTACGCTGACATATTTAGAAAATTATGATCATTTTAAAATACCTCTGACAGCTGTACCTCAGTGCAGTATCTCATGATACTCCCTTGTTTTTTTATGTCTGTTATGGGGTTATGCTTGCATATTCCTCAAACCATGGGCGGTTATTGTTTATTTAGTAGCTAGACAGTAATCATATGTCAGTAGATGTACTCTGGTATGTGGAAGGTGTCTTTTTCACTTATCAGCCATGTTTTGGCAACTTTCTACTCATACAGTAAGAGCAGTACTGTCAAGGAGTTTATTTATTCATTGTATTAAGGATGTAGTAAAATAATTAATGTGTGATTTAACAGTTTGTTATTCTTCATTAAAAATGTATTAGAACATTAACAGAGTTTTGTTCTCAAAGGTATTACATGTAGAGAAAAGAGAGGCTAGAAGAGAAAATAAAGCTGTTCAGGTTTGTATATTTTTAAAGTTGCATGACAAACCATATTTGCTAATCCCAAAGCATCATTATGCACTAAAAACTGAATTAATGAAATATCAACCCCACTGCTCAGAGATGTTAAATTTTGTCAAATCTCACCTCACCATCAGTTTGGAGGTATGGAAATTGGGTGTTTGGTCTCTTCCTCTTTAGCTTCTACAGAAGTCTACTCTACACAGCTTTCTAATTAGTCATTCCAAAATAGCAATCAAGTGCATCATCCTCAGTAGTGTTTCTGGCTATGTGTAAGAGCTTTACTCCAAAACTTCAGATTGTTTTCTTTCCTGCTTCTTATATCTATGGACAAAGTATATTTTTCAAATAAAAGAATTAATAGAATAAGGTATCCATGCTATTTTGCTTTTAGAACACTACGTGAAATAATTTTTAACAGCTTGCTATTCAATTAGTATTCTAATAATTTTTTGATATCTGAATAGAATTCTTTTTCTGTTAGGTGCATGAACAATCCTCATTTACATAAGAAGGCTGAAACAGCTTTTTTTTTTTTATAATTTGGTGTGCTATGAGAGGAAAAAAACTGAGTTCTGACTGGAAGCACAAAATTCCTATGGCTTTTTTCTCAGTCATAAGTTTGCCATTTACAGGTATTTCCTTGAGATATTTCCTGTTCAAATAAAACACACCTCAGAAATATGTGGAATAACGAACTTTTCAAGCTCTGGTCATAGTAATAAGAGAGTGGAAGAAAAGACAACCATCTCCTTTTGAAGTATTTCTCACACAGTTATACAACACACTTTCTGCTGGAAGGAAGCATATTCTGACCCCAGATATTTCTCTCTTTCCCAGTGGATTAATTTCAGTCTCCTATGAGAGACTATAAAGCAATTTTGCAAAGGTCAGCAAAGAAAAGGTTGCATGACCCTGTGCATATTGTGCATTTGACAATGGTCATATTTGATGTGAGAGCAGGAAGGAAAAAAGGTCTCTGACAGGTAGGATGGGGCAGACGTACATGGTTAAGAAACCCTTTTGCATATTTAGCACAAGCAGTTTGCCTCTAACCTTCATATTTAGAAATACCCACCCCTCTACATTAGAGCAGTCACTGTAGCTGAGATGTAACTTCTGTTCAAGGTTAGAAAAGGAGTTAGTCTTCTCGTGGTCATGATACTTTATAAACATACATTAAAATTCAGTGTTCTGGTTTAGGGAAAATTTGGGAGAAAATCTCCAAAGTGGTTCCTCTAGAAAGCAGGTTCAAGTAGCGCCTCCCCCAACTGGTTCGGGAAAAGATTTCCTTGGAGAAAAGTGGAAAAAAACTGTTTATTTAACAGGTAAAACATTCACCAGCACAAAAAATTAACAATATTAAACAATAAAACCTCTTGCCGTGCCAAAAGAGGTGGGCTAAGCAGATAAATGGGGATACAATTCAGCATCATAAAGTCACCCCAGGACACTCAGTCAAATTCTGTGACAGGAATAACTCTTAGAAACACAAACCTGGATGCATCACTTTGTGCAAATATGCTTTTCTTTCACACAAGTTAAAAACAAACATACCATCTACACTGGTTTTTCCATTGGCCTGGAAGTGTTTCTGTGCTATGGCAAGGCCTTTGTTAAGACTACAAGAGGCAAAAATGCAGAAAAACAGATTAGAGTCATTAACAGCGAATGTGTTTCTTATTGGTGTTGTCTTTTTCCTTCGTTCATCAAATTTCACTCATTTGAGTGATGCATTGTCTCCGTTTGGGAGGAAGTGAGTTTTTTGGGAAGTTTTAGTTAAACCAATCAGTGGTCAGATTCGAATATTGACACCTGGTGTGACCACTGAAGACGTGAGTCACCTCTGAAGACACACGGGGTTAAAAGCAGAGATTTCCCAGAGTTCGCTCTCTTTCGCCCGTGGTAGCCCAGGGAGCGGCACCGTCTCTGCCCCGCCCGGCCACATGGCTGGGTGGGGGAGGGAGCCATGGAGGCCCAGGCTGAGGTAGGCCGGAGCCCCGGAGAGAGAGAGAGGGTGGAAGGGAATGGAACCGGGCCAGGCCCTGCAGGACCGAGGGGTAGAAAAAAGCACCGAGGTATCTTTTGTTCCCCCCCCCCAACCCCAGAAGGAGAACGAGCGAGCCTGTGCCGGCAGAGGAGGCGGCAGGGGGGGTGATGCCCAGCATGTGGGAGTGCCACCGTGAGATCTCAGTGCCCTGAGGGCAGCGGAGCTCGGACTTTTAACCCTTTCCTGGGTGAAGGAAACTTTGTGAAACATTAGTCCTCCTGGCTGGTGGTTGGAGAGAGAAGAGAGACAGTCTGGGACCTGAGATGTTAAGAAGATGTGGAAAAGCTGAAGTGGGAGGAGATGATGGAGTGGCTTTTTCAGCTGGACTTTTCTTGTATAGCCATAGACTGAACCAAGCTACCTGTAATACATGAGACTGCATTTGGGTGGATGCTATAGCCTGAGCCAAGAGACTGACCTGCTGTAATGGTATTATATAAAGGAGTGAACAGAGGAAGATGAAGAGGGCGTGGTGGTGCCTTCCATCTTCAGGGAGAAGAGCTCTGTTCTTGAGAAAACCCTCGGCCCCAGGGGATGAGAAAATGGGGGGGACTGTTGTCCCAAAAATGAGACACGGTTGTTTTTTCGGCACTTGGCAAAGCATCCTTGAAGACCCCTGAGCAGTTTCGGTCCATGGACGGTGGTGAGAGCACTGTACATGGAAGGAGCATGTCACGATGGCAGATTTTCTCCGGGCGGTGCCACGTGTGACAAAGAAACATGGGGAGTTTCAACCCTGTTTCGTGGTGAGGACTGTGGTACAAGAGAGACTCCTCTCTCCCCTGATGGACTGAGAATTGATTACTTGAGTGTTGGTAACTTGATCGGGACTCCAAGATTGTTTGTCTCACTGTGCTTTGGTGAATTTGGGTGGGAGGAGGAGGAATGGTTTAAAGGGTTTTCATTCTGTTTTCCTGTGTGTTTCTGATTTTAGTTTGTAGTTTAATAAAGTTTGTTATTTTTTCTCTTTTTTCTAAGTTTAAGCCTGCTCTGCTCTGTTCATGGTCACATCTCACAGCAGTTAGTTAAAGAAAATACATTTTCATGGGGGCACTGGCATTGGGCCAGTCCTAAACCATGACATGCATATATAAGTATTTTCACTGGTTTTTATCTTTGTCAACTAAATGCAAAAGAGAGGAATCTATGACTTTGCTCCCTGTGTCTCTAATTTGAAAATATAAGATGTTCAGGAAGTTCTGTTGAGTTTGCAACAATGTGTTGAAAATTAGCTCATTTGTATGAGATGACTGAAGCACCAAAATGTCAGGTGTGCTCCTTTTCCCAGCATCATTGCTAATCCATACTTTTGGTAACTGGAGAGAAGTGATGTATAATGAAAAATGTCTACTGTGCTGTGTATCATTAGCTATTCCTTATTACAGTCAGTCATCTATTCATCCTTTCTGGATGTACTCATGAATAAGATGCATAACAAACTGATGTTCTGTTTTTTCCTCATTAGGAATCTGATATCTTGTTCAGCAACATTGAAGAGGAAACGATTGGCATTTAGTTCTAAGTGTGCATTTTATAACCCATAGAAAATTAAAAATAAACAACAATATCTACAGTGATTTCATATACTTTCTTCGAATGAATTAGAAGCATTTACAAAAATTATGTCAGAGCTGGTGAATGTTTGATAGCAAATATCCTAGCAGCAATGTGAAGGTTTCTTTTGTAAGTGATTCACAGTATATCTGATGAGCTAACATATATCAGATAGATATATTCCAAACTTTGTTCTTCAGTGTGATATAGTTATTCAGGTTCTCCTCAAATTTCTCTCGGTCAAATGTTGATTTTCAGCAGGCTCTCCAGTTGACAGACTTAAAATGCATATAAATAAATATATTTTTCTGTTCATTCAATGTAAGGTAGGAATGATCAGTGACTCTGGAGGAATCATAAGATTTAACTTCCTTCCTAGCTCATCAGGAAATTCGTTCACGATAGTTTAGCTGCAGGTTTTTTCGTCACTTTTCTTACTTTCTTTGGAATATAAGTTCTTTAGAATAAAGCATTTTTTTAGTTTTGGAGGCATTTCTTGGGTTGGTTTTCTTGCTTGTTTGTTTTTGTGGTTTTTTTACAACACCTAACTCCAAGGAGCTCAACAGGTACTC
The DNA here is from genome assembly GCA_013398275.1 of Promerops cafer. Taxonomy (NCBI): domain Eukaryota; kingdom Metazoa; phylum Chordata; class Aves; order Passeriformes; family Nectariniidae; genus Promerops; species Promerops cafer. The sequence goes on from VZSE01008041.1 coordinate 108,209, forward strand.
TGGAGTACCATTAACAAAATGAAGTTTATAGAAACATAAGCTTTAGATGACTGAGGTTTGCTTGGTAACCACATTACTATTCAAAAATGTCAAAACCATAACAGGACCTGTTATCCTATTTTTAGACGCAGATTTATGCTAGGCGGAATATTAAAATTCACCTGCCCACGGGAGAAGGATTTCCTACTTGAAGGAAGTCGGGGAAAAAATGTTACAATGGAAGTGATGTACACTGTTTTTAAGACTATCTGATTGATAGCTTCTGGTGTGTTGTGTAGAAATGTAGCTGTGTTGATAGCACTTCACTCATCCACTGTGCAGCACTTCCAGGGCCAGATTCTCATTCGCTCCATGTTGGATCAGTAAAATATGAAGAGAGCTCCTAGCTCATCCCTAATGTCTTCTGCTTCCAGTGTGAATGTGTTAGCAAACATATCTGGTGAAAACTCTCAAGATAAATATATTTTTTTTTACTTTTATTGATACTCCATCATCTGATTCTTGTTCATATATACTCTGCAATGCATAGCTGACAAAACCATGAATTATTGTGAATAATCACAGTGCAAATACATCACTTGAGAATTCTTGGTGAAACATAGTCTCCTTGGACTTGGAGAGTGCTTCTCAGTTAAAAAAAATATGAAAAGATCTGTTATCTCATTTTACACATAAAAACCTAAGTGATAAGTGTTCTTAAAAATAACTCTGTCAATCAGTGTTATTTGTCCAGATGGAATTATGTTTTCCTTTCAACGTTATCTGCGTGTGCCTGTAACGCTATTGGAGAAAAAAAACAGCAATGTTGTGTGTAGATGACTAACACAAGGACATGGTATTTTAATAACTAGTCGAGAAGGATCAAAGAATGCACAGTAAGTTACATAGAATTGATATTGATCAACAAGGTTTTCTTGAGGCACAACAAGACTTTCAGCTGTACCACATATACCAGGCATCAAATTCACTCTGTACAAGTGCTGGGGAAGAAGAAAAAATAAAACCAAAAGGAATACAGAAGAAAAAGCAACTGGATAAATCAAGTTGTGTTGAGGCAAACCTACAATGCAGCTGCCTATTTTTCTGTTATTTTGGGCAATGCTTTGAAGCACAAATGCTGGGTAAGGAAGGTTTGGCAGATTTTGAAATGCATCATATAGGACAGGTAAAAAAAAATAGGTCTGTGATTTTATTAGGCTTTAAATATGTTTTTATCTTTCACACTGAATATTGTCAGAGTCTGTGTATTACATATATATGCACTACTGCTATATATATCTACAATACTGCTATACATGTATATAAATAAAATACTACACAGAAGCAGGGGGAGACCTGCCCTCAACAGTGTTTTCTGTGCCTTTAATATGATCCTTGGGCCAGTCTTTCAGTGGATGAGATGTGGGAACATAGCTCCTGTGAAGTTAGAGGGTAGGAGCCAAAACTTGGTGGTTCTTTCTAACAATTTTCATGCAGATTTGCTTTATTCAGAGATAGATCCCTTTGTTGAACAAATGAGACTGGCAATCCATTCACTTAATACCCCTTGACTGATTATAGCTAGATTACTTACAGTTCCTTCTTTAATTTTGGGCAGACTCCCTTCTAATCCCAGGACATGATGGAGAGTCATATTCCACTCACTTTTTCCTTCACCTTCACTAATTTAGATATGTCCTTCTGTAGTTTGTCCACCTAAACTTGGCTTTGTTCCTTTTATCTTCTTTACTATACTTCAATCACATTCAGGTCCTATTCTTGCTTTGTGTATTTCCTTAATCATAAACTTTATCATGGTGTCAAAAATAGCTTCAAGAATTAGTAGGGCTTTTCCCTCCCTAGAGGCATCTAGATGTACCTTTCTCTGTGCCAACTCCAAAGCATTTCATCACAGGTATTTATATAACAAAGGTATTTATATAAGACATTACTGCATGTAAATCATGTAGAATGTAGGTAGCATGCAGAAGATATCTTACAAAACCCATCTTTTGTCCAGATTTGTTTCTCTGTCACAACAAACTATTCTGATCATCACAATGGGATGTATACCTTGAACTACTGTAATCAGTGCATTTTACACTTAGCAGGAGGGGTAGGTAGGAAAAGATCTCACCATCCTCATTTTTAACACATTTACTTGTAATCTGAGATTAAAATGCATGCTTCTCAGCATGTTGAAGACTTAATTTTAATAACTGATGTTTACTTAATGCTTGTAAGTGCAGCTTCTGGAGAGATTGGCAGTTTATAATATCCCAGCATTCCCAGCTGTTATTTAAATTAGAAGGAAAAATAAGAAATTAAGGCTGAGAAAACTACTTATCCACATGATAGCACATGGGGTATAAACTTGACTGTAACAGAGCAGTGCTTACAACACAAACATTTTCCCACATTTTCAGGTGTAGCTGATTGTTAAATTGAGCCTAGGAGGCCTTCACAGTAAAATCTTTTTGTCTTACTAATACTCACTTGCTAGTATTTGCACGTATTTGTAATGTACGTCTACCGTTCTTTTGTAGAAAATCTGAGCAGAATTGATTGATTGATTGATAGTTGTTGGCCTCATTTTGTCAAAGACAGAATTCGCATTATATTATTCAGGTCTTCACAAAAATTGCAGAACCAAATGGTATCATCAAATTCTATAGAAGAATTACATTACTTTTATTACAATTATTTAGAGGGATGAAGAAATTATATAAAGATGTTATTCAGGAAGGCATTCATCAAGGCCTTTTGTGCCCCTGCTTGAGGTTTTTTGCTCTCAATATACACATTTTGCTCTTCTCGCATCCATCTCCTATTGCTTTCAAAGAAAAAGCAAGTTTCAGTTACCTTATCTGTTGGATAGGTAAATAAAAGCACAAAGTGATAAAAATGGTTAATTTTGTCTCGCACTGCAGGTCAGCTGCAAAATCAGGAGCAGAACTAGGGACACGTGGCTGTCAATCAGTACTCTCATCAAACACCCCTTCCTGCCATGTGTAGTGCTGTGTTATTCTTTGTCAATCTCACATTTAAAACAAGTGAGTTTTTGGGGCGGGGGGTTTAGTTCCAGCTGTGGGTGTGTGAGTCTTGGTACGCTGTGGAATAGCAGATGTGCCCAAGACAGCGCGGTGTTGTTATCGACCCAAATCACTGTGCACTCACACCATCAATCCAGAGTGTTTAGTTCACATGCCTCTGAGTGATGGTGGTATTTGAAGCTGTCAGTGAAGGAAGACTGTGTGCCAGCCACCAAAAAAACAGATCTTATTTATCCTAGGTGATGGCACAGCATTGTTTTCCAAGGCATTCGGTGTGTTTCACTATTTCTGTTTCTGCAGAGTGGTTATCACCATTCTGAGAATAGCGGGGGCCACCCAAGAGTCTGTAAGTCTCCACCATGGATCATGGTAAATACACCATAAATAATGTGAAATTCAACTCGAGGTGTTCAAAATATGTGCATGTTCTGATGGACAGAGGGAAGAAATAGGATAAGGTATACGGATGAGAGTAGCTCAGTCGCTGTAAAGCAGGCAACGCCTGCCACCTACATTTGTTTCTTCCCTCAAGATTGCATCTCTTCTTTTCTCTTCCTTTTCCATTTTCCACTCAAATTGCTTTATGTTATAACCTAATGGTGGCAGTGAAGCAAATATGAAAAAATTCACATTATTCATAATGAGTTTTCCAGACTTCTAATACTATGAATGTATGGATGCAGTAAGAGCAATTTGTATTAACTCTTGTAAGTCAAGTTTGTTGGTGGCTTCTCATAACAACATAAATAATGAACAATAATGAACAATCTTTGTTTTGTTTAGACATTTCACTGAAACTATAACCATGAAATGAAAAAATAGTTTTATACTGTCTCGTTAGTTTTCTTTTTTTTTTTTCTTTTCATAAAATGAAGTGTAAGCAATAGGCATTTCTGTTCCAGAGTGCTCATTATTTTTTGGTATTTCATTTTCTGCAGTCCTCTAAAAACATTTCTGATAGTATAGATATCCAGGCATTTTCATTCTAGTGGCATGTTATACATAAGTGAACCTTAAATACCGCTAGGTGCATTTTCAGAGTTCCAACTCTGCACAATTTCTTTGACTTAACACTTCCTAATTTAAAATCTTCCTTATGGCAGTAACCCCTGGCTTCTGAGATCATTTTCTACAAAACAAATACTTTCTATTTGCAAATAAGTATTTTATCTTCTCACTTAATTATTTATTTTTTTCCAGTGGGAAAGCTCTAGTATATGTCAGTTTGAATTTTGAATTAATAATATGTGTTTTCTTAATTTCTACCTGTATTATAAAATGTGGTGAATAATTTTCCTATCTATGAACTTCCAATCCAATCTTATTTGTCTGGATTCTGAAGACAAGGAAAGGAAGATAACAGGAAACTTCTTTTAATCTGTAAATATTGGTTCATGCTCTGCAATGAAATATATATGCCCCAGGTGATTCTAGCTCTTAAAGGAGATTATCTATCTGTTCAGCTGGGACTAATTACAGTCTGTAGCAGCAAGAGAGAGAAAGATCAGGAGACCAGATGGCTTGGAGAAGTGCAAGGGATTTTCTTCCAGCAACAGGTTCCAAAGGAGTTCCTCAGTGATCTGGGAAAAATTGCTATGGCATATGAGAAACAAAAACTCCTTGTGAGAGAGATGGTGTATGAAGTAGAAAGTATTTCTAATGGGCTTGTCCTGGGTTTTTTAAGGTGGAGTGATTACATTCAGACACTCCTAACAACCAGCTTTGGAAATGGATATGGTGGGAGAGTGCCTCAAGCTCGCAGAGGCTTCTGATGGCTCTTCTCACCAAATGTTTTGCTGCTGCAGAGAAGGAAACTGCTGAGGCACGAGCAACTGGTGGAATGCATACCAGTTTCCAGTCTGCATGGCAAAGAGTGTTGATTAGCAAAGGCTGAGCTCAGGTGACCCTCTCTGTTTATGTGAAAATCTCTGCTGATGTCCGGGGCAAAACTCATGAGCTCATTAAAACTAGGCTGGTGGTTCACTGCATGGATGCTGGTTTCATCTTTGTGTTTAACGGTCTTTTCTTTGTGTATTCCTTCTCCCCTTCATTTTGGCTTATGCAGGCTTATAGCCAGGTGGTTGTTAACTTTGCTGGTGCTTTGGTTGCTCTTGAGTAAATACAAGAACTAAGTGCGTGCAGCATCGTAGGGATTTCACCAAATCAATGTGTTGCAAATGGTAGACGACACTGAAGAGTAAGTTTCACTTAGTTGGAGACTTGTATCTCTGAAATGTTAGCTTTACATGTGTTGCAAAAATAGATCTGTGGTGTGACCACATTTGAATTTCATATTTCTAAGTGGAACATGCAAATGGAAAAAAGTGTTTCTGAAAAAATCCAGAAAAAATCTGACCTTAAGTAAAAAAAAATTCAGCACTGAGCTATAATAAACTGCCTCGGCTCCATAGAACATAGGATCTGTTCTACAATACTACAGGGTGTGAATTGATAAGAGTAGCTGAAAATAATTTTAGGAATTTGCTGACAGCTCCTACTCCTCAGTCCATTGTCTGTGGCATCAATTCTTCATAGCAATGTCCTGTAGTTTGAAGAAAGGAAGTAGATGTAAATTTGTAGGGGTTTCTTTTTTTTTTTAATGTGTATGTGGTGTTACAGAAAATGCTGTAAGGAGATTTCAGAATTCCCGGGATAGTCATAGAATAGTTTACTTAAAATGTTGAAAGTAAATCTGGAGTATTTTAGTCAGGTTTTCATTTGTTCTAATGGGAGTAGGAGGTGAGGTTCAGTTTTTGTAATTTGTTCCAGGCCAATTGTATAGCAAGGAATTTCATGCAGCATTTAATCAACATTTCAAGTTTGGGAGGATTATGCTTTTAGTTTTGCATCGTCAGTAAGGTGAGGTTTAGTGGCAGAAGTGGAAAGATACATATGTTTATCTGTAGAGTCATTTAGCCAATGATCAATAAATGTCTGACGATAAATCAATATGAATGTAATCTCCAATCTGTGGACTTCGAAGAACAATCTCCTGAGCGTTCCTACCACAAAAATCTATATTCACTCCTGTCTTCATTCTAGCTGATTTATGCTCTGATGCTGTTTGCTTTCAAGGACCTCCATTTCTCTAAGTGCTGCCTGGTAGGTAAGCAACAATCCATCAGCACACTACTAATATCAAGGAGGCTTATATTTAATTACAGATAACAGGCCCAGTGGGACTGAGAACAAAGTAACCAATCACTAAGATTTGATATAGTAAAATATAAAAAGAGAGCGAAGACATAAAATGTGAAGGACCTGTATAAAAGAAATAGGTGTTCTGATGTTATGCTCAAACCATATGGAATATGAGAATGAATTATATGATAGATTGCATTTGCAGTCTGATTTAATTCTTTTCACGTAAGAAGTGCCCTTGGCAAACAAAGGAAAAACTCTATTGTAAATGACCGAATGTGACTGTGATTACCTAAATTTTGGTACTGTTTTAATTATGTGTGTGTAGAGAATACATATGGGTTAGTTCTGTTTCTAAACATAAATGTGCTTTTCTATTTTACTGTGAGACAAAAATAATACAGCTAATCTTACTTAATATATGAAATGTTTTATCATCCCTTCTTCCTGCACATTCAAAGCAATGTAGGTTCTCCATAACAGAGGTAACGCACTGTATTTCCTAAATACAATTTCATACATTTCTTCATAATTTCAGATGTTGGAGCTATTTTTTGTTTTCATATAGACTTGCTCAAACTTGCCCTACTGATCCAGTTGATGTCTTTATTCAAAGTAGTACATGAGGGAACCTGTACAGGCTGACCTCTATGGCGAGCTACATGCGATAAATATGAGACTTGTGTGGTGCTTTAAACACAGTCCTGGCATAATAAATCCAAACATTCTGAATAGCCTAATATTGTTAGGAACCTAGTTTAATAGAAACACAGCCAAACAATATCACATCTATTTGAAAATTCATTTTATCTGAACCTTGTGTTAATGGATTAATTATTTTGAGCTGATGAAAATAGTTTTTAAGAGAGGCCCATTTTATAAAACAAATTCCTGACTAGTTCTGGTCCCAAGTCCTTGCACAGTAAAGTCAGAATATATATAAATAAGAAGTCCTTGAAATAAGCATGCACAACTGTCATAGGTGAAACTTCTAAAATGAAGTGGGCAAACCTTCATTAGTTAGATGGAGATAAAAGAGCCAACAGATTTCCATCTGGGTAGGGTACAAAAATGAAAGAAAAAGTGAACACACTGGAGTCAATATGAAGAAAAGGGAAAATGCCAATGAATATGTGTAAGCCCATGATGCAGCTACAATGTGTATAAATGAAGACAGTTGCTAATCACTGTCTTACTTTTGTTGAAGTAATCTGAAATACTGTCCTTTGGCTTCTGAAAAGACAACGTCAAGCTGAGGCTCTTGGAGGATACTTTATCTGTAAAAGTGAATCTGCATGCCTGTGTAAAGGGATTATTGCTAAAGTATCTGTGAAACATCAGTGAAAGCACTAATCTCCAGGGAAAGACATTCTTGTGAATTTAATTTAGCTGTCACTGGATTTCTACTTGTTAAAGTTTTTTTTTTTTGTTTGTTTGTTTTGCAGCAATAATATTTACAAAGTTAGCCCAAGGTTTTGAGCTCTCTGAGAAGTTTTATGGTGTGTTTCGTGGGTGTTGAATTTGCTATTCACACACTGTCTAAAGGCTTTTTTAAAGGTATGCTGTATTTTTAAATGAAAATTAGCTTGGTGAAATGGGGCTTTGAGCAACCTGGTCTAATGGAAGCTGTCCCTGCCTATGGCATGGGAGTTGGAACTAGGTAATTTTAAAGGTCCCTTCCAACCCAAACCATTCTGTGATCCTATGATTAAGGAACTTTTATGAATAAGCACTGAATAAAAAGAACAGATTTATAAGAAAAAAGTTGTGTAAATCAGGTTGTGTGAAGATTGGGAGAGAAGAATATGGATTTGCTTTAGTCTCTTTAGATTTCCTTCCTACAGCTCTGTAACTTGGCATAGTTCTACTGATATATGCCACATCTAGAAAATTACCCAGATGTCTGTAATAAAATGATGCCTTCAGTAATGTAGTGATCGAGGGGGCCAGAAGGAAAGACCTGAAACTTCTTTAAAGTGTTCTATGTTTTGCTGATACTAAATGAGTTGTGAGGTTCAGCCAGCATGTGAACTGAGTGTCCTGACTCTTCAAGATGGAATAGTGAGTGATTCTATCTTAGTCAGCTAAAAATGTATTATATTAGGATTTAGGAAAAACCTTTAAGGATGTTTATTAAACACTGTGTATTTTCCAGGTTCCTTTGTGCTCCTCAGCTTCTGGCTGTGGAGAGAAACTGATAAAAGGTTTCCTTTGTTTACGGATTATACTAATTTTTATAGAATTTCTTTTCTGTTGAATTTTTCAGTAGAGTCAGGCAAATTTGATAATTTTCACTGAAAATAATTTATTTCATATTCAGGTCAGACTTTCTATCAACGAAATTAAGAGAACATGTAAGCATCTCTGCTAGGTTTACTGGACCTCCATTTAGGTAAATTCCTCATTGTTTTCAGGGCTTGAATATTGATGGCATGATCAGTAGGTATCCAAAGAGAAATACTATGTACTTTGACATTACTTTTACGTGCCAACTGGTCTGCCGGTGTTGCAGGCATCAGAAAGGTCTAGAAGCTGGCAGCTGTATGCAAGAAACCTGAATACCTGGAGTTCTGGGTAGCCCATAACTGAGAGGTTAAATTGTTATTTGGAGCATGTCAGTGTTTCAGAATCCAGGGCTAGGATAATGATCTCCAAGACAAACAACACACGAGGTAGAGTGAGTGGGAGAATATAGGTGAAGGGGAGCATGAGAGGTAGAGTAGTTTACACTCCTTAGCTGGCAAACATCACGTGAACAGATCTCCTTAGTTTCAACTGGTAATTAGAATTTACATTTTTACGTGTTATAATCTTGGACAGTCTGAGAGAGTAGGTCATCACTCATGCTTGGTCAAGACTCACTGAGGAACTGTGTAGAGAAATCTGAATGCAGTTCTGCTGTGAATAGCATTTGATGTACACAGAGTGTTTATTTTCCTTTTTTTATAGCACTTTTGTTATCAGACAGTAATAGAAGGGTTTTAGCTGTTCATGTTTACAAGAAATACAGGGGTTAGTAGCTGCATGATGTGACTAACTTCAGTAAAACCTTGACATACAGGATAATCAGGAAAACATTCAAATAAGCTTGAAACAATCCCTGAAATTGTGATGCATATGTTTACTAGTAACACAAAATATTTTTCAAATTGACAATAAGGATTTATATATGTTTGTCAGAAAAGGCCTCCATGCACCTACTTCTTTTCCTTCATGCTCTGTAGTAGCCAAGAAATCCATCACTCACTTGCCATTCATTTTTCACGTCTTAAATATATTGTAGATTTCCCTGTTTTTATGTAGACTGCAAATTTGTGTTGACTGTTTTCTGTTTCAACTCAATATTCTTAAAAATAAACAAACCCCCTCAGATGTAATGATATTTCGGGAAAGGGAGTTTCTGTCAAGATATAATAATATGCAAGTAATTTAATCATCATGGTTGCTTAGAATCTGAAAGATTGAATTATGCCAACTTTATATTGGCAGGCATACAAGCAAACAAAAATAGTTATCTAGATTTCCTATTACAGAGAGCAATAAAAACTCCATTTGGTGTACAGGCAATTAGATCTTGGATAAATTCTAAATGTTGTACTTTAATGATGTGTGCATATACACAAATTCATTTAATTTGGGCTAAAAAAAAGCCTTGGGTATGGAGTTGCTGCCTCCAACATACATAAGCAGAATGTACCGTTTGAGTGCCAAAAAAGTGTGTTTTCTTGGCTTCAGGTAATCTCAAAGGTTTAGACACCTTAGCCTCAGATACTAGGAAAGAAGTTGGGAACAAATGGGACTAACTAGTTGACTAACAGCAGAAAGGATGATTTATGAATAATTATTTCAAATTGTCAGTTTGTTTAAGCAGTGTAGATAATATTCACAAGATCTGACAAGACATGGCTTGTCAATATGAAAATAGCATGACAAATAGAAAGAAAGCAGGAGAGATGCCAAGTGTCACCTTGCAATTGCAAATACACGTGATGAATGGAACTGGTAGGACTCTCATCTGATTCTCAGTATGTAGGTAATTATAAAAAATGGTATTCTTACAATGGCTTGACTTAAACTCATATACCCCTCAGAACTCTGGGAATATTTTAGTTTGGAGCTGGTGTTGTAACAAGTAAGGACCATTGCTCTTGGTTGTGATAATTAAGGTAAAGACCCAGTCTGAAATCCTGTTAGTTCTATGTTATATTTTCTTCTAGATCTTGCTTTTGAGGATGCTGATGAGATATAGCCACAGAGTAAATAATGGCACCATATTACTATTAAAATGTTAAATGTTCATATAATTACATTATTATTACATCTTTATAAGTGTGGCGAGTTATTACTTCAGTCAGACTTATCAGCAAATGAATGACTGAGGCTTTAGAAACTTCAATAGAGGAGAAGTGTAGGTGTGAGCATGGGAAAAGTGAGCAGCTTCAGAGGGCACTGCCCTATACCTGCTCTTGCCCTCTAACACCTGGAAACTGCCTTACCTTTCAAGGTAAAGGACAATACTCTTGGACAGGAAGCAAATGTGATGCCAGTCTATGTTTGGCGCCTGAGTGCAACTTCATCTGTCATAACCTGAGGCCTGTCATCACTGCTGGTGACTGAGAGACCAAAGCCTGGTCTGGCAGAAAATGAATTAACCTGAGGCAGGTCCAGCAAATGAAATAAATATTAAAGCTTAATTCAGAGTTGGTGGTACTAATAAATATCCTTCCAGTACTAACCAATGCTCTTCATCTACAGTTTCCTTACTGTTTTCCAAGGTCTTCTATGTTTCCTTGAGAGCTGGAGCCTGTTACCTAGGATCCATGTTCACTTGTTACTAGAGACTGAAATACTGACCACTACCTTTCAACTAAATCCTTAGAAAGTTCTTGTGAATTTCTTAACTTAGAAGGTTGTATTCATTTTAGTCCCATAGAATATTTTTTCCACTGCAAAAAATTATCTGGGCCATCATGCTTGAACGTCTGATCCCTGGAGCCTCACATTTTAGCTGGGAGCAAAGGAGCGTGAGGCAGAAATCAGAGCAAATTGAGCCAGAGTGTACAGGCACACAGCAGAGTCAGCTGGGCCCTGGGCAGGACTGTCACTGTGCCTCTGCAGGGACAAGCACACAGACCTTCCTGAACTGAGGTGGCTTCTAAGGTGCTCAGGTACATGCAGGAAAGAGTTGCTGCTCTCATGTATTTAGGGCAACCTTGTGGTTTTTTCTCTTCATTGCAATGTGGTTATGGGTCCAAGGGGGGGAACACAAGCAGCAGCCACCCCTTCACAGGTCTTTTGCTCATCAGTTGACTGGAGGATGGTAGATGGGAAGGAGGAGGAGATATTTCAGTTCCCAGCATTTGTGACTTGATCACTATGCATGGTGTATTTGTCCCCTCCTTCACTTAACCTGCGTGAGTGGCGCTGTGTTTTGTCTTCTTTCTAAATGAAAACTCCACCCCTCCCACCTGAAAATTCCTTGTTGTTACAAGACCTAAGACAAAGCCTAGAAACATTGCTAAAGCTGAGCTGCTCTTCAGTCCAAACCAGGTATCTCAAAGCTAAGGCTGATGCAAATAAACAAGGTAGGGAAAAAATGCTGCATTTGGCTTGTGCCTATTCTGTCAAAGGCATCATCACATAGTGAGGATGTCAAATTGGCTCTTTTTTTGACTTTTTTAGTCTATAGTTTAGAATAAAAACAAGTCTGAGTTGTCTAAAATAAATAAATAAGGAAGTTGGAGTATAACACAAAGCATGCAGTGCACGCAACTAACCAAACCTCAGTATTACAGTCTGCTTAAATCCAATGAACTTCAAAGAGAATAAGAAAACATTCCCTTTTTTATTTTTTTTTTTTATTTTGGGTAAGCAGGTGGGAGGCTAAATATTCTATTTCTTAATAGTTTGGGGGGAAAAAAGGGAAGATTCTAATTTTTTAATTCAATAATTCATGAGAGGGGTATGCAAAGAAACAATTGTTCTTTCGTATTGTATTAGGAGGCCCAGACAGAGAGCGATGCTGTGACTTTACTGGTTGTTGTGCCACCTCTGAGTGCAGAGGTTGATATAGAGAAAGCAAATGACTCTTTTAGAACTTGGGCCCAGAAAGCATTTGCAATCTAAAAGAGCTGTTGTTACCCTGCTGGGAAGCCCTAGGGTTTCCAAACTCTAGGATTATTGTTTCCATTTGGTTTTTGTAGAGGTGACCTAGTTAGGCTAGGAAGCCCTGAATGTAATGTACAAGGAGGAATTTTTCTGCTGGCTTTTCCACATGAGGTGAGCATGGTTAGTTCCTCGCATCAGTGTGTCTTGTTTTCAGCTGACTTTCACCAAGCCAGAGGACAGGGTTTCTGTCAGGATTTTCTCTGCTCTCCTAAGCTGGAGGAGCTCTCAAACCAGCCCTATGTCACATGAAGATTTGCTTGTTATTCTGTCAGCTGATGGAGAACACCCAAGTTCAAAGTAGGAACTTCTGGCCAGCCTCTGCATTTTGGGCTTGGCAAAATTAGAAAGGCTTTCAGCATTCTTCTTCATTCCAAGTAGTTTCTTAAAAAGACAAAGGAAAACAATCCAGAAAAAAAAATAGCAGAAAAAGATAGCTTCTCTGTATTATTTTATAATACACTATCTATTAAGTATCATACTGAAAATACTTTATTCAGAAGATAAATAAATGGAACAAATGCTGAAATGAGAAAGGGTCTGAATGCAGCAAAGGTAAAAAATGTACATGGTCTCCCAGAGTTTCATTACATAGTCCACAGTCCGTAAATAAGCTATTAATTAACAAGCAGGCTGGGGAGAAACCCTTATTTGTATTTTTTTTTCTTTAGAACATAGTTCTAAACTTGGTTTATTCATTAATTTTATTGAGTTATGTTCACTTCAATTTGAGTCTCGATGACCTGCCAAGGCATGATGGAAAATCTTTCAATTAAAAAACAAGAGGGTTCCTCAGCCAAAAACATTATTTTTCCTGAAAAGTGAGTTTTAAGTATTCTTTATGGAGTCTTAAATTTTTTAAATTTTATTTTATAGTAGCAGTTTATTAACTTGTTTGAATGAAAACAAAGAAAAAAAACAGGAAAACCAAGCAGTACTAGACGTTTTTCCTAATGATTTCTCTCTAGAGTGGTGAGCTTTTTGTAGAAAGGGGCACATTTTCTGCTCAGGAAAAAAGAATATTTTCTGCTCTTGCATCAGTACAGCGTTCCTTTGCAGCTGTTCCTGTTTCCCTGTGGAGAATGCAATAAGCTGCAATTAAATGCAGGTGCTTGGAAGTAGGAGTGCCCTTGCTCTGTTTAACAATCTGAGGCAACAAACATAAGAACCAGAGAGAGAGGGATCTACCTTCTGTTTAATGGGGCATGAACGCTTTTTCATGGCACCAAAATAAGTGTCTACCTTTCATTAGAAGTACATTTCTGGTTTTCCCTTGGTGAAAAGACAGAGGCCTTCCTCTTGTATATTAGTTCACTGCTAGGAGAGAAAAACTAAACAAGACCATATGCTGTGAGGGGAAAACAGCAGTTGCTAGGCAGAGGAAAATCTCCTGCCTGTATAGCATAACACCAGTCATTTGTGTTTCCTGTAAGGTGGGGAAGGAGGGACAAATATCCTCCCTCATGGTTCTGTTTTGCTCCATGTGGCATAATTGAGGGGGGAAATATTCAGTCTTACACTAGAATGCAGGTTGCTTTATCTTTGTGTTGGGGAGAAACCTGGGTACAAATACCTGGAACAAAATATCCAGGAGCGGGGAGTGACTCACTCTGGGGTTCTGGGCTGTGAGCAGAGACTTCTGTAAGAGCTGGGAGTCCCAGTACCCCAGAAAAGTAAGAGCTGCTGTTTGGAGTGAGGTGGGTGAGGGCAACCAGACAGAGATGAATTGGTCCTCCAAACTCAATCTCACAGACAGATGTTCCAGTGAAGTCTCATAGTATCTTGCCCTGACCAAATAGTTATTTTGTTCCTGCCGTGTAGCCCTCAGCCTGCCTTATATCCACTGATGCTGGACTCCACTAATTGCATGACAGAGGTGTAACATGTCATTTTAGGCTGGAACCTTTGTGGTCTGCTCTCCCTTCAACAAACCTAATTTCTCGACCCAAATGCTGTAGGTTTGCCCTTGACCACAAGATGCACATCCTTGCACTGCCATCCCTTTGGATTCCCCTCACCAGTGCCCATGTGACATTCCCAGCAGTGTTACACATCTGTGAACTACAGCTGGTGGGTGCCTCTGACTCTGTCCATGGCTGGTGCCAAGCCAAAGAACATCATCTGCTTCAGTATCCCTGATGCCCTTAGACTTCTGTCAAGCTTAGTTGCAATACATCAGCATTTGTAGGGAAGCTGGTGTGAGCTTATTTACCTTTTTATATAATAGTTATATATGCCATGATTGATTAAGAAAATATGCTTGTGGAAAAGCAGAATGTCTGTATCAAGCTGTCTTCTGCCTGGAGGCTCATTCCTCACCAAGTGCTGGGAATGTACCCTTTTTGGTAAAATGGTGTGTAGTACTGTGAAGCTTGTAAAGCATTGTGGAAGCCAAGATCATATTTGCATGCAGCTGAAAGATTGCCTGTAACAAGACATCCTGATGCAATTTTATAGGATAGAATTGCTAAGTAGGATATGAGCTATGCCTCAGTTTCAATTCCTTCTAGTCACTTGTGAGATTTTCCTGAGCAGATTTACTGCAGATCTTCAAGCAAGTGTTGAAGCAAAATTTTATTTCCTGAAAAACAAAACTGAGAAGGCAGCCTTTAAGGTTTTTCAGGCTTAGTATTTTTTATCCTTGGAAGTTCAGGTTTTGGGGATGCTTTCAGCCTTTGGAAAATATATGGTGATAATCTTTTACTGTAGATGAGACTGTAAGTAATGTTTGTTGGCTCAAAATCAAATGCACATGCGTTAGAGGTTCAGCTGATGGTTGGTAGGTTATGAGCTTGGTGCCATTTGGGATTCAGTTGCCTAAACACATAGAAGGCTTTGAGTGTTCAAGATATCACTGCAGAGCTGACAGATGAAACAAGGCACACATTGTGGAAAAGCAGGTGAAGGCAGTTGGGATGCTATTTCACAGTTAAAATGATGATAAGCACCTATGTTTGCACTGAATCCTACATATGATGCCTGCGTTGTAACTCTCATTTTAAGATCCCTTATTTTATATGGAGCCAAAGATCATGATTTCTGTTGCACCAAGCAGGTTTTCTGATTGCCTAAAAATTAGGTGAAGACAGCATGCCAATGAATTACTGTTTGGCAACAGTAAAATAAACTTGTGGGGAGTTTTTGTCCTGCCTTTAAGTCACGTCTTGTTAAAATTCATTAAACTAGATTGTTTCAAACTAGTTGGGAGAATTTTCCCTGGACAGTGTAAGGTATTTCCATATTAAAATTATTAATTGTAGTAGTTTTGGTAGCTGAAACAAATTTTAGGTTGGTGTTTAAAGATCTATAGCATTATCCTTATTAATACTTTTCTTTTGTGTTTGAAAAATAAGGATATTATGGATTTTCTGAAGTTGTGTTCTGGAAATATCCTTGCTGATTTTGACTGATTCAGTTAACTATTTCCTATATGAAGTGCAGTTCAGACTCCAAATATCTCCTCATCCCATCACAATTTGTGTCAACACTTAGTTCACATAATCTGTATTTGAATCAAAATGGGGTGATTTCGGGGGTTGTCCTATGCAGGGTCAGGAGCTAGACTTGATGATCCTTGTGGGTCCCTTCCAATTCAGGATATTCTATGATTGTAGGTTTTCTTTTTGTCTGGAAAGTTTATAGTGTAGCAGAGATTTCTTTCTGCGTGATGTCTCTGTCTTCACAAAACAATATTTTATAGGAAAAGTTGTTTCTGCTACTAAGGTAATATAAATGTACAGGAGCATTTGCAAGAATATCCATGTTCTACATAAAATTTAGCAAATTTCTTTTTTTTTTCTTTTACAGAGTAACAATGTTCTTTGGTGTTTCCTCTGTCTGGATTTAGCAACAGCTCAAATATAGCAAGAAATAAATTATGCTTCTAAGCATTGACTCTGGGCTTGACAGTGAACAGGCTCTTCTAAGGGTCAATGAATACTTCTGCACAGTTTTCTTCATTAGGAGGAAGATTGAAATCCATCTTTGAAAATAATGAATGTAGGAGATGGAAAGGCAGATGTGTACCTTGGGAAGATGGGGACAAGGAAGCAACTGGAACAGCTGCATCTGTGCCAGGTCAGTGGGATTCTCTGCAGACTGCTCAGAGGTGGCTAGTGTCTTGTGTATCTTGCTTTGGAGAGGGATAAGAGGGATTTCCTCTCCTCCAATACACATCTGGCCAGAATTTGCTCTCTTGCACTCGGCCTTTCTGGCCAAGAGAACAGGCGTCAGTCACTTTTGGATCCTGTGACTTCAAGAGGAGTAAATCTCACAGTGCAATCTACATATTTCTGAGAAAGGCGTTTGTATACCTGTGAAAGTTGGCAGCTGTAGTGGCTCAATATCTTTTTGTTCTTTTACAGGAGGTTTTTTTCTTCAGGGTATGTGCATGGGGGTGTTTTTTAACAAGCTAATTAAACAGCAGTATTTTCCTCTAATGGAGATTATCTAATTGGCTCCCTATTTAATGGCCTACTTTGATATTTAAACTAATTCATACATATAACCATACATACAGTGGAAATAAGGGCTGGTCATAATGAGAGACTTGTGAGAGGGATAGGCAAATATGAATTGTTAGGTGCCTTTTTCTCTTCTTCATTCTGTTGCCTATGACTCCAAGTAACTCAAGAAATGCAAGACTGAAAATAGAACACAGCATTAGTTTGGCAATTTGGAAGTAAAAAAAAAAAATTTTTTTGTAAATACCAGCACACTTATATTTTAGTAATGAGTGTGTCAGGAGTTTTTTTATTCACTCCCCACATACTACACCACATCTCCACACAGCCCCACTCACTCCCTTGGCTAAAATAAGGAGGATTAAAACACGACTACAGCTGGAAAAGCTCAATTTTTTTCATAGTAGTTTTGAGTAAAGCACATTTGCAATATTCAAAGCGAGTATTTCAAAAAGTGAATACCGAGACATAATGAAATAGTTTTTCATGTAGGTCTTAAGTATGAAAAATTGATTGACTCCATGCCCCTAGCCTTCAGAGGTCAAAGTTATAAGCCAAGATAACATAACTCTTGAACAGGACTCTGGCAGAAAGTTGAAGAGACAGGAATGGCTGAATTGCATCTAGAGGTTATGCTCAGGGTGACGAGGCATTCATTGAGTGTTATCACCTTTATCATTAATGTTTCCAGGAGGAGGTCAGAGGGGACCTGTGACCAGGAATTAAAGAACTCTCTCCTTTCGAGCACTGTGGGAAAAGGTCTGCAAGGTGTGTCTGTCTTTCTCACGTGCAGCCTCCTTCCCTTCAGATGCACGTTTAATAATGTGCACTGGAGGATGAGCCCTGAACCGCCAGGCTCTTCTCCCACTTCTCATCAGGCAAAGTTGGTTTTGCTTAATTTCAGCTGCAGGCATTTGCTTATTTTTTGGTGGGAGTAGGATGAGGAGGATTAAAGCCAGGTCATCAATAAAAAGACTATTTCTGGGGCCTGCAGACAGTTGTTTAGACAGTGAAGCAGCCCAACAGCTGCAGATGGAGATTAAGTAGCAATTGCTGTGCCAGAAAGAGGAGGAAAGGCTAAAAACACTTGTGGCAATGATGACTTAGGAAGAGTTGTTCTCAGTACCAAGTGTTTTCAGACAAAAATTGGAAATTTGCCTTTTCATGCACAAAATTACACAAAAGATTTTTCCTGCACAGCATCTCAATACCTCCCACATCTCAGCATCTGCTCACTTGGACATTACTGAGGTTAAGATTATGCCCTAACTTTTCACTGAAGCTTAAATTCTTTATTCTGCTTCTCACAGTAGTTCTGGAATATCTACTGTGTATCTCTGATGAGTAACAAGCAAGCACATAAAACGTCTCCAGTTGATGTTGATAAATTTTTTTGCTATGGTTTATTTATTTTTCCTTAAAACCTCTGAACATTCATGGTTCTTCTTTTTTTTTTTTTTTTTTTTTTTTTTTTTTATTTTAAAGTTGTGNTTTTTTTTAATATGAAAGTTGATGCAAAAGTACCATGTAAAAAATTTTAAAAAATCATACTTTGTTCCATCCCCTTTCAAAATTTTCCACAAATCACACATCACACCTAATGTGTCAGATATATTGAAATGAAAAATAATAGTATGATTACTTTAAAAGTGCAGATGTGCAGATAAAATCATACAAGAAGTACTTCTGCAATCAATATCCTGATTTACCTGGTGAATAATGTTTCAAAGCTTTGAAAGGCATTGTCAGAGAAAAAAAAGTCATACAGAAACATACAGCCATATGTACATGCCCTTGTTTTTAGGTTGCATCTAGAATGGTGATGTTCTTATATATCTTTTGAGTTTGGCCATCACCTTCATATCTCACAGAAAATGCTGGAAAAGATAATATAAAAATGATAGGAACTGAGACTCTCTGAACCACTCCAGGATGAATTTTCAATATTAAGTTATGAATTAAAACAGGCCAAATTCTTCCCACAGGTATCTCCATTGAAATGTACTGATTTATGCCATAGATAAACGTGACTGCAGGTATCTAACCCCTGATAGGGAATCAGTAGAACTACTTTCAAAATCATGCTGCATAATGTACTGCTTTTGCCTTTAGGTTGGTGATTAAACCTTCAGTTCCTTTTCCCCTGCCTGATTCTGGACTGCTGTGAGATTTCCTTTTCACTGCTATAATTAGCTAAGGAGGCATATTTGGAAAGAGAGTGTTCTAATTACACAGAATCAGATGAAGAGATCATGCAAGATCAGTGTTAGGACTTTCCAAGCTTATCTTGTGCTTCTTGCTGCTGTTACAGAAGGAGCTTTTAACTGATTTTTGAAAAATGGTGTCCCAGTACTGCAGGTGGCTTCATGTCAGCGTGTCCCAGCTAGATTCTGACAGAGGATCCAGAAAAGTGTGCAGAACCTATAGAAAGTCAAGCCTGTGGCTGCAACTTTGGCCAGTTTTTCTACTTTGATCCCTGTGGAAAAGCTCTAGAAAACAGCTTGTCTTGCCACTGTTTGGGTCCTGGCAGATCTCTCCCCACTGAAATACAAAAGAAAAACGCTGTTCATGGGATGCTGCAGATTCCTGGTGGTGATTGCCTTTCTTATTTTCTGTAATTCTTCACTTTTTACTCCTTTCCTATCTTTCCTCCTTGCTCTCTTCCTTGATATTAAATAAAAGTGAATTATCATTTTGGTTACCAACATTTGACCACACTTGTGTCTTCATCTCACTCTGGGTATAATGAAACTCTCCCCCAGCCCAGTGTCCAGTTTAGGATGTGTCCCTGGATTGGGACAATCCCCTGTTTTCTTGTGGTGACTGAGACAAAGCTTTGCTCAGTCTGGTAGCGTTTGGCAAAATGATTGAGTGCTGAGAGCTTGTTGGGAAATGCACATATGGGAGGATAGAAAGCAATGAAAATCCAAACGATAAAATTGCGTTAGTACGTTTGTTTCCCATCATGGGGTAGTAGATGTTGAACAACAAGAAGCTGCTGTCATGGTACTGCAGAAAGAAAGACTTCAAAACATTTGTGTAAAATCAGAAAATGTGCTTTTCTCTTTTGCTAAGTAAAAAGAATATGTCTGTTTCCAGGCTATGTTAAGTTGTATCCTTTCCAAAGGGGTACTTTAATAGAAAAACAAAAATGCATTAATCTTCACTGTAATATGAGACAATAAGAAGCTGTACCTTAAATGGCAGAGGTTAATTGTGGTGCTGATTATAACCCTGCTTTGTTTTGCTATGATACAGCATTCTAACTGGTCTCTGTTCTTAATCCTTTGGAGTTTTGAGGTAACAAATCATACAGCCCTGCAGACCAGAGAATATGCAATGAAAATACAGAGAGATCTGTTTACACACGAAACAATGGAACAAAGAAATACCTAATTAGGTACCTTACATTGATAGTCTTGTAGTCCTTTATGCAGTCTTCAAAAATGCAACGTGAGCTTATACAACGACAGCAATAAAAAAGTGGCATAAAAGGATCATTTGGGATATGTAAGGTGGACTGTTGAAGCTTGCTCTAGGCCATTAGGTATGTTAGCTGCTGATGGATTGCAATTCAGGTAGAGGTGCTTCATTAGAAATTCAGTCTTCAAATTCTAAGCACAAGGCACAAAATAGCAGCCCAATGGGTTAACTTTGTCCAGTTGCCTTCAGCTGGTTGAAGCTTGTGCGTCTTCATAACAGTTGCATTGTTTATGATCTCCAGTTGGTGTGAGGAATTTCTTCAGGCACAGGAATATATTGCCTTATCATTAGTTTTAATGAGTTTGTTACTCATTGAAAAGTTACAGTGCAGTAGTTGACTAAGCTCTCTGCTTTCTAAGAGGTACATTTTCATTATCTCAGTGCTATGGGCAGGGTAGATGTCACTGTTTTAAGCTGTTTTGATTCACAAGGACTTTTTTACCATGACATTAATGATACTTTATAAAATGAAAATGCATCACCTGCCACCTCACAAGACTGTATTTGTTTCTCCCACAGTTACACTGAATTAATAGCTCAGTCAATCAGTCTGAAAAAGAAACCTAAGTCTTGTCTTCCTTTGTCACATCCAAATAATTCATATCTAAAACTAGAAACTCTTTTATTGGTGAATAAAAGATCTTGCACTTTCTCTGAGTATTATCACAATGTTACTGTTCCCATCATTCCCATGAGTTACTCACCATTACACCTAATTTTAGTTGGTGATTTCTCCTCACCAACACAGTCTATATGTCCATTCAGTTTTTCTCCCACAAAATCATTACTGTTAACAAATTGTTACTTCTGAGACTCATCCTTGTGGAAATACTTGAACAACTTTCAATCCAGTGCAAATTACTGTTATTTTTCTTTAGTTGATGCTCTACACAGTTTGTAATTCTTGTACTACCACCTGTCTTTTACACCTGAACTCATCCTTTGTGTTGTAGGACAATGTTGGACATAGAGTAGTTTATTTGAGCTTAGATTAAATTTATTTGAGTTTAGTAAATTTATCTTATTTATTACAACCATTATTGCATTACTCTGGAACAATCTACTTTCAGTAAACTTCAACACGAATTTACCAAACTTCCATTAACTTTTATGTCTGCCTTTTACACACAAGCTTTGAGGTATAATATTTTGCTCAACAGAGATAAAACTAATGCTCTTAAATTTGCTTGTCTAGTGTTGCTTTTTCTTTTCATTCTTAAAGCAAAGTACAAGATCTACAGTTTTCCTGTTGTTTCATGTGATAGTTTTCCTGCTGTTTTATGATATAGTTCTCCTCTCAATATAATTTCCTTTAGGAACTCTCCCTGTTCCTTCTTTGATCAACTTTAATTTGGGGATTTTTTTCTCACCTCCGGATATAGGGTCACTATCAGGTATTTCACCTGGCTGTCTTACCTTTGATCATCAGCAATGTCCTTGTCTCTGTGTTAATTACAAAAAAGCATTTACTTGGGTTTGGGATCATACCGGGCCTTATCTTTATTCTGTCATTCTTAGTGAATGCCTTATGTTTGGGTCATTTTTGAGTTTACTTATTAGACTTCCCAATAACTCCAGTACCTTTGTAGGGAAGGTTCTGACACTTCTTAAGCAATTCCTGCCCTGTTTCACAGAGGAGTAAGCAGAATAACTCTTTCAACATTTCTCTTTTACTTTTGCCAAATTATGCTGCCTGCAGAGGAACTGAAGTGTGACAGAGGGGCAAGGAACAGCAGTGAAATAGAGACCTGCAGTCATCACTGCACTTGCTAGATGCTGTTTACTGGTACTAAATTAGATGCTCTAAGGAAAATAAGTGTGTTGTGAAATTTACGTGTAGCAAGAAATCATTAAAGTAATAGTAAAATATCTGAGAAAATCTTGTCCATGCATGCAAAGTCTCAGCAAGGGAAATGTTAAAAAATAATGTTTAAAGTCCTCAGTAACAGACTTAAAATTTAAACAACTAGTTGGAAAGAAAAAAAATTATGTAGAATCTATGCAAATCCCAATATCCTAAAGGACCTTCTCAAATATATGACAGAAAGGAAGGGCTTTTCAGTCTCTGTGAGGGTGAAAAAATGAAGATAATTTTGAAGGGTCATGTAAGATAATGAATTCTAATACTGAAGTTGTAGAATTAATTATTTGGAGACTATATTCCAGGGGTAATCTGTTTTATTAATTCTGTCAGGTTTCCTTTTTCTGTGTTTTATGTAATTTACCTGTTGCCTGAAATGTAAATCCCTAAGAAGAGGAATATTTTGGTCATACCTTGGCAGCTGCAATAAAATTATTGGTGTAATGAAACTAAACCAGTGTAGCAATGACTCCATGATAAAGTAAATGAGATCATTAGTATGAAAACCTCTGTTCCTCAGTACACTTTCATATCAGCCACTGCAAGAGGATGTTTTGCACTTGTGTCCTTTTTTCATTGGGTGACTTTGGAGTGATCCTTATTTGGTTTCTTTTGGTGTTCAGTAAGGAAAAGCGAAACTATAGCTACAAAAGTAGGAATGGTGTTAAATAGCCATAGGCATGCCAATCCATACTAAGTATGTGCAAACTGAAAACCAATGTAAGAACAATTGGAAAATACATAAAGAGAAAAGAACCTACATGTTCCCACTGCATTCCCCTATTTCTCAACTAGCCAGGAAGAGGAGGCTGAACTTTGTCCTAAACAGATGCAGTTTTACAAGTCCTTCTGCCTGCTCAAACTCCTTTGGGCTCCCTTCATGCTAGACAAGTGCAATTTTAAATCCTCTGTCTCCTTACCAGTCTGGGAGCCCTGGTGGCTTTAAAGGTGTAATATCATCTTCTGGTTGACAGAACCTGATCTGATCCCAGATGTCCCATGACTCTCACTTTTCTGCTATTAAGTTCACATAGATGCTACCACCACTATACTTACTTTCCCTATAAATCCAGCCAGCTGTCTGTCAATCTCAAATCTTAATGCATTTCTGTCTTTCTAGTATTTGCTGCATACTACAAAACTCATTTTCCAGAAAGCTGCCAACAGTTCCAGTTCTGAGAGAGATGGAGAATGCAAATAACAGCAGTGTAAATATATTATTCAAACATAACTTACTCCTTTTTTGGTTGCTGCTTGCTGTCATGTGGACAGGAATAAAATTTAAAACATGTAGAATAACACTGCTGCAATTAGATATTGTTAAGATATTCATAACAGTAAGTTTAAAAAAAGTGTTGTGTAGACTTTTTAAAAAAACATTCTTTAAAAAGTATTCTAGAAACTGTAAGAAATCTGGGAATCATAAAGTAAGAGTGTGAATTTCACCAAGAATATATTAGTAATATCTCTCCAACCCTACCTGAAAAAAAAACAAAAAACAAAAACAGGATACTGTGTCTTAAAACAATATTATCTGCTTCCCAATAACCTTGATAGATGCTCCAGAAGTTATTTATACAAGGGAACTGACAGTGCAGGTTTGAGCAAATTTTGTCTTGTGTATTCGATAGTACAACTGATACAGTGCTTTAATTTGCCTTGAAAGAGCTATTTTTCAGCAACCATTTCTAAAGATTTTTTTTTAACCTCCTCCCTATACAGTTTTTTTTACTTTCTTTTCCCTCTCTTCCTTATCTCCTGTCTTCCAAAACTGAGTTATATCTTATCTGCAGCAATGATGGAGCTCTTTTAATTTAAGAAATGGATCTGAATAAACACACTGAGCTTGGCACAGGTCTGGAGAGGTATTTCCTTTGCAGACCTGGCCACTTGGTGTGTGTTTGCATGTGAGTGACATGGCTGGAACAGAGCAGTAGCTTCAAGCACAGGCCAGTCTGGCAGACTAGCCATGGGGTGGGGTAGAGTTTTTCTCCAAATTTGGGAAAAAATTAGAAACTAGATCTTCCTTTCCCCTTGACAATGTGTCTCTTGTTATGTTGAAATAGGAGAACTCATGGATATCTTGCCAGGTCTTACACATTTCCACTAAATAGCTATCCATGGACTTTTGATTGCTAATTAAATTTGCAGGCATCTATCATTTATCTCATGTTTTGAGGTCTTCATTGCCCTTTTGCTTGGCATCACAGCCAGACACCTGGGAAAAGATAAGATATAGAATTGGTTCATATTGAAAAGCTGGCCGTGTTGCTGATGTGATCTTATCAGACAGTATTGACTGAGCACTTAGAAAGCAAAATTGCTGGCAGCTTCTGCACAGTTAACATACTTTTATATAGAAGCTTACTGCTGGGCTGGAATACCCAAGCTATATTTTGAAAAGGTGCTTCAGAAAACTGTAGAGCAGCATTTTACCCAAGCAAATGAGTCCTTTGACCTCAGTGATGTTGAGTGACATCTTTGCTCTTGACAAGTCATGAAGAAAGTGCTGTACCATAATGAAATGGGCATACATCTTTTTTGTTTTTTTTTTTTTTTGCACTGTAGTTTGAGTTTCTGTGTTGGGATAGTGTTCAGACAGTATTCAGCTCTGTAGCACTATTAGGCCTTTTGATTCCTTGATATAAAAATAAGAAGTATGATATATAATAGGCTAGTTTCTTGTAAGGAAATAGTGTTACATTTTTGCTCTTAAAAACCTCTTGAAGATGTTTTATATCTTTTGTACTGCAACATTTTCAGCATATGACAAAATTATTACTCTGCAGTAAAGAACAAAAACTAAATTGTTGACAGTTATTCATGCATTGTTTTGGTAGATGTCCAGTTTTCCATCTTCAGCCAAAGGTAAACATCATTATATTTCACCCAACTTTCAAAACCAGTATTAATAAATCAGGCCCCATATTTAGAATTGATTATACCCTACCTTCAAAGCAGAGGGCAGATAAAATTGTAGGGGCCAAAACATTAGTGAGTGCAGTTATGAATGCTGAAGCATCATTCCAAATGTTTGTACACATATTTCAAGCAGGAAATGGCCCTCACTAGGCTAAATCTGTACTTGGCAGAAATAACATATTTTTTAATACTCTGTTATGGTGGTGCTTTGTAATTTGTTTGGGTGGGATGTGCTGGGGGAGAGGCAGGAGTGTTTTCTGCCCCCTTGTCAAGTTGAAGGCTGTCAAGGAACGAGGTCTCCATCGGCAATATGGAAAGCTGTGGAGAATGCACATGCCGACAGGAAATATCAAAAGACTGCATGCTGTTCTCTGATCTTGACTTCACAAGACAGCTGGGAAAGCACTTTTTTCACTTTAGTTTTACTCAGTCAGAAAGTATTTACCAGTGTGGCAGCACAGTACAGGAAAAGGACCTTATTAATTCAGGCATCTAGTTTAAAGAGAGGTAGACTCTAATATATGTGTGATATAATGACCACTCGCTCTGCTCCCAAAGTGTTACCCCTGAGCAACAGAAATTAAAATTCATCAATGCGGAAGAAAGTGTGTCACAATGGAAATCAGATATCTGAACCTGGTGGGATAGTGAGACCAGTTTGGAAAAGACTTCTATTTCATTATTTCTCTGCCTTCATAATTCTCTTACATCTTTTATGAGGGTTCATAAATGAATTCAGAAATAGATTTTGAGACAGACTGTCATCCTCCCTCCATCTCAGTCTTGCAAACCACAGGCTGTCTGAGAGTTGGACTGCTTTTTACTTGAGGAGGTAGAAATTGATAAGATTTAGATCAACCAGAAGAATAAGGAGAGTATCTGGAGGGGGAACACCCAAATCCTCAAAGGGCCACTTACTGCCAGCATGAATCCAAGAAAAATTTTTATGCTCAGAGCAGGCTGGTAATGTATTGTATTTCCATAGTGCTTGAATAAGTAGGAAAGGAATTGATTGCACAGTTTTTACTTCTATATTTGCTTAAAACAGAACATTTTCAAATAAATTCTTCGCTGACCCATCTATTTGTAAACATCTGTGGGTACATAACTGTATTTCAGCTTCAGGAAGCACCAGAGGGGGTAAATAATGTGCTCTGTAGCCAAGCTGGTAAATGTTAAGCATCCCTTTAGCTATATTATGGCTTGGCTTGTATGTCTGCAGTCAGGGCTGTGAAGCAGCAGCTGTGCAGCTGCTTCTTTCTCTTAACAGCTACGGAAATTTTGTGCCGGGCGGAATGGGGGGCTGATCTCTTGACTCCAGTGTAACAGGTGAGATAATGAAATTCCTCTAACTGTTGTGTTTTGCTACTTGGATCCTGCTCTCTGTCTTCTCGCGTTAAAAATTTGTACTTCGTGCCTCGCTGGCAGCTAAAGGTGAGAGCAGGTGAGAAGCACCAGCTGAGTGCCACGGGGCAGAGCAGCTGCCGTGGTCACCGTGCTGCCGGGGTCGGGGCCAGCCCGGGCCCGTGGGGTGCGGCCAGGGAATGCTACAGCCTGCTCCCTGAACTGCTGGGGGCGCCTGGGAATCCACACCGGCGCCAGGGGTCAAATTTGTGAAACTACAGAAAAGGCCCTCGCCCTGGGGGAATTGCGGTGTAAGCAGCAGGTCACATTGCACTGTGCCTTGTATGCATCTGGAGAAAAGCACCACCTGATCTCTCATTTTGTTTTTGTCTTTCAGGGTTGAGTAATGAAACCATTAACATCACTGGCTGTTCATACAGAATCAAATATGAGATTGAAAAAAATCTTTATGTGTTTGTTCTTGAATTATTTTGTTTACAGTGTCACAGTTCAAGGTCAAGATATTCAGTTTTCCTTGAAAGGAAGATATCTCTGTACCCAAACTTCTGTTATAAAACTGAGTTGGACTGGTTTGGTTAAGACTTGATATTTCAGCTTTCAAATGGGGAAGCAAATATAAATGATCCCTGGTGGTTCACTGAAACCTCTGCCTACTTGGGAATTTTCTTACTGTGCAAGAGTTTTGATTTAAAAAGAGAAAGAATAATGCTTCAGGTATTTATTTTGATGCTAATTATCTGGTTCTGATATGGACTAGCTGTTCAATTCATGGCATTTCTCTGGCAGGAGCTACCTTAATGAATCTCTCCTCTGGTTTTGGTGGTCTCTAGCAGCTGTCAGCAATGAATGGATGAATCTTCCTTGCTCTGGCTGGGAGTCGTGCATGTGAGTCTGCATTCTCTGGTGTATTAAACAGTCTTTCCTGGCAGTGTTGAAATGTGTTGTCGATAGCTGGTAGAATTCCTATTGATAATTTCTGTAAAAAATTAATTAGATCTTATCTTGTGCTCCACAACCATTCAGCAGGCCACCCCTTAAAGCTCCACTGATAATGCAGAAGCCAGTATTTCTTATTCCTGTACTAAGCAGAGATAGGAGAGAGCAGCAGATCCACACATATGCATACCCAGGGCAGATAAAAGGTAATATTCTGTTCCAACAAGCCAACTTCATATCGATGATGAATGGTATAACAAGAGCTCTGTCCTTCTCTGCTCCCAAGATTTGTGGGGAAAAACATCACTGATTCTTATCTGCAGTTTAAAGAAATGTGCATTCTGGAGAGGGACATGACAACCTGTTTCTAATTTTATTTTACAGTGTCAGTTTAGTCCTTCTACATTGTACCCATTTTTTAGTTATATTAAAAAAGTTGTCTTCAGTGCTTTATATTTATTCTCTGCTTCTGCATAATGTTGGAACTGTTAGAGAAGTTCAGTGCTTGCATTCCTACAGCAGTTCAGAGATTTTAGCACACTACTTACATTTTTGATTTGGGATTGGGTTTGTTTGTAGGTTTTGAGGTTTTTTTGTTCCCCATTGCATTCCTAGGGAGGAGAGCAGGTGGAAAATATTTCCTTGTGCATTCACTTAAACCTGTAATCATGACTCAATTTTGGCATCTGTTTCAGTGATGACTGCTGGGATTTGTATTTTTCCAGGTTCAGATAAAGATACTTTTGTCAACATCAGTCACATAGTCCAATTTGATCTTGTTTATCTTAAATAAACATAACTTTTCTTTATGGATACAGTTTTCTGGAGGGAAGACTGGGAATTTTGTTGACTTTAACATTTGAAACACCTGTTCTTTTTTATGTCTACTTTTATACATGTATATATTTAAAGTTCTTTATTTGAAAGGTTAAGGTGCCACTTCAAGTATCTAGAATGAGCTTTAAAAAATAATATTAAATAAATATGAAATTTAAAAAGCACTAATAGTTATAGAAATATTTCTCAATTTTTAAAAATTTCTCTTAAAGCATGGCTAACTTCTTCCAAACACAATGGCCACTTTTTTGGTTTTTGGTGGTTTTTTTGAGGGGGTGTTGTTTTGTTTGGTTGGTTTGGTTTGGTTTGCGGGTTTTTTTTACTGATTTTATGAATTGATTTGACTCTAACCTAAAGAAATTAGAAGTACATAATTGTGTGTGGACATACATACTCTGCTTCTCAACCATTGTAACAGTCTTGAGGAGTGTTAAGGTAACTGTTGAGAGTTTTCAGAGTAGTAAGAGGGATACTGCACTTTGGTAGAACAAATGGGGGTTGGCATTTGCTTTTTTTCCTACTAGACCTAAATCTATGAGTTGGAAATTAACATTTTTTCATAGATTATACCATGTCATTGTATGTGTAGATTATAGTAATCATACAAAAACCTGCTTGTTTCATCATTATCTTGCACATTTTTCTTTCCTTAAGATATTTAAAAAAGGATTTTAGGTCTCTTGGGAAAACATGACACAATATCTTGGTTTTGCATTAAAAAAAAAGTTAAAATTTCCGTGCACCTAAAAGGATTTTGATGCACAGACGAATGATACAGATGTAATTGAATAACCATGTCACCCTCAAGCAGCTCGCAGTCTGCCTAGAAGTCAGCTCAATGTCATTTACTTTTTTCAGGAGATCTTTGGCATCTTTCAATGGACCAAGCACACAAAAGGTGTCGGGCTTTGGGGGTTTTCTTTTCTTTTCTTTTTAACAGTTAGCTCTTTAAATAAGTGTTTTCTTCTCTCTCTTAATTATGCACTATTCTGCCCAGTGATATAAGCTTTGGGCAACTACTTATTAAAGTTCTATGTCATTATTCTGAACAAGTCGGTGAAAACACATAAAAAGTATAAAAAGAATATGACTATATGACAAGAATTTTGTGAGTAATAAGTCTATCTTTAAGTTTGCTTTTACAGGGATGCATTTTAGTGTAAAACGCTACTTTTATTAATGTTAGGCTATACTTAAACCACAACTCATATATAGACACATTCTCACTATTTTCATGTATCTATAAAACTTGATATTCTTGTCTTAGTAAAATAAGTGATAAACTTGTACTTTCTTTTCAGTGGAGGAAACTTCTCCTCACAAATCTGTGACATTTCAAGCCAGAACACACAAAATGACAGAAATAACTGAGTGTAATAGTGTAGGACATTTTCACTTATGGAAATAATGGTGTTTACTACTCTGAGTGTTTTAAGAGAGCATTAAATGTATCCCCAAATTTGTTATAGGTTTTCCTCATTTATTTTCTGCTGTAGTCCAAGTCAGAACGCAAATTGAGAAGTGCCCCATCAAGTGAGTTATCTCTTGCCACTCTTTATCTTTGAGAAGCAAAATCCTTATCAGGGAGAAGATCTTTAGAAGCCAGCCACGGACCATTAGCTCTAGATATATGTATATCCTTCAACTTTACCCCATGCGGGCTTTGTAGTTAATGACATTCTAGATATGCATCTTTCAGTTCTGTGCTTTAATTAATGATCATTTTTGCCATTATCAAGTCTGTTCTTTGTGAGTATATGTGAGGTCTTTGCCACCTATCATCAGTCAAATGCTCTGCGTATGTTTTTGCTCACACTTGCATGGTGACAGTATTTAATGCAAGCCTTAGAAACTTCCTACCTTGTCTAAATAACTAATAGACCATCACATTTAAGAGTCTGCCTAAACACAAGGTTTTGTACAAGTCTTTTTTGTGGGCAAAAATACAGCTCTCATCTGGAATAAAAGGCCCCTGTATGTCACTCATCACAACAGGGCAAAATGCTTACCATCTATTAAACTGATCAGCTGTTACATCAGAACTGCTGTTTAGGACCATTTTTGTGCTGAATATAGCAAGGTTTGTGATGAAAGTACACAAAAATCCCTGTATGTTTGATTTATTTTTGTACTTTTCCAATTTTCTACCTACCCCTTTCAACCTGACTTGCTGACACTCTTCTGGTCATAGTCACTGCTCTCAAAACATTTTGAAACCTGAAATGAGACAGAATACATACCTGTTCATTCTCTATCTTCTCTTCCCTTGGTGATGTACTTAGGTTAAAAAAAAAGTAAATGACTCTGTTACTTGTTTCTTTTTGAAAACTACTCGTCAGTTTATTTTTGTGTCTCTGAGTGACTGAGAAGGGAAAAGGAATATTTTATTTGTTCTGTAACAAAAATCTTCCCTTTATTGGCATTGGAATTAAGCGTAGAAATAGTGCAAGAGTAAGGAAGAAAAATATTAAGCAAATGGGTTTTACATGGAACAATTTCTCAAGGAAATGTATGAATGTTTTAATTGCAAAGTGAAAATATTTTCACAAAAGTTAATGTTAAAGTGAAAGCTTTCTGAAGTAAAGCATCTACTCACCACATGAAACAGAGAGGAGCTCAAAATTGTAGTGAGGGAAGGATAGTTTGCACTCTGAAGGATGATGAAGATGGACTTACCTACTTCATTTAGGTCGATGAAAGCTTTTATTTACTGAAATGAGCATGAGATCAAGGCCTGAACATCTATCTGTACTGTCAGGTGGAACTTAAAACTGCATCCAAAAAATGAGCATATTTAGCAATGAAATAGAACCAAAGCATTGCAAACATCGATGAAACATTAGAGCAATGACAAATGTGTTATGATATACCTTTAGAATGGGATTAATCTGGCACATAAATGGACCATATGGTGCAGAGTGAGAAGTACATGGGGGTCCTTTTGCACATAGAAATTAGATACATCTATGTAGACAAACATAATAGCCAAAATATGTTGATATATAAATGTATATATTTCATTAAAAGCATGTTTTGAATAATAATATTCTCACAGGAAAAAAAAGTAATAAATTCTGTTTCTGTTACTTGGATAGAAAGCATTATATGGTAAAATCTGCTGCTAAAATAAGCTTGTTAATGAACATGTGTATCAATTATGTAACTTCTGCACTCATTACAGTTTTGAAGATTTAGCCTTCAAAACAAAATGTGTTTGATTTTATGTGCATTAATAACCTTCCAAGTGACAGGTAAGCATGAATGTAAATGAAACTGAACTTTTTTTTTAACATATATTTTTAGATCAAAAGGTACCGGAGATGATAAACATTTGCTCATCAAATGTAGCTTAGACATCTCTGTGGTTTACACCAGTGAGTGAAACTGTAAATGAAACTGCTCTTGCAAGGAGCTAAAGGACACCACACCAGGCCCTTTGGGGTTTAGGTGATGGATCTGTCTCTTTGAAAAAGTTTCAAGTTCTTAGGCAGCACATGGAGCTGTGTTTTGTATCTCTCAGTAGACAGATCTTGGTTAATCCATTACAATCACTAAACAGCTCCCTACACTGTATAGAAGTCCTATTAAAAACAATAGCAGAGAAATTTTTAGTGCAATTTCTTCTGCAGCTTAATGGCTTAAGGAAGGTTTTTTCTGTGTGCACTGGTCCTGAACCTTTGCTTAACAATTTTCTTTCCCAGTTCTACAGGCAGGACTGGCAAAAAGTGTATTTCTGTTTCCGGTACCTCTGTAACGAAGAAAATGTGTTGCTCCCAAGGCAATAATCTGCTTTGTTTTGTTTTATTGTTTTAGATAATCAAATATCTGTGAAAGACATTCAATAAAGTCATTTGTGATCAGTCTTCCAGTCATAGAAAAGCACAGGAAAAGGTTTTTCTACTGAGCTTAATCTAAAAAATTCAATTTAGTGCCCATTCCTTTGTTGCTAGTGTTATCATCATGTACACTGTTTTGCACAGGGCCAGAAAAAAACAGGGTTTGATATCCAGTTAGTGTTACCTGGGTGAGTGAGGAGTTATCATTTGTAAAATTGGCTCAGTTCACAACAGAGGAACTGTACCTTATTTCTCACACCACAAGGCAACTGAAGCTTAAGGGCTGCTTTTGGTATTTGGGAAAAAAAAAAAATTATCACTGTGACCTCTGAACCCAAGTCCTACCCTGTAATAATTGGGTTAAAAGAAAATTATTCACAAAAGAGTATTGGGGTTTGAAGCTGCAAATAGTATCATCTTTGCTGTTAATGACCAGCACAGGAATTATTTCATTGTAATATCCAGAAGCTGCTAAAACCCAAATCCATTGAGATTCACAATTATCATTAATGGAATAGCATATTTTCAGGATGGTGGAAAATAGCCGGGCTTTAATAAAATATTAATGGGCAGAAACCCTGGATTAAATATTCCTCTTTGTGCCTTTGGAGGTTATATTCTATGGTTCCTCTACAGCCCATCAGTAAATAATGATCTAGTGGCAAAACCTTCTGGGACATAGTATAGCTTAGTAGAGAAATGCTGTGTAAAGTTAAATTATAGCATTTACATATTTTCTATTTTGTAGAGTAATTACATTGTTTACATGGAAAAAAAAAAGTCAAGTCAGTACTGATAGTCAACTAAATTGCATCAGTATAGGTAAATTACTGAGGCTGAGCTGGAGGCATTTTCAACATGTGATTCCATCAATACAAATGGGATCTGTCTGTACAGCTCCTTGGCACTCTGGATGCTTGTCTGGGGGAACATCACTGGGCAGCATCTCTGTCAAAGGGAGCTCTGCAGTTTAAAGTAGAAAAAGAAAGAGAAAGAGGCTTCTGTGTGTGTCTTGTCCTGGTAATCATAATAGAATGACTTTAGTATTGCTAAATTGAGAAGGGGCAACTGAATTTCCCCTGAAAATCAAGATGCAGGAATCTCTCTGTCCTGCAGACCTGATGGAAAGTGTGGTGTTGAAATTGGTTAGTAATGCAAAGTCAGGGCTTTGATAGCCCCATTTTTTAATATAAAAATTCTCTTGGCTTAAAATTGGTCTTTCATTTAATAAGAAAACATTCATAATGACATTGCAGCATCTCATGAGAGCTGCACTTGAGCCAAAGCCACTGAAACATGTGGAGAACACGGATAAGTAGCAATTTAAATATGGCTTTTAACATGAACTGTGGCCTTGGGGAAATTGTAGGCAGCTGGACCACAACTCACTTTTCATCTGATTGCTACCTACCAATTGTGTTAGAAAAAAAAATTACCAAAGTGAACACTGCACCAAGACATTTCTTGGCATCAAAGATTATATCTAGGTGTCTTGGTGTTGTTGGTGTCAAAGATTATGTGATTCATTTGTGTTTAAAAGTCAAAGAGCATAGTGACATGGATTACTTTAGAAATTAAAGCAGTTTGTTATTCAGCCACATGTATGGACTATAAAACATGTGAAGTTATTTAATTTGAAATGTACTTAAATTTCTGCATTTTCCAATTTTTTTAATTGGAAAATTATTGGATAATATTGATTGTAAGTGGTTGCTAATGTGATGTGGAATAGGGAAGATTCCAGCTCCTCAAAACGAAAGGTATCTTTCCAAACCATAACAGTTCATGAAAGCCATTTCCTCACAGAGGCTTAAGGCATACACATGGTTGCCAGGAGGATTCTGGAACACTTGAGAAAAGAAAAGTGGGCAGATAGGAAAAAAATGCTTTTCTTCTTTGACTTGCAAACATACTAAATCACTATTTCATTTTCTTGCATGAATTTCAATAGCATGTAAATTGTAAATGACAAGTATCTGAGAGAGATCTGAATGGATGGATGTCTGCTGTTTGCTTTGTTTGTATTCTGGTTTGGGATTCTATGAGAGTGGAGAAATCTTTTTGTTTGAAAATTGTAAGTCTCAAGAGGCTTAACAGAGTTGGAGCTTTATTATGCTAAATGGCTGCTTCTGTATTACTGTGCTCTGCTTAATGATATTTGGGAAATATTCTTCTTTCCTAGGAAATTTATTGAACATTATCTTATAGCTTTTAGCTTATTTAACAAGTTAAGTAAGGATCTCCCTTATTTGTGTACATTAAACAAAAAAATCAATATAAGGAGACAGCAACAGGTTTTGCATTTTAAGATTTACTGGACATGACTGGCACTGACTTTGTGTTAAGCTATTTTGCCTTTTCATAGCCAGCTGTTTTCCTTGCTGGAACCTGGTGCTGAGTGCTGTGTAATGCTGAGCCTTTTAGGTTCTGCTTTGTCTTATGTAATAGAGACACATCCCTGTCACACAGCTCCTTCTAACAAGATCTGATAGCTCTGAGATGGTCCTGTGCTAAACCTGGATGCTGCCATGGGTAGTGCATTATGAAGGCAACCAGATCTCTGGATGACTGAGAGAGAGTTTCCTTCTTAATGGATGGCTGATGGTGATGGCAGCTATAGTTATTAGAGAAATTTTGCATATGAGTGAGGAATCTGAAAAGTGGGAGATATACATCTTCACTTCTTATTAATGCAGTAAGATTTTTTTTTTTTTTATAAGTGGGTGTTGCAACTTTACAGGCTGTACTGTATGTCTGAATAATAAAAATGTGACTGTAAAGATATTTTTATTTCTGGGTAGTAAATAATATCTCTGCATTATGAGCTGCAACTATACACAATATACGAGGATTTGTAGTCACAGTATTCTCACTACTCACAAGGAAGTATACACAACAAATGATTTTATTGATTTTCAAAATACTTGAACTAAGTATGAAATGAGTATAAACATAATGCATATATAAAAATGCACAGATCTATGCATGTCACTTGATTGATTAGGTTCTACGCCTGTGCATATGGAGGAAACAAACACTAAAGCCATAGCTCTACAGAACTGTTGCAAATGTGAAACTAAATTTATTAAACTGGTCAGACTGTGAGACTGTTGGAGCAAGAGAAGGTTAATGAAGTTACAATACTGACTTACACACAGTTCAATACCATCTGACTTAGTTAATGGAGGAAATGTGTGCTATAATTCATACCTAAAGGTAAAGGTAGCACTAGTAGATGTGCCTGGTACTTTTGTTTCTGCATTGTCGGTGTAAAATGCTTGTACAAAATCTTTGCAATGGCTCAATTTCTTTCCAGGTAACTGCCCTGGTTTTAGTTTGCTGCTGGTTTTGCTCCTGTTACACTGTGAGGTTACACTCAGGAAAATTAGTTGCTCAGTTAAATGACTGTGAAACATAAATACTTTGAGTTTTCAACTGCTTCTTTTCTTTATATCCTTATTTGTGCCCCTGGATGTATGTGTAATTATGACTGACTTCTCAGAAAACTGTATCTTGACTGCTTACACAGCTTTATGTTTGTTTCTAAATCTCTTGATGAAAATGCAGTTGTGGTTACTTTGCCTGGTGTTGAGAAGATCATCCTTGAAGAACTTGATAGCCAGGTTTTAGGAAGTGGCAATATTGTGTTAAAGTTGCTGTTGACCAAGAGTTACAAATGTGTAGCAAGTAAATTTTAAATAGACTTATTTTATTTTTCTCTTAATAAAACACTAATCAGCATCTGGAAAATCAATTAGTTTCATGTATTTTGAATTATTTACTCCAAAATGTGACATCATCTGGGCTGAGATATTTGTTGGTTGTTTTTTATAGCCATTTATGGATCCTGCTATCAGTTGAATTTTGACAAGCCTACATTTGTGTGAAGGTGAAGAAGTCCACTGGACATCACTGGCCTCAAGAACCCCAAAAAGTGTCTGTTCACCTACTGTGAAAATTTTTGAAGCAATTGGAATTGTTTGGTATCCTTATAGCACTCTAGTGAGAGTGCTCGGACGAAACTGTGTTCACCATTTTTTTAATGATATTGGCTAAATAGATTTATCAAGTTCCCAGACAAAGCAAAATAATCCATTAACATAATATGTATATTTTATTTATTTATTTATTTAGGAATTGACATCGCATTTTTGCCTTGTTCTTTCATTGAGTGAAGGGGTGCCAACATATCCAGTATCTGAAATATCTGTATTTCTTGATATTTTTCCATTGTACACCATTTTAATGCTAAGTACGTGAAGACTTTAAGTACTCAGCTTTTAAATGGCTGTAATTTTCATTTGCTACCCAGTAGAAGAACTTTATCTACAGCTTTATCACTGTTAGTTTCAGTCAAATTAATCTTCATCAATATTGCTGTCCTTCACATCATCCTCTGGAAAACTTAAAAGGAAAATAGCTTAATTAGGAACAGCAATGGCATTTCACTTTCAGAGAGCTGGAATGTTCAACACGCTGCGTTGAAACAGCATTCTCCCTTTAGAATAATTTACATGTCAGACACTAAATAAATATGCATTCAATGGAAGGAATTTGTGTAACCAGTGTACACAGAGCAAGGTTTTCTTGTGTTCAGGAATTTAAAAAATTTCATTAGAAACAATTAATATTCTTCTACTGTTACACGAGCAAGTCAACATCTTGTGCCATGAACTGTAGGGATGATAGAAATTTTAAAATATAATGAAATTTGACTAGATGCTTATACTCTCATATTTCCATTTTTGTACTTCATATTGTGTTGCCATTTTTATCAATAGCTGTTACTTGGCTTTTTAATTGGAAGATGAAACATTTAATGGTGATCTTGGTTCTGACCTGAGTGATTGTGAATACTTTCCTTATTTAGCACTTAGTAACTCAAAGATGGAAAAGACAATGTGTTTTGTAATGCTTAAGGAACATATAAGTTGCTCACAATAGGGAATGCTTATTGCAATTAATTCCATTAGCAAAGAATAACTACAAATATTCTCAGAAGTAGGTTTATGCAGACATATTAGACGAGTGCCCTGAAGGATAATATGTAAAAGTGGCAAGTGATTAGTGAGCTTGACATTATATTTTATAAAACTGAGTATTCTGGAGATGCCCACTGCCCTAAAACTGATCCAAAAGAACAATAGAGGTTAACCAAAAAGTCTGTTTTCTTCCGCAGATTTGTCCAAATGGCTGTCAAGAAGTCTTCTGACCAGAAAATGACTCTCAAGTTCCTGATAATCTGATTTGTTAAACCCTGGAATCCTTTTATCAAAAGCAAAAAGATGATGGCCAGTCTCCTCCAATAGTCTCTGTATTCCCAGTGGTATTTTCTATATCATCTGTATGTGTTTAAAAATACACTGTTAATGCAAATGAGATCTAAGGAAGGTGTGCTGTAAATTGTAAATCTGTATGATCTAAATTATTTCAGCTGCAGGATTGATAATGATTTTGGAGCTTCACATCAAGGAGTCTGTAAGCCTCATCATTTCTCCTTTACAGAGAGGGCAGGACCATCACCTCTCCAAACATGGCCAGCTGAGAATGAAGCCCCATTTCCTCCTTTTGTCCCTGGCTGTCACAAGCTGTATGAATTGATAATTGATCTAATAGTATGAATTATGAAACATCCAGTCCAAAAATAAGAATCATGTAGGTAATGTTGTTTTTTCATGTAGTACTTTAGTTACATATTTTGAGGAGGAAAAAAAATTCTCATTTCAACCTGGCCCAGTGAAAGACATCCCTGCTCATGGCAGGGCATGGGAAATAGATAATCCTTAAGATCCCTTCCAACCCAAGCAATTCTGTGATCTTATTGTTCAACATAGATGGATAAGAAGAGATGTTTTCAGGGCGTTATGTTTCCCAAGAGGAGAAGAAAGGAATTGTGGTGATTACTGATGTGTCTTGGCTGGTTACAGGTGTCAGAGAAGGAATGCAGCAGTAATAGAGAAACACACCAGGAACTGGTCCGAGCTTGGTAGTGATTCAAATAATAACTGGTACAAGCAGTGTGAAAGTAAAAACCACTTTCTTTTGTTACCACTTGCAGCTTCTTAAGTATTTTCTTTGTTGAACAACACCCATTATCTGAGATTACTCCTGCTACTTTCAGCACTTTTATGCTGCAAACTGCACAGCAAGTAAAGGTCAAATATAATTAGCTGGGGAAAGTTGCTGTTTGTTTTCATCCTCACCAGAGCTTTTTTAAACTTGTAATTATGAAGAGAATAGGTAATGTGACAGAATGCATCACCAATGAAAATTTGATACATAGTGGAAACAATATTTTACTCTGTAGTAGCAAATTTATTTTATTATACTCTGTCAAAGTTTCATTCATAACTAGCCCAGAAATAAACTGACTTCACAATGAGAGAAAACTCAAGCTTAATTTAAAACCCAAAAAAACAATGCTAAAACAATTGTACATTTAAACTTTACAAGAGAAAGGAGCTTGGAAATGTGTGTAAAGCTTGAGAGAAAGGTGAAGTGCACTGTGTCATGACTAATGATACAGAAGCCTTCAAATGCCATGAACTGTCAGGAATGAAAAAAGAACTGTCGGGATTGCATGCTTATTTAATCTTCCTTCTCCATCTTCTCCACTTGGAGCTCTTGGATATTTTTCCTTCTTCATATTTTGCTGCTGTATGGTTATTCTATTGGAAGCAGGAGTCCAAGACACCACCAATCCAAATGTCATCATAACTTTTCAAATTACCTCTCTGGTCCATGTTCAGCTCACTAGCAAGTACAAATGTGTGGTTCTTGGACCTGATGAGAACAGGGGAATTACAGCAATAAAATCAGTTAGGGCAAGGTAATAAATAAGTTTCCCATTTCTATTGCTTATTTCACTCATGATGGTTAGTAGCAGTTGTGTGCATTTCACAATACACTCTGAAGAAATGGTATGTTTAAACAAAATTTGCTAACAATGAGCATCTATAATTAAGATGGTAGGATTCAAAATAAGCAGCCTGGATTTTAATCTCTCTGTGTTTGAATAGAGATCTGTGAGCATTTAGTATGGATGTAATAACTTGACAGCTTAATGTGCAGAATTCAAATTCCTATTTGCAACTTCAAATACTATTTTGGTGGTGGTTTGGAGGAGAGGGGTGGGGTTTTTTTCATTTTTGGAAATGTCATGCAAGGCATCAGAAAAAAACATGTGAAATGGCAGCATCAGTAATAGGGATGTGTGTTAGGACCATGTAAGTATTTGTAGTTTAGGACAAAACCTGGAATTGCTGAAATGTAAAAATAATCACTTTTACCTAACCTCACAGAAGCCAAACCCAAAAGGAACTAACTTCTCAAACTCTGAAAACTACTTGGTTTCAGCTGAATTGGATCAAAGAGATTTATATTTTATTGAAATTGGAGCATTAAAAAAAAAAATAAAAGCAGTTCCTTCTTGAACTTAGATTTAAATTTTTAAAAAAGCATGCAAACATGTTCCTCATTAAGTATGTTAATTGATTTTTTTTTCCAAACAAGAATGCATGCCCACCTTTTTAAAAATAATGGAGCTGTCTTTGACTTTTTTATAATAATGTTTTAATATAATTGTAAGCTCAGTTTTTCACCAAGTCTTTATCATTTCACTGCCACCAGTCACAAGCTAGTGCTGCATTCATGACAGTTGTTTCAGAATATGTTAAAGTGGTGAAGGTGAAATATAATTAACAGTGTGTATCACATAAATGTTTCAATCAATTTAAATTAGTCACTAGGTGGCCATGTATCACAGATGGAAGTGTACGATTTAACAAGAAGAAAATCCTTATTAATAATGCAGTTCTTATTCTAATAATGGATTAATAGGCATTGTCTGGAATTTCTGCATTGTCTGACATGATTTTAGTAATTTTAATCTGAAAACATGAAATTTGTTCTTTGCCGTCTAAGTGTCTGTATCTACAACACTCAAAAATAAAGTAGGTATTGGGATCACAGGCAAGGCTTTCTTGAACAAAGAAATTTAGATTTGTTTAGAATGCAGCATTCTAGGGTGTGCATATGTATATGGACCCAATCTGTAGGACACACAGTGTCTGTCCTCGTCCTCAGGTTCCTGGGGGCTTTGTTCAGCATCAGACTTGAGAAGTCAAGTGAGGGGATGTTGAGTTATTTTAATATAAATCACTCCCTTTTTTTTTATTTTCTCCTCATGAGGTGCTTTCATAAGGATAGGCTCATTCCCACAGAAGTTTTTACGTGTGCTGCCTGTCCTTTTAATGCTGTTAAACATTAAAGTTAATGTTTGCCTCATTTGTTTCACTGGTCAAATTTATTCAAGAGAAACCCTTCACCACGTGCAGGATGATAAATGTACTCTCCCTCTGTAAAATATTTAGTCGATGATCTTTCAGCTAAAAAATTAATAGTCAGATATCATTCAGGAAATGACCAGCTCAAATTCTCATACCTTTAGCAAGTTAGATGCTCTTGCATTTTGTTAATTTTCAGGGAGTCATTCTTCTTCCTACAAAAAAAAAAAAAAGAAAGAAAGAAAGTACAGCATGGGTTTCTCATTTGTAAATGTTATTTTCAGTCTGCCAGCCTCTGCATGTTTAGAATGTTCTGAAAAGGAAATGTATCATTTTTGGATGCAATTAAATGTATATTTAGTGCTGGATAGATCAGATGGAACTCTTACAGATATTAGGATTGAAAAAGATCCCCATGTTTTCTTAGCTACAAACATGCAAAAATAAATAGAGTTGAGTTAAAATAAATCATGTCAAAACTTTGTTACCTAAGGAAAATTGTCAAGTTCTTCCATCTTAAAATAGCAAAAATAGGAAAGATACACTCAGCTGTTTGCCCACATTTATTGTATATTTCATCATGTTGATTTTAAAGCAGATGTCTTTTTTTCAAAATTTATACAAAGAAATAGAAAAAGTAAATATTTTCTTGAATGAATTTACATTAGGCTGTTTGAGAAAGTAAATAGAATTAGCTTGTACAATTTATATGATATTACAGGGAACAAAAAACAAAAGCTAACCATTTTCAGCTGTGTCAGGGTTCCTTGTTTTGGTTAAATATTCCAGAAAAATGCCATCTATCAAAAATTTTCACATTCCACACAGAAAAATTTTTAAGCATTACTAAATACTTTGACATATTTGAAAAATTGAGTCCTAGGTCCTAAAGGTCATAGGAGAAAGAGAAAATATGCTCTGTCTGTGCCAGAATGGCAAATAAAGATGATAAATCTGGAGTTGGAAACAAGGTACTCAGTTTCATAGACCCCAGCTTCATCACACTCAGTTGTGGTTTAGTCTGGCCTTTACTGACAAATAAGTGTATACAACAGGGAAGTGGTGGTCAGTAGATCATTGCCCAGGGTGAAGTCTGGTGAAGAGAAGGGTGGAGAAGGAAACCAGTGCTATAGAATAGATTTTGAATGCTCATCATGCTAAGTCCTTTTAACTATTAATTTATTTGGCATCGGGGGATTTTTTATTTGGTTCTGGGTTTTTTGGTTTCTCTTTGTTTCCAGAGGAACGGTAATTAAGTTAAAGTATGCCTTAACCCTCTCCTTTCCTACAGTATTTTAAAAAATCAAATATGTGGCAGGCCTGTAAAGTGTTTGATTCTAAGAACAGCTGGTAAGAAAAGCAGTCAAGGAAACTTGTTGTTGTGATTAAAACAATTCTATTCACTAAGTATTTGCAATAAAGATGTATTCAGACAGCTGAGCATTGCTTATGCTGTAGGTAAATTTATTATTTTATCCTAAATAGTTTTGCCAGGCTACTGTGAACACATAAAATCTGGAAGAGCTTTGTGAGACACAAAAAGGAACAGTGAGGTTTTTCTACTTGAGTACTGTGTGTCATGGTGATAGTGTGCACCTTTGGTGTGAGAGAATTTTATAGTGACAGGTAGACACAGTGATGCTTGTAAACAGGCCTAACATTTGACTGCGAGCTAATTGCAGCATTTAACTTTATGTTTTAGACTTATTCCCCTTTGAACAACACATAGTTCTGTCTTCATTAGCATCAGCAAGTTAAGGTCTAATGTCTTTTTCCTAATTTCTTAGTAAAATAGCTAGTATTAGTAGGCATATAAGAGAAATCTCCAACATCATGATCATCAACAAGTGAACACTCTAATGAGAGAAAATACAAGTGGAGGGAACAGGGACTGACAGCTGGTGGTGGTCTCTGGGTGCAAGGCAGAGCAATAAGTTCTCCCTACCCTGCTGAACCTTACCCAAAAGAATGACAGGAATTTTCTTCCTCTGTGCTGTATCCATAAGGGAAAGGATTCTCTGCAAAAGGGCGGGTGAGAGTTTTGGATGAACCAAAGCTGCCAGTCCATGCAGTCAGTTGTGCAGGAACACTGGCAGAGGACTGGTTATGTGCTCTGAACTCCCCCTTAATGTGGAGTTTTGGCCATTCTCCCCAGCACTGGGCTTTGGTGGAAGACTGGAATCTTCTAATACAGAGCATCACCCTCTGAACTGTCTGCTCAGATGCTGGGGAGTGCTTCCCTCATCACCCACTGAGGTTCCATGGTAACACATGCTTTGTAGTGAACACAGTATTTAAATATCCAGGTTTTACTTAGATGCTTCAGCACAGTAGTAGAAAAATAAGTGGAATGAGAAATACTCTAGACCTGGATGAAGATGTAAGGTTCTGCAAATTTCAGGTACAATATCAACAACCAAGAAATGTTTGCACAGTAGCCCACTGGTAAATGATAGCTATTTGTGGTTCCCCAGTATGCAAATGTCTTAAATTTCCTTGTTTGTCATATATGCATACTGTGCTATATATGTACTATAAATGCATACTGTTATTCAGAATCAAGAGGAAAAAATGTACTTCATGGCAAGGTAATAATTGTACTGTACATCCATAAAATAGTTTG
Organism: Promerops cafer; assembly: GCA_013398275.1. Taxonomy (NCBI): domain Eukaryota; kingdom Metazoa; phylum Chordata; class Aves; order Passeriformes; family Nectariniidae; genus Promerops; species Promerops cafer. The sequence goes on from VZSE01008041.1 coordinate 151,158, forward strand.
TAATTTATGGGGACAAAAACATTAATGTTTTTTACCATTTAGAAAATATCAGTTGGTTTTTTTTGTAACTTTAGGTACTTACATGCTCTATGAATATTTTCATTGTTAAACTAACTCATAATCTCTGTTTAGTTTCTAAATAGTCTGAGAAAAAATTACAGCTTGTTATAGCTCATTAAAGTGAGGACAAGCACAGAGATGCATAAGGACAGAGATGTGTGTGCATCAGCTCTGAAACCTATACTTTTAAACTCTGGACAAAGAAAGCAATTTAGTTTAGAGTGGTCTCAGTTATTTCCATAAGAAAGAATATGCTGCCTTTAAAGTGAATTGTAAAAGATTGGTAGCTGTTATCTTGTGTCCTATTTGTAGCATACAGATTGGATGCTAACACAGACCTTTCTCACCCTCAGCCCTGAGCATATTCCAAGAGCTTCAAATTATGCAGGGCAGCCATTATTGGCACACCTAACTCTTCCATTGAGGCTTTTAAAATTAAATTATCCACCCTAAGGATCTTCTCCATACATTTGTTCTCTATAAAACTACTGAAAGTGTGAAGGGACAAACATTGTTGTTAGTAAGTCACAGTAGAAATTACTGTGTTTACTGGATATCCTGGTTTGATGGGGACTGTTTTAATTTACAACTGGCCAAATTAAGCTGTTATATTTGATTTTAAATCTGCTTTTTTCTTTCTTTCTTTTTTCTTTTTTTTTTTTTTTTTTACAAAATCAATGTAGTGTTTGTCAAAGATAACTAGTTTTTGCCAAAGGAAATGTAGACATTTTTTAATGCTGAGAAAGACCGAGCTCAATCCTAGCTTATACAGATAAGTTTATATAAACCACATATCATAAGAAGCTGTTAATATTCAAGGATTATTAGTATAAATCCCTTTATAAAGCAGCCTTACTTTAGCTTTTGAGTGATATTGCAACATTGTTTTTCAATGAGACTGTCCTTGAGAATCAACAAACTCCGTTTCACTAAGAGGGTTAATTAAGGTCGAGTCTATAATGACTTAGGAGGAAGCACAGACTGAAGCAGCCATATATCTGATTGAGATTTCAAGGTCTCTGCAATGCATTAAAACTTTGAGGCTGTCTAATGTGGACAGCATAACATGTTCTGCAGCAAGACACTCTTGGAACAAACCTAAAAAGAGATCCAGTTCCTTTCCCTGAAGGTTTGTTTGACAGTGCTTTTCCAGCAGAAATCTTCTGCTAGTCAGCTTTGTTTCCGAGGGAGTGCACCAGGTCAGGGAGCAGCGTGCTGATCAGCCAGCTTTCCTGGGTTTGTCCGGGATGCAGGAAGTTCATGGCTGCAGCTGCAGCAGGGGACCGAGCCACGCTGTGCATCTCGAGGGTGAGCTGTTCTGTCCGTGGTGCTGCGTACGTGGTGACCCTCTGCTCTCGTGTGTGACCACAAACATCGAGGGCTCGACCCCCTCTTCTTCCACTGGGCAGCACCCTGCCTGCAGAAGGGAAGGAGCAGGGCTGGAGCTGCTGCTGAAGAGGCAGAGGCACTATCTTGATGGCAGAGCAGGAGCCTGTGTGTCCCTGGTGATGGATAGCAAGCCATGTGTCAGTGAACCAGCCTGCTCCAGCTCTGGTGCTGCTTTGGTTCTTGAAATACATGAGGAAAACCAAGGTGGGGGAAAGTTTAAATGCTGTGAAACTGCAGAAAGAGAAGGGGATGTATTAAACCCAAAGGGAGAGGGAGACAAAGGAAGGGTTGGGGCTTTCTTGTTTATGTATGTATATTTTCGCCTGTTACAGTGAAGTATGGGGCAGTTTGGGGTTTTTTTCCGTCAAATAAAGTCCCCACCAGTGATCAACATAACTTTCCAGCACAGCTTCCATTGCCTCATCTGTACAGTCATTTGTGTAGAAGGGAGGACTCATCAAATGCTTCTCCTATATTTTCAGAGCAGTGTTGAAAATTCAAATTCAGCAGAAATCATCAGACTCCATCTCTTCAGTTTCTGGTAATTTATATTGTGGTATTTTTGTCATTTTTACAGATCTGCAGTAATAAGGATGAAAACATTGAAACTTCTAAATCCAAGCAAATAAGTGTCATGAAAAAATATAGCTGTCAAGGACAACTGGAGGAGTACTACTGCTGAGTGGCTTAGCTTTATAAAGCGACTTGAGCTCTCTCCTTCGAACAAATACTATTTACAAGAAGTTCAGGCTATGACAGCAGCTCTAAGGCAAGATGTTTAATTTCTCTTCAGGGGCACATTTATCAGAGGTTAACATTTTTTTGTTTAAAGGCAGCTTTTCAGATCCTTTTCAGCTGTCTTTATGGTACAACTTAGTGTTTCACAGAGGTAAGATATGTTGTACAATTTCTTTCTTCGTTGTTCCCCACATATAGTGTAAGCTATTCAAAACTTTATCACATCAGGCACAAGACTTTCACCATTCATTTAAATAATCATGTGAAATATTACACAGATTAATGATACAAATGTTTCTTTGGAACAAAAAGAAGAAAATGCAAGTTGAAGGAATTATTTTTACCAGGCATGGAACAAACAGGAGCCTGAGATCTGGCTTGCTTTTTCTTTTCACACTCCCATTCTTCATTCAGGTTTTGAATATTTGAATAGTAAGCATAATGATTGTGTCTAATCAAGATCCACAGGATGTATCTCTCTGTCATTAAGGTAGCAGACTCTCAGGAGACAAATATTTGGCACCAAGTTTCTCAGTTTCTATTCTGGGCTGTATAGAAATAGGAATGTTGGACTCAGACCTGGCTTCTCTTTCCTTTTCTGCCTGTTTGCTTTGCAGTAAGAAATCACAGTATCCTGAGCCACTCCCTGGTTCCTGCTCACTTTATATTCTAATTCACAGAATCATAATCCTAGCTTATTTTTTTCAGCATTTTGCTGAGCCTAATTCCTCCTCTCATTCCTTCACAGCACGGTCCCCTCTTGTATCCCTGTCTTTCCCCGCACTAAGGCTTCTGAACCTGTCCAGTGCCTGCTCCTGTCTGTGTGTAAGCTTGGCTGCTTTCAGCTTCCTCCTGTGCGCCTGGCAGACAGCGAGAGGGGAAGGGAAAAGGATCTTCCCTTGCAGTCGCGGTGCTCTGTGCCACAGTGGCACCTAGCTGCCGCAGCCACGGGCGGAATTCCGCTCGGCCCGCGCAGCCCTGTTCGCGAGCAGCTCGCTGCAGATGGGCTCTTCAGAGAGATCACCTGCCTCAACGCTGAGCATATGTAAAGTGTGACCAAAGCCTTTGCGTGGCCTTAGCCCCTGCTCTTTCCCCTATCCAGCAAAAGATGAGTCCCTGCAGCGAGAGACAGTCCCAAGCTTCAGGTCTGAGCTTCTCAACTAGAAATGCTAAAGCTTTTCAAGGCACTGGGTACAAAATTGTTTGTGTCTTTGAAACAGTATTTTATCCTACTTTAGTCTTGGAAATGCTTTTTCCTAAAGCATTCCAAAATATTTTAAAAATAACCAGCACCCAGTAAATTATCCCAAGTTAAGACTGAGGACTGACTGGAATGAGCCCTCCCTTTAGAAATTAGAAAATGTTTGAGCATCTAGTAGAAGAATTTAGAATTATTTCATTTTCAATAATAAAGAGGGCTGGTGAGGATTTCCTTGGGCTATTTTCTATTGAATACATACTTATTTTGTTCACAATTATTCTATTCAGTATCTTTATAGCTAAATCTTCACCAAAAATATGTTTTGTTTGTATCCAGACTTTGGCAACATATGAAACCAAGACAATAAATGCAGAGCATCATTTCCAGAGGTTCAAACTTGCACAGGTTCTTAGCATGCCAAGCTTTTGCTGAAGAAGTCCATTAAGATCATTCAGTCTTCTTGTCTCCATAAAGCTGCATGCTCCAGATATATAACAGTTTTTGGTGGCAATTTTCACTGAACCTTCAGTCTTCTCCAGGTTTTTTGGTATTTTTAAATTAAGATTTAGAAATTTTCTAATGGTCTTCCTTGTAATTCTGTAAAACAATTCAAAAACTGTTACAACTCTGGGTACAAAATGCTGTGAAATACACTTGGTATATGGCGGAAGCATTTTACACTTAAAATAATGTTCAGGGTTGGGGTTTTTTTTTTTTTGTTTTTTGGTGGGCTTTTTTGTTTTGTTTTTATTTTTTGTGTGTGTGTCAGATAAATAAGAATTAAAAATTGATGAGTGGTCTGTGAGGGAAAAAAAGTATTTTTATTACTCCCATTATTCCCAGGCAGACTCTCCTGGCACTTGTCATGGTGGAGCACCCCTTGGGGCATTATCCTCCCCACAAAAACCAACTGCAGGGAGCCCACTGAACACAGCACACAGGGTAACAGGGCTTTCTTATTCAAGTGTATTCTCTGGTGGATCCTGGAACATTTAATATTTTCTAATAGTAATAACCTCAGGCAATTAAAAAAATAAATAAGCAAAAGTTATGTTCATTTTTAATGCAGTGACAATTTTGTGACATTTACTTGACAAGCTCCTTTGATCATGAACTAAAGCTGGGACTAAGGAATCCTCAAAACACATTTTTGTACCATGCTGCATCCACAGAGACGGGGGGACTGACATAGTACCTTGTCAGAACAATCCTTTGGTATTCTTAACACACGATATTTATGTATTTCTAATATGTTTTGAGAGAGTTTAGATTTAATTAAAATTTAAAGATTATGAAATCAATGATTTAGTTTTGGGGCTCTGGAGCAGAATGAGAATATTTTAATAAGCTTTTACATTTTTTATTGGAGGAAATTAAAGTTACAGTGTGCCATACACCAAGGCTTCTTTTTGTATTTTATAATGAAGTGACTAAATTAAGCCAACATACAGCTCAGGTTCAAGCCAAGGGAGGAAGCTCTGTCTCTTCACAGTACTAACCTGGCTGTGACCTATTGGGTGGTGGAAGTAAGTCTGTAGGAAGCAGAAGGGAAGGCTGATTTACAGCCTTGCTGCATATATAATTTAGGTGCTTTCTTTTTCTTCTCTGTGAGCCTCTCTCTCTTTGATTTTGTTTCCTAGCACAGATAAAGATGTGTGACAATTAAGTCCCACTGATCTGTCTGCAGGTGAGTTATGGCTCAGGGGCAGCAGGTTGGAAAAGACTGACGGAGTAATGAAAACCATCAAGGCTCCCTTTCCTCTAGGCTGAAGTTTTCTATTACTTTTCTCAGCTGCACTGAATAAAGTGCATCCTTCTGCACTCATCCCATTCTTCCACTACAAGTTGTGTTTTATACAACCACTGAGCTACTGTATTTTCAAAAATAATTTATATTTGCTATTTAGTATTAGCCCAATGTTAAAGAAAATAAATCATGGTGTTGTAGTATGAAGTGTCACCAGGTAAATTAAAATTTAATTTTCATATACAGGTTGCTTAGAGATAAGACTGTGGATTTGTGAAGCATCTGGCATTAAGCCATCTCATGGTGGCAGAAAAATATGAATTTATATCCTGTGTCTGTGTTTGGAAGGCAAGGAGAATTCTTCAAATCATATGCAAGTAGTCAGCCTTACTGAAAAATGATAAAAAAAAGAATTCCCTCTTAGCATCATTACCTTTAAAGGATAGAAGTGTTTTTTTCTTAGTATTTTAATTTCATAGGGAGGAGTTTCTTCTAGAAATCATTTTTGGGGCTGTCTCTCCCCTAACTCTTGTTAATATATGTGTAGGAGTGGGGAGTAAGGTATGAGCATGACAGGAGGAAGATGCAGGGGTGGGGGGAAAAATGGAAGTAATTCTGTCTTCTGTCAAAAATATGTGTTGGCTCCAGATACCGGTTTCATTTGAAAATTACACTTAATGAAGACAAGAAAAAAAGAGGCAGAGCCCTTTAAACTCCTTGGTTACTTATGCCTTTAGAGATATTAATGAAGAGAAATTACTGAAATAGAGAGCAGGGGGCAGATCCTCTTAATGATGTTGAAGCAAACTTGCACAAGGAGAGTCAAAGAATAACAGCTGCAGATTTGATACCCAACACTTGATTTATCATTTCTTTTGCTAGGTTTTTTTGGTTGTGCTTTTGGACGGCTAATACCTATATAATTTCTATGTAAAGATCTTTATGGGCCAGGCTGATATATGAGTGGTGCTATTTTAGGACTGACAAGTTAGTTTTTAAATAATTAGCAGAAAGATTGGGGGCGGGGATCTCCTTTATTCCAAAATAGTGGAATTAGAGGAGAAACAGAAGTGGAAGGAAAATGAAAGATTACTGTATGATGAAGAGGCAGGCTAATATGTAGGAGGGAAGTCAAGAGAGAAAATCACTGCAAAAATAACAAGCTTTCAGATTAAAACTTTGATTTACGTACTTGAACAGGGCAGAAAAAAATCTCACAAGAACTGAGGAACACCCTGAAGAACAAGTCTGAAGACATTGACTGTACTGCGAGTGATTTTTGAGAGGTTTTTGTCTTTAAAAATATACTAAAGGAATTACTGGTTTTTATGGGTTTCTGAGGAAACATTATCTGAAATTAGGAGACCAATCATGTTTGCTTTTTCTCTGATGTTAGGAAATCTTCTGTTTCCTGTCATTCTTTATTTTCAGATTATCATCTTTTTGAATTTCTCTTTTGGTTTATTACTAGCAAGTTATTAGGATCAAGATGAGAAAGTGTGCTGCTTTTACACAAGGTTTTTAGCTTAAGATCTTGTTCGTCTTGTAGAAAAGTCTTGTTCTAAATGTCAAAGATTTGATGAATGGTCTAAATTTTAAAAAAATAGTAAACTGTGAAATGGGAATGGGAAAGAATTCCTCAGTGGAATCTTCTTGTTAGAGTATTGAGAGTTTCCCTCAGGGCTTTAGAGATTTCAGGATGAATAATGTGGGTCCTCTGTTCTGAGGTCATCAAGTCATTCTCCTAGGTCACATAAGCCCAAGCACGCTTTGACAAACTAGTAGATAAATATGTTATCAGTTTCTCCATTAGTAAGCACCCTTCTAGATGGTTTTATGCTAAAAAAATATGCATGCTCTTAGATGCAAAGCTGGATATTGTATTTAAGGGATTAAAATCCTGAGATCTTTCCTTATATTCAAACCCGGGGGTAGGTTGTTCCTAATCAAAGCCCTAAGGAAGCACACAAGCAATGTATCCAGGTGCTGGCCCCTGCAGTTTCATCATGGAGAAAAAAACTCTCCCAGGATCTCATACAGAAACCTCTTAGAAAAGTTAATAGTTTGAGCTGTTCAGTATTTAGACTTTGTTTTTTTCTTCTTCTCACCAATATAGCGCAAGCCCATTAGCAACAAAACCAATCAGATGAGGTGCTAATGAGGTTTCATGGGCAGTTGATGGATGTATTCAGAGCCCAACATTTCCTCTTTCAGTGGGCAAAACCCTGCTAGGCAACTATTGATCAATGCAATTGGGAAAATGCTTTAAATAAAAAAGGAGAAACAAGAGTAATACTAACAATAGTAGTAATAGTAGTAATAGTAGTAGTAGTAATGGTAATAGTAATAGTAATAGTAATAGTAATAGTAATAGTAGTTGGTCAGAAGAACCAAATGAAATGACATCTGTGTTGGAAGCCACAGTAAAACCTTCATTAACTTAGGTGAAGCTCCCATGGTAAGAATTCTCTGTTTTCCTGATATACTACAGGCTCCTCTGAGTAGGTCACCACCATTCCTGCTATCAGCAAGTACCAATAGGAGCTCCAGTTGTCCGGGGTGGGTTCTGCCCTACGGGGTGCTGTGTTCTCAGGCCCCAGCTCAGCAAAGCCCTGATTGCTGGGGTGAGCTCTTGGCACGTCAGGAGTCCCAGCCATCCTCTAAGTGCTTTGCTGGACTGGTGCCAACGTGCTCAGCTCTTTGAACAACTAGGCTACGTAAACTAAACATAAATTTTACCCTATGGTTTCAGTTTTGATGTTGCCAAGTTCACCTCTTATTTGTAAGCTTGTGACTCCAATGATGTTATCAGTCTGCACTCAGAAGAAAAATCTTTAATTCTGGGACAGCCTCAGAAAACAATGTGGCCAGATGCACCAGTGTGCCACTGGCCTGTCCGAGTTGTGTTTCAGGTGTACAGCATATATATGTCCCCACCCAGGGAATGGCTGATGAACACAGCAAATGTTTTTTCAAATAACTTTTTTAATTAATGAAACTGAGCTGTATTTTTTAATTTGTTTCCACTCTTCACAATGCAAAAGCAATGCAGAAGAAAATGTTCCTCCACACTGCTGCTCATTGCTGATTCCTGGCCAAAAGAAGTCACTAAGTACTGCATGGATGAATGGCTCTAAAATATGTATCACCTGAATCATATTGGGTTTTTTGTTGTTGTTTTTGGTTTGGTTTTTTTTTGGTTTTTGTTTGTTTGTTTGTTTGTTTGTTTGTTTGTTTTTTTAAAGCAGAGACCACACTGTATTTTGGGGATTGAGCTGGGAACCAGCTTATTAAACTAACAAAATGAGATAGGTATGTAGTGCAGAACTGTCAGGAAGAGCCAGCACTGATCCAACTCAGTGTCTTACTGATGAAGCACTGTATTTATGGGCATAGTACTAAAGGTTTTTAAGCTGATGAACAATACATGTAATTTTCTGTTACAAGCATTATATTTTGCAGGTTATAACTATTTGTGTCAGTCTGAATACCACAAATCAGGTGTGTATGTGAGCCTCTAAAAGACCAGTTAAAACCTCATCTTCAAAAATAATGACTTTTTTATTCTTAGTTAGTTTTGAAAGCTAACACAGAAACTGGCCAGTGAGAGGATAGCAATATTTTTATGAATGTTGATTTGTTTTAGTGTCTCAGAGGTAAAACTTACCCAAGCCCCTCTGTTTAGAGTTGTTCTTCTGACTCTGAATGAACATGATGAACAAATTCACATTAAAAAAGCAGCTTGGCTATTTTGTTTGTTATTTTGTTTCTTGTGTGCATTACAGAAGCAAGGTCTTCAAGGAAAGGGATAAAAAAACCTCTGAGTACCAGTAAATAACAATAAAGAAAACAGTAAACACTAGGCAGTAAGCACTAGCTCCAAAGCTTGAGGAAGGACTTAAAGAGCAAGATCCTCATTTTTGTGAGACCCAGCTTGAGACTGACCACAAACCAGAACTCTTGGAGAGATAGTTGGTGTGGACTTGAAAGCTAAAACCTGGACTCTCTAATTTGAATTTGTTTTGTTTCTTATGTCTCATGGAGAATTTATAGGTCAGTGGGATATCCCTGAAGTTTTCCTCATATATATATATATATATGTGTGTGTGTGTGTATATGAATATATATATATTCATTAGAAAAATAGTTTTAATGCCCTGTCTCTGTAACTTAGATCTTATAGTACTGTTCCTCTCCAGAAAATTTATCAATTCCCGTTAAAATGATAGGTAATTTTGATGTGATTTCAGATGAGTACTCTGATTAATGGTCTCTGTCCACTTTGTACCCTTCCCTTTTTAGTTTAAATGTGGCTGGAATAAAAAAAAACTCCAAACATTAACTAAAGTGTTACTTGTGAAAATTATGCAAATTGCAATTGTCTGCTATATTAATTAACTATGTTCATTGGAATAGCGTATGAAAAATTAAATATATTTCAAAATGTTAAATAATAGCTGGATCATTCTGAAATTAAAAAAAAATTAAACAGATACATGGTCATAGTCTGCTATTCACCCTGTGAAATTGCATTTGACCTCCAATCGGGTAATTGTATTATGCCTGCCTTAATTTCCATGCACAGTGATTTACAATTGAACATATTATTCTACTCCTCCTCTCTGACTGTAGTACATGCTGCTGCTATTTATTGCAGTGTAGTTATATTTATTACAGTGTAGTTATATTTATTTAAAGGATGATTGTGTTTTAGTGGCTCACTCCCATGGTTCCTACACAGATTTCTTTGGCAAGTGTGTTTTCCATCCAGGTAATTAATGCCATATAAATAATAGATTCTTTATCTTCATGTATTATATATATTTTGATGTACTTCTGATGAAAGAGAGAGCGGGAACAGAGTAACAGAACAAAACAAAAACCTTTGCTCCTGTTTTTTCATGAAAATTTTTGGGTATTTCTTCCACAGGATCCCTCCCAGAAACATCCCACAAACTACTCAATCCTCTTTATCAGCAACAAGGAGAAGTTTTCCTGTTTTCCAGATTGAGCTGGCCTGTGGCTCAAAGCAGCACCTAGTGACTATAAAGATATAGCTCAGTGCCTGAACAGAAGTTCAGCATTTATCTGACATCACTCTTCAAATATAATTGCATGTTTAAACTCATTGAAGAGAGAGAGCTATTTCATCATGGAGAAAATAGTGTATGCTCATTTTTTTTTATTTTTAATCAGGCTTTAGCTCTGTAGCTTTATGGTCTAAGAAGAATTCATATCAGATGGGAATAACAGGCAGAGAGGCTAATTTGAGCCTAATAATTTGAAACCTAAATTTACTCCTGGTTAAGCATGTCAGAAAATGGATTGCTTTGGAATAGCTGAAGTCCAATGTCACAGGGTTGTTACAAAGAACTTTTCCCACTGTGTGGATGGAGTTTTGTGTTTTGCAAAAGGGTAAGAGCTTGATACAAAAGCGTGGTTAGGCTGGACCCACAAGCTCTGAACCACACATAATGCCTGCTCTTGGCTGTACCTGGGCTGAGCTGCAACGTACTAAATAATGCATATTCCAAGTAAATGTTAGATCTGAGTGGCACAGGAACTCTGGAGACCAGTGAGAACAAGCAGGATCTTACTTCTGCTATTAGTGGATGTTTGGCCATCAAGTGGGAGAGAGCAGTGCTTCTGTTATCACAGCACACGTGAAACCTGCCTTTGTGTCAACCTGAGCAACCCTTCCTGGAACTATCTATTCCAGGAGCAGGCTGGGTGTAAAATTCCCACATGAGCGTATCCTGAGACTTGGAAATGCCGGGAATGTTTTCTGTTTGTCTCCATCTCTCACATTAATATTCCCTGCTGTCAGCAAGATTGATACAAAATACCAAATCCTGGCTTCATTTACTTAAAGGCACTTCAACTCTGGACTCAGACCCGATCATTTTTTCAGTGCAGGAATTGCATCATTACCCAAATTTTGAACAGTTCCCAAGAAACAGATCCAACTCTGCTTGAAGAAGAATATATCCACTATTCTTGAACAGAGAGATATTATGTTGGCTGAAGGCCCACATGAAAATGCCAACTTTGCTACTTTAGTATCTGAAATGTGTCCCAGAGAATTACAAAAGTGCTTAATGACATTAGATTTTGAACTAGAACTATTGTTTTAGCTAGAACACATAATGTACATCCTAAATTCCTTAATTTTCTTAATTATCTCCTAATTACAGTCTAATTAATTACTAATTTATCTTAATTTCCTCTGGTAATTTCCTTATTAGTCCCTGTTTTAATATGATATATTTTTATCCTTTCTCCTTTAATTGGGAAATAGACTTTACAGTCTATTCTATGACAAAAGGTATGTCCCTACCTGCTGCACAACATACCTAAATATGGCTTTCCAGTTAGCATGGTTTAATTAGGAACTGGAATGACCATGAAACTGTCAGCCTTGCTCAGAACACAGGAAAAGTTATAGGTTCCTCAGGATTTAAAAGGGAAAAAAATAAGGTATGTTAATTGTGGAGACCACAGTGTCCTCAGATTTCTTCATGAAATATGGTCAATCCAATGTTTAGGACCTCAGTTTCTATTTACTTAGTTATGGTTCCTCCTGTGTCTCATTTAAAAAGATCTTTAGCGAGATTCCATTTTTTTTTTTTTTTTTTAGAAAGCTCTGAAATCAGAGCCTGCACATCCCCATGGGTGGATATTCTCCACTTGCACTGTCCTCCAGGCATTTTTTCAGAAATTTTTGTTAACTATCTGTATTATAAAAAAAAAAAAATAACAAAACCAATAAAACCCTAACCAATATATATATAAACATAATAGAAAAAGCCTATTCCTCCAGAGCTTAAGTTTCCCCTTGCTTGAAAAACTGTACATTAATTAAAAGATCTATTTCCCCCCCCTCTTTCTGAAATAACTCAGGCTGGAGGTGTAACTCACAAATGCTTATATCTTGCATCCCAATGGAGGAGGAGTATTTCTAAGGGAGGAAAGTGCACAGTTCAAATGAACTTTCACAATATAACTCAGCAACATTTTAATCAGAAAGGATTCTGTTGTTAGCACAGATGGAAGCTAAGCAGTAGGAGCATAAGCTGTCCAACAGTAGCAGAGCCAGGAAACGAGAGGTCCTCAATTTAACAGTGTTGCCAGAGTTCAATTCCCTGTAATTGTGCAGTGAGTCTGATCTTGCATACGGGTGTAAGTTGGAATTGTTTCATTTTTGTGGAAATTGTTTTTAGGAATAGCTTTAGGAGTCCATACCACACAAATGTAAAATAAGTGGACTTATTATGCTGCTCCACCAGTCCACAAGGACAGCACTGGGATGCTCCCTGTATGTTAACAGCCATTACTGATTTTACCCATACAGAGCTGAGTCTGGATAAGAAATGAAGGACAAGTTAAGAGGAGAGAGCAGGAAGAGCTGCAGACAGGTCTTACATCCCCTTATTTGCAGTTCATGATGATGCAACAGAAGGATGCTAACAGAGTCCCCCAGAGCTGTAGATTGCTGAGACTCTTCCCAAGGCTGCACCTATGGTGAGCTGAACTGCCACCAGCTGCTTGCTGTCCCTGCCCAGGGTGTGATTTTCACCAGGGTCAGGGCATTTTCCTGAAGGCAAAGGCCAGACTCACCTCACGTGGCCAGTGATGATGGATTCAAACTGAAGTGCTCCTGTAAAGCAGCTCTGAAACGTTCTCCTAAGATGAGAACCTCAGCCAGAGGGAGAGCAGCAGACAAGTCAGACTGTGGCATCAGTAGCAGCCCCAGCCGTTTGCTAATTAAATGTGTGTCAGACCTGTCAGGGCGGCCTGAGGTAAATTGGAAAGGGAACAGGAGACCTTCGGCTGGCAGCTGGTCCTGTGGCCCTGATCAGCGCCTTCTCTGGAGAGCTGGGAGAGAGCAGAGCTTCTGCAAGTTACATTTCTGCAGGCGCCTAAACCCGGGGTAGATTTTCTTTCCAGAGGTATAATAGATTAAAAATTCAAATACAAGGAAGCTTGCAAAAGCAGCTCTGAGTTACCCATCGCTCCTGGGACTTGTTTTAATTCGCTGATCCTGTGCTCTTAGTATTTGCCTACTCTTTTTGCCTTTCAAGTGTAGTTTTATAAGAAAAATGATTGCAGAATTACCATTTACTTTTAATTTCTTGGTTAGTTTTGCATGAAGGGTTCAAAGTTTGGGCATTTTGTTATTTGTTTACTTCATAAAAAGGATTATCTTCTGCATCTGTTGAGATGAGTATCTTTCTAAAATCTGGAAATGTGGCTGCGATCTTTATTGGCCTTCTCATCCATGCTGGATAGAAATCACAGTTTGTTTTTTTCTCGCTTCATAATATTTCATAATATAAATCAAGTGGTGGTGAATGACTAAAGAATTCAGACAGTGAAGAAGTGCTTGAATTTATTTTCTGGTTGTTTTTTTGTTTGTTTGTTTGTTTGAGCAGGAGGAGTGTTGTGCTTGTCTTTAAGAAGCCAGCAGTAAGCAGCCACATGGCTGTGAAATCCTAGCAAGTCCTTTTCCCTTGGTGACTTCTGCTTTTGGGGATTAATTCTTGCTAATTTGCAAGTCTCAGTCCATTCCAAGGGAGAAAGAATAAAGCAGAACAAAGGCTAATAAGCCACCCCCTCAATGATGAACAAGCATTTAAACTTACTGTCCTTGCAAGTACTGACAGTCTTGAGGCTGTAGGAATTTACCTTGCGTACACAGCCCAATCTTCAAAAAAGTGTCATCCCTGAGCTCATAAACTGCTTACCAGTAGCACAGAATAGCCCACGAGAGAAACTGGGCCCATGTTTTTTAGGCAACCAACTCAAAGGAAGTCAAAAGAAAATCTTTGTAGATGAATGTGTATGGAGGCACTTGCTGTTTCCAATTATATTGTACATAGGATTAAAGAGAAGCAGAAAGTTATTTCCTTTGCTGAGGCAGTCATGTATATCCACACACATTTTGGAAAGAAGACTTCAGAAAAGGAAAAAACAACTTCTGTTCTAGAACATAAGTATTTTCTCTTATTTGTGTTAATGATGGAAGAAATGAAACAGCAAATTAGTTAAGGGTTTTCCTGATTTTCAGGAGCATAGTGCCTTTAAAGACACTTTCTTTTGTTTTGTATTTTCCCCAAAGGAAGGAGACTTTGGTGTAAATAGAGGTTCTGGAGTCCTTGAATTATCCTCCTGGGCTATCTTTAAATCTAATCTTAGCCAAACACTTACTAGTTATACGATATAGTCAGAGATTACGGGCCAAATTCTCTTTTCAGTTATTCTGCTGAAACCCATTGAAATCAATGTGAGATTGGACTTGTGTACCAGGGAAGATTTGGGCTACTGTCTGCAAGAGATAAGAACTAGGCCAATACTATAGCAGCCTTTAAAAAAAACCAAACAAACTTATTCAAGCAAACTTAGAGTCATGTGCTCTCCTTGATGTACACATACAGAGCTTCAAGGGTTCATGCTGGGCATATTTACAAAAACAATTTTTTGCTAGTTGTTAGGTACAGAAGGAGTTTGGGTGGAAAAGTATCCAAAATTTAATTAATTTGACAATTAAGCTTATGATGCCCTATGTTTATTTTGAAGGTAAGCAGTGTTTTCTGTGGCCCAATGCAAATGATCCTCCTAAGAAACAGCTGATATTATAACTCTGGGTGGTGAAGTGCATAGAAAAAGACAGCTTTTCCCTACAGTATTGCAATATCTTTTGTGGAAATAATGTGATCCCATCTCTTCTCCCTTCCTTTTCCAGACTTTGCTACAGCACTTATGAGAAATAATAATACTTGGTGCTGTTATGGAATTTCAATCTCTAAATCAAAGCACTCAAAAAGGTTATGTGAAAGTAAGAAACTTACTATAAGCCAATAGGATAGTTTGGTAACGGGGGTGACTAGAGAAAAAGTTCTTACCATGTCAGCACCTTCTCTTAGTTGGGAGCTAGAGAGGTAAAAGCTGTTTTAGTTTGCATCTATGCTAAACAGCTCACCTGCTTCTCCCATGTTTTAATTGAAACTTCGTACGTTTCTTGTTTTACTGTTTAGGTTTTTTGGATATAATCAGGATTAAAAGTGAACCTTAACATCTTAGGCACTGCTGTCTTTACTCTTGAGTTCCTTTCATCTATTTTTGCAAGCAGTGCCTCAGACTTCCCCTTAAATCTACTTTGGTGGGTCACCAGACCTGTGGCCCCATTTTCTTGGTAGCAGTGACCACAGGAGCAGCAAACTGGTCCATACTGGTACTTTCTAATGTTTTCCTGCCATGCTTCTGCATGGGGATGCTTGTGATACAGCTTTCTGTAACTGCTGTAGTCATATGTTTAAATTCATAGAATTGTGAGTGTTGAAAAGAATCTTCAAATCATCTTGCTCCAAACACCCTGCCATGGGCAGGGACACCTTCCACTAGACCAGGCTGCTACAAGCCCCATCCAACACTGAACACTTCCATGGATGGGGCATCCACAACTTCCTGAGCAAAAATTGTGTGGCATTGCTTTGTGCTGGTAAGTAGATATGTTGTATATTAAAAGGACCTGGTTTTTTTCAGTGGCAGATAGAAAAATTTCTAGCATTTTATCCAGGGGGAAAAAAAAAAAAAAAAACAAAAACCAAAACCATGAAGTATTTTAAGGCTCTTGGATAAAAGGGGATTTATAGAAATGTAAGGTAGTATCATTACAGTCATTTTATTAAGTAACAATAGTACTTGTTCTTTCAGCATAAAATCTGTGCACGTGAAAGAGAGTAGCTGGCAGCCTGTAGTAAGATCACCATGTGCTGAGATGTGACAACAATGGACAGCTCTGGAGCACCAACAGGAACCAATGTGTTACATGTGCATGGTGCAGGGTGTGAACACCCTGCAACACTCCACCCAGAGTAGTAAAGACAAGTAAAACCAAGCTGCAAGAGTGTAAGAAAAATACAAAATCAAGTGAGCAGCAAACTACACCTGAGACTCTTCTTAGAAAATAAATTGGGTACATAGTAAAGCAGAACTTGTGTTGATTGGCAGCTGACACTAGCTCTTTCTTAAATTGGATATTATTTGGGATTTTACTGAAGCACTGAACACAGAAAAGAGACTCATGTGAGTTTGTCAGCATGAATCAGAGGCTGTAAACCTTTTGAAAGACCTGCCACACTGAAAGGTTTGTTTATTCCCATTTGGACAGATTTCGTTCTCTGAGATGTATCTAAAAATCCTCATGCTTTGACCCCTTTTGTTCATTTGAGCCTGTTCTCTGTTTCTTTAATTCTCCTACAAAAGCCTGGATTTCTGTAGGGAACTGCTGAGTGTGAAAATGTTGCCCTGTTTCCTGAAAGTGAAGTTAGTGTATTTCTTAAGAAACTTGCAGATTTTGCAAGCAATAGCAAAGCAAATGCAGATAGATTTATCTAGATACATTGAATTCCACGTGTAATACAAGACTGAGTGTTCCTTTTCTTTTTTTTCCTTTATTGGTGACAACACTACAACGCTACATTCCAAATTATGAAACCCCAGAAATAGAGTCCTAATTACCTAGACTGCTGATCAAGGCAATCATCTGGGTTTTTGGGACACTTGTATGCACATTTCTTTCCAATTAGCACATTCCAGATGAGGTCCCAGTAGCTGCCTGAAATCAGATTTTCATAGATGCAGTAAATATTTTTCTGTGCAAAGGGGAAAACTTGAGGTAGTCATGGGATAAGTAGATGACATCTTTGAATATCCTGTAGTTATTAGCCACTTACTTAAGATGTACAGCATGAAAGTCTTTGATCTGAATCTGAGACCAAAGGCTTCAATTTTCCCTTTTTTTCTATTCTGCTTTATATTGTTGAGCCTAAAGATAGATAATTGATTGAAAAAATGCTATAATTTAAACCATTAACATGTCATTGTACTTCTTGATAATGTTCTCTAGAATTCTTTATCTAATTCAGGTTTAATTTGACTTCTTCAATTTTTTGTAGTAGCTTTCTTCTGCATTAAAGATTTGACCAAATTTTTTACATTAATATGTTTGGCTCAAACCATTCACTTTTGTGGTAAATTTAGGAATGGACTTGTTTGATGCAAATTGGTGCTATATTTACCTTTTATTTATTTTAGGAAAGTGCATGCCAGAACATATTTGTTGCATAACTTAGAAGTTTGGCCATATGCATGAAGTCAGAAAACTGGAACCACATGAAAACTTGCATTCCTGCTGTCTGATTTCAGGAATTTAAAAATAACTACCTGGAAGGTTCTGCCCTGGTATAGAAGAAGTGAGAGAGAAAGAGGAAAAAAAAAATCCATTTTTAGGAAGAACACTTACAGAATATACACATTTTTCATTTATCTGGACTAGTACATTTATTGGGTAAGTCAAAGAAATGCCTTCATATTTTATTGCTGTGATTTAATTTCCCTTCTTTTTTTAGTTTTCATCTTGCTGCATAGGGTACATAAAGCAGCTTTTCAAGAACAAAAGCAAATGAAAACTATGATTTTTCTTTTTCCAACTGCCCCAAGTGTTCTTAAGCCAAATAAAAATATGACTAGACATAATTTTTAAATACAGCTCCAGGTACAACTTAAAACTAAAAGGAGGCATTTTTCAAACCACAAATCCTTTGGGACACTCAGGGAAATGAGTGAAGATTAAAAAAAAATTGTGCGCGTATATACGTGTATTTTGTGGTGACAGCGTCTGCCAGAATGAGTTCCAGTTAGATTTGTCTGTCTCACTAAAATTCTACTTTTCTCTTTTCCTGCATGTGTTCCAGTCCACTGTTTCTACCAGTCCATTAGTCTTTGTTTCATCGTACTAATTATATGCCCAGGCTCTTCGAGTGCGCATCAAACTCAGCGGTGCTCACGCTGTGGGTGAATTAATTAAAGCACCAGGAAATTCCTGCTCAGCGAGGAGGACAATTGGCGTGATGCACTTGGATGTAGATTTACCCACAAAGACCTCGGGGCACGCGGAGGAGCTGCTGCGAGCGCGTCCCGCGTGTTGGAGCTGCCGCGGGCTCCGTGTCCCTGTGCTGAACCGAGGCCACCACTCATTCAGCAAGCAGCTCCTTCACCCACATCTGTCCCCCTGCCCCCTTAGTGCTGCAGACAGCTGTCCCCACTGTGCTTCCGTGGGGTGAAGGACAGTGAGAACAAATGCCTGGTGGAGACATTGTGTGTAGGAGAGGAGCGCAGGAATGCGTCCAGGGGCCTGGAATAGAGGCAATTCAGATGAAGCTCCTGTCTGACAGCAGGACCTGGAGGAGTGTTACTGCCAATCCATCTGGGATAGAAATTTGGTAATGAGAGGACACTACTATGCCGTTCCATCATCTGTGATGGTTTGCTGAAAGTCTTAAGTCTTGATTTGTGAGTAAGTCCAGAACTGTAACATTGGAGAGTGAGGACTGACAGCCTTTCTAAGGATTAAGCCCAGTAAGTAACACCCACTCTAATGCAATTAGACTATAACTGCCTAATTGAGTTACCAATGAAATTTCGGAGATTTCACTGTCGTTTTACACGCTGTGTGTGTGTGTGTGTGTGTGTGTGTGTGTGTGTGTCACAGTTCATCTATTATTTAGCCAGATATTCTTAGGATCTGGGTTTGCATTACGTTACTGGGAGCCTGCCTGTGGCCTTGTAAAAGAGGAAGCAATCAATAGCAGGGGCCTACTTCTCTCCTTACCAATGTCAGTGAGTTTTGCAAAAAGGACTTCCAAAGAACAGGGATAACATTTAGGGCCTCTACCACATCCTCAAAAATAGAACACAACAGATTGTATGCAAACTGATCAAATAATTCTTTGTCTCTACAGCGTCTCTTATTCCTATTCATCAGCAGATGATCTTATCTCTTGGTTCCACATGAGTTGCATTTCTTTTGATGATGTCATTTTTAGAGCTCTTTTGTTTAAAACTGTGCAACTTTCCGTATGGGCACTTTTATGAATTTAGTTCAATATTTCATTGATTTAGTTTTATATGGGAAAGAAATCACTTAAAATTGATATGAATTGGGTTTAAATTGGATTGCCCATAGATACTGTTGAGTTCACAAATTTTGCAACCTAATAATAACTTCAAGGGCCTTCAATCCCTCTTCATTGCTCTCTTTCAAGCTCTGTAATAAGTCAATTGTTTCTCATCTTGTAGCAAGACTTCCCACAGCTAATTAGAATTTAGTTCAACATCTTCTAATGCTTAACCTGTTAAAACCATAGACAAATATTGCTTAACAGTCAGCACTGTACATATAATTTATAACTTTTAAAATCTATCAGTTTCATACAGTCTAATATCTAGGGGGGTTTCTGTTTTGTTTATACGTTGGATTTTTTTTTCCTATTTACTATTTCTTAGTAGGAAACTTTAAGATAATTCACTTTCATGATTTCAGAGAAAGTCTTCTGATTTAGCACAGGTTTAACATAGTGTAATGTACTGTGATGGAGTCAGCTAGCTTTGAGCTACTGCTCCAAAATTGGCCATTGGCCAGGCTGATTTGCTTCATGAATTAGAGAAAATTAAAGCCTCTTGCCCCGGTGGTGCTTACTGGCAAATAGGAGCTTCTGGAACTTAGGAACATTATAGATCTGTCCTTTTTTTTCCTGATTATCTTCTCTGCAGTGTAGCCCAGTAAAAGGGACATGGCACCACACCAATATTCCTGCTCATTAGTGACAATCCTGTCCCTAGGAATACTGTGCTATTGGACTTATCCATTCATTGTCTTCAAAGCAGATAAAATGGTGCTGTTGCTCTGTTATTTAGTGGATTATCTCATAGTAGTGCTACCAGTTGTGTCCAGAAAGTTTCTAAGATCTGAAATACATTCCTTTAAAAACATGTGAAAGATGAGATGTTAGAAGAGATACCTGTTGCCTTGTAACCAGGTGGGCTGGAGCTTATTACAGCAGAAGCAAGAGCAAGGATATTTTACAGCCTTTTGGTTTTGTCTTTTTGTTACTGTTCTCCTGAGGGAAACAAAACCATGTGCTAGCAAGCAGAAGCTGCCAGTTTAGCAAAAGAAAAGAAAAGGTACAGGTCTTACAAGAAAAGCTGTGAAACTTGTGGCAATAACAAGAAAAAAACAGATGCAGCTGCAAAATAATCCCAAAACCCAACGAACCTCTATGCTACATCTTGACTCATATCTTCTTTTTTTGTGGTGGTTAGACATCCCATTCCTGAAGAATGTATGAGGCTAATGTCTAAACTATGATGTCAGTGCAAATTTGCTATTTGCTATTTTTCAATAGCAAATTTGAAAGAGACCATTTGTTCAAGGAAGCAGTTTGCCAGTGGATGCACTGTGCAGTGTTAGAGAGCTAAATAATGCCGAGTTCTTATTGTTTAACATTGGACATCAAGATGTGGCACTGTCAGACTGAGGGGCCTGAATGAGATCTGTAGCTACATTATGAACTCAATTATTCGAGTAGCACTCAAGTAGTAGAGTTTCACTTTAGTTCCCTGTCAGATGCAGTATGAAAAAACTATGAAAGGCTATGAAAGAATTTACAGTTTGGGTTTTCTTTTTGTCTACCCAACAGATACACCTGCAGTGGGTGACAGAAAAGAAGACAAAATTTCCAGAAGCTGATCTTACAGGATTTCAATCCAAGATGAGAAATATTAATGCCAGTATCTCCTACAAATAATATTCACTTTGAAAATTTTAGGCACATTTGTCAGACTTAGTAATTCAAAATAGTTACTGTTACATTTCTGAAAGCATATCTGCACATAAACTAGCTGAATCAGAACAAGGATCTGCATGCATGTCATGCCTTGTGCTGTTACACAACAGGTCAGATTAGATAGTCTTTTCTTGCTTCAAAAATCCTATGAATCAAATTCAGTTTCTGAACTTTGGAAGCATCTCAGATTCTCTTTTCATATGCAAATAAGTTATAATTTATCCCAGAATAGTTACAACACATCTGCAATCAATGTCACTCTGATAGGATCAGGTTAAATTCAGTTCACTGAATTAAACCATTTCATTGGCTTTAGTTTCTTTGGAGACTACAGGAGTGGTTCAAATAAAATAACCACTGTATTAATTAATACTGTAAAATAGGCACCTGAACACACTGTAGGCTATATTACCATGGACAATAGAAATGTGACTCCCTCCACTCAAGGGGGTCACAACTGTATCTGACATGAGGTTGCCACATGTCCCATAGAAAATGATACTTCTCATAATATATTCTCAAATCCCGTGTTCTTTTTTGGGGGGGGAAAGACTATTGCTTAACTTGTATTTTCCACTTCTATATGAAAAAAGAGAAAAAAGAGTGAAATCTGGCAACAGCTATGCTATACAATCTTTCATTTGCCCCTAATGTATTGCTGCTGCATTCCTTGTAGGATGGGAACACCTGTTTTGTTCTGAAGGTTGCAGCTGGAGTTAACATCACTTCCACAAAACAGCTAATGATAGGATTTCTTCCCTTTTGAGAGAGGCACCCAAATGAAGATCTTGTGATGTGCATTACTGTAACCTCAGTTTTCTTCTGCACCCGACAAGCTGAGCTACTATTTCAATATCTCTGTCGTGTAGCACATCTGGCTGAGCTGGAAAAACTCAGGATCCTTTAGGGCTGGGCTTTAAGATCCATGCACTGCTTCCCCAGCTGTAGCCAAGGCTGCATAAAGCTTTGGCAATGGTTATTGGAGAGCCTAGATGGTGCATTTGCACTGTGGTACTGGCATATATTTTCCTTACCAACATCTTAGTAGTCCCTTCATGGAAGAAAGGGACATTTTAATCCAGTATGTTTTTAAATGTCTTTTCTGGCACTGCAGTCTTGTCACTTAGCAAATGTAGTGAATGTGGGTCCTCATATCTGAATGACCCACCCAAATGACACTTTACCTTCACACAGAAAATTGCTGGGGCTACTGTGCTGGTGAAGCTCTAGAAGTGAGGAAACAAAGTCACATCCTCCTCTGATACTATTTTCAAAATGAAGAGAGCATAAGAGGAGGTTTAAGTCCTAAGGACAACGTGCATAACTCAGGTATTATATTGAATATAAGGGAACTGAACAGGAAGGACTGTGAGTCCTGAAGACTGTTACTCTATGAAGTAATGAAGAAGCTTATTGCCCAGCGTATACAAGAAGTTAACTGCAATAGTTTGGTGCTCCATCTTCGTGGTGATATATCAAATACACCATCATTTTACGTAGCTTCGAGTAGTAAACTTTATTATGATTATAAATGATAGACATTAATGGATCATTAATCCATATAATAATTCTGAATTTTCATAAAACAATTTCAAATCATTTAAAAGTCTCCCTACAAACCTTTCTGACATCCTGCACGTGAAAATGACTTTATTTTATTTATCTCTAATCCTTCCACACTTCCCTGCTTCCACTAATTACTGCTTCAATTCTCAATTGTTTGTTCAGATCACCTTTAACCATCATTCCCATAAATTAAAATACACCACCAGCTTGTCAGGCTTCAGATGAATTTCTGAGTTTGTATTTCCCAAAGTATACACTATTGGTAGTACCCAGGAAGGTTCTACACATGAATCACATCATGGTATTCTATAGAATATGATTACATTTACGGGTATGCTATGTATAATTACTCAGGCAAGTTTTTTTAACATCTTAAGTAACCAGCTGATTAATTCATGTCTCGAGACAGCCTGAGATCTGCAGTTCATGGTTATCCTTTTTTGCAGAATTTTAGGATGATAACTATTGGCCAGGTACCACAAAAGTCAGGAAACTGAGGCCAATTTATACCTAATGCAACAAAATTCCTCGCTACAGAATGTATAAATAAGCATGGGCACAAATCTCATAGATCCTGAAATGTGTTGTATTCACCATAAAATAGATTAGCATGTTGGATCTACTGTGGTATAATAAGAGCTCAAAACTAACCATGTGGCTTTGGACAAAGTCTAACTGTGTAGTCTTTCAAAGTCAGGTCTTTCCTTGTGGTTGGTTACAGTCTGAAATTGTGCGCATGTGTATTTTGTTTATTAGGTCAGGATAAAGAATACAGTGGAACTAAACTATGAACTTGTGCAGTCACGGTTGTGAAGTTACCTCTAATAAGTATAAAACAATTTTTTAATTGCTCAGACTCTTTTTATGTTTCCATAAACTTATTTCTAAATGAACCTAAGCACAGACCCGTGAGTTATGGCTGCCTCGACTACCTTCCAACTTCCTGATCCAGCCGTGTTTCTGGGGGCCTCCCAGTGACCCAGAGTTGCATTTGGTAAAGGCTCACCAGATTATTCGCCCATCTGTTCACATGCACTGCTGAAGTCTGACTGGTGTCAGGAGCAGTGTGCTCCCCTCAGTGCTGTCCCGGGCTCCTTCTGCCTTCAAGCTTCCACTCACGGAAAATTGACTGCCTGCTTAGAGGCTGAAGTCCTTCACGTCCATAGTACCTAAATTCTGATCATAAAGCTATGTGGACACTTACTCTGAACCCTTCTGTATAATTTCTGTGCACCACTACAGTGGTCACCCATTATAACTAGGCATCAACAAACTCTCAATAATTTAACACATGCTGTACATGGAACAATATACAAGCAATTCCTGTAAGTGAAGCTGTCAAGAAATGGATTTTCCTCAATATGCTAGAGCATCAAAGACTTGTAATTCTTCTGCATGCAAAAAGTTTGTCAAATTGACATAACTTCATAGCCAGGTTAGCAGAAATATGAATTAAAACTATGAAGATTTTCATGTCATTTTATTTCAGTAGAACAAGTGCATTCCTATGAAGGGCATCTGAAGTCTTTATCTTTGAAAATTAGTTAGTAAATTGACCTAATATCTCAAGACAGAGTTGCAGCTATGGAGTGAGATCAAATAGTGATGAATAGGAGTAATCTGAAAAGGTATATTCTAATCATTTGATTTTGAATCATGATCAGGCATTGTGAAAGCATCTGTGTGAGGAGCCATTTGAAATTGCTTAGTTGAGTTATATGTTGAATTATATTATATTAAAGTGAAGCTCTAATTTTGTGAGATTTTAATTGTATTTTTCTTCAGGCTTCTGTTCACTTTTTAGCCTCTTATTTGGCGTTTCTTTCTTTATTTCAGAATTTCCTATGAATAGTCCAAACTTACTTCAACATTTTCCAGCCAGATATTCTGTATGATTCATTTTGAACCTCTTTGGTGTAAGCTGATTCTTGACAATACAAAAAGTATTTCAAATATATATGGAAATGCTTCGTATTCTCCTGCTGTTTGTCAAATTTTTTTTTGCTTTTACACTGGTGTTTTCTCCTTGATCTTCATATTCTGATTGGCAATATTTTTTAATTTTTTTTTCTCATTGAAAAAAGGTAATTTGAATAATTATCATATTTCTTCACTGAAATATTACTGTGCTTTAAAAAATGCTTATCCAAAGTATATGTGTGGTGAATTTTTTTTTTTCCTGAAGACAATCATGAATCAGTTACTGGATTTCTCAAGGCTCGGGTGTCTTGGAATTAAGACACTATATGCTTCTAAACTTTATCCAAGATTGAAGGACAAAGCGCTTGAAAGAAATCTCTTCAAGGAATCAGTCCGACGTTCACATGAGCCCAAAATTAATGCTGCTTTGAATTCAGCCTGTGCCTGTAAGCTCTCCCCTCTCTTGGAAGTGGACACGTTTAGGAGACATAGCCATAAAGAAGTCTGCAACCAGTTTCTTTACTGGTCCAGTTCAGGTGTGATATATTTTCACAGAAACTGGACAATTCTCATTAGGAATTTGTCGTGCATATTCAGAGAAAGGCCTCTTTGCAAGCATCTCATTCACAGAGCAGGAGAAAGTGGGCCATACGTACATTTATTGTACCCATTTAGACTCCATCCCTCTGAATGGTCACCTGTAATAACCCAAAATTCCTACTTTGTGGGCTGTGTACTTAATTTTGCTACTCTTTTTGCTCCTGGTGCATAAAGAGGGCATTAAGCAAGGTGGGTAATGCTGCTCCATCTAAAAGTAAAGATTTATAAAAGCATTCGTAGGAATGGAGTCATTCAATAAGAAAGTTCTCATTGCAGAATTCAGTGAGTGTTTTGCAGTGATTAATTTATCTACTATATCTACTTTTTTGTTCTGCTAGCAGAACAAAAATAATTTGTCATTTTCTTACATTGTATACTAAAACAGCCCTTACAACAGAAAGACTAAATGATAAAATTACTCTAAGTAAGACACATAAGGAAGTCTACAAATAAGGATTTGTTTGTGGGCTTTTTTTCTGCCTTCCTTTTAACATTCTAACATATGTGCTTTGTATGAGCACTGTAAAATAGGCTGGTTTTAGGATGGTTCTGAGTGGGAGAAAAGTAATTTTGACAAAATAAGAAATACCTTTGCAAGTCTTCAAGCTGTTCTATTCAGTACAGAGTGTTATAATTCTGCCACATAGGGCACAAAAGGAAATGATAAAAAGAAAAGCTGAATTATGATATGGAGAGAATGCAAGTGGACTATGATTTTACAATGTGTTTTTTTTTTTTTTTAATCTGAAAATAATAGAAATTATACATAGTCTGTTGGGGATTTTTTGCAAACCATTACATTAAAATTTTATTTCATATTACAAAAAAAAAAAAATTAAGAATACTTGGGGGAGTCTGGCAGAGAACATTTACCAAAAGTTTATACAAAACTGTATTTTACATTTGTATTCCTTGAAGACTTGTCTGTACGTATTTCCTTTTTTGTCTTTGCAGCTCCAGAAGTGATTTCAGTAGCGATATTTTAAAACCAAATACTGAAAATAAGTCTGAAAAAGATCAATAAAAAGCTAAATTATTTAGTACCAAGCAGAACAAAATGTTTTGTTCAACCTCTCTTATTATTAAAGATTGAAATAAAGCCTCTGAAGTCTCTTATGCAGAGTAATATTTTAGCATCTTCATAAAGAAAAAAAAGCTGATTCTAATTCCACCTAGAGGTGAATGATGGTTTGGGTTTTTTTTAAATGCTGTTCTCTCTTTAAATTGTAGAGAATTTAAATCTAAGGTGTGTCCTGTGCTAAACTTCCATGTAGCAGACAAGAAAGAGGTTTGTTACTAGTTAATCTTTTGCTATTACCCTGTCACCACTTCCTCTGAACCACAAAATCTTATGAGGAACTAAGAAAATAGTGTTTTTATTGAAAAGGGGATTTTTTAAATTAAAAGAAAATCAAAGTAAGCATACCTAAAATACATTTGATTGCAGAATATTCACTTTTGCAAAGCAATTCAAAAACATTGGCTTCCTGCCTATAATGCACTTTGGTTTTCCTCTGTAAATAACATTTTCATATAGCATTAACAATCCATTTTGTTTCCTCTATGTTGATAAATATTTTTCATGTCTGTATTTGGTCTTTAAAAAAACAAACAGAAACCCTGAAGTACTGCAGGCATATATAACTTGTACATGTTGAGTCTTTGAAGGCAGATTTCACTGAAGTCTTGAAAATTTCTTGGTTCTTAATATTTTTTTGGCTGGCTCATTTGAATTCAGACCTCTGATGTGCTTTGTCTCTGCAAAGTGCACTACAAGGTCACAAGTTTCTGGAGTTATAAGGCTCTTCCAGCCTTCTTAAATTCTAGCAGTTTCTGTTGTTTTAATTAAGTCTCTTTTTTGTTGTTTTTTGGGGTTTTTTTGCCATTGATATGGAGAAATGAAAAACAGAGAATGTGCAGTTTTCTGTCCATGTGATCATTGAGTGCTTTATGTGGTGTCTCATATAAAATTAACAGAATTTAGAGAGGAAAGTAGAGAACATGAATATTCCAGTGTTTGGAAGAGAGATACTGAGATAGAGAGCTGTTAATTTTTAATTTTTTTCATAAGCCTTTAAAATATTCTGAGCCTTGCACTGTGTAATGCAGTACAGTACCTCCTAGTACATCCCCCATTGTATGACCAATGGCTAGGGTGAGGATATCTCTGTGTTTGTTTTCTTTTGAGCCCTTTTGAGCGTATTTATAAGTAAAAATCCAGACCTGCATCAGACTGGCAGGCACTGCGAGGTCAGCCAGCAGCCCACACGAGTTAGCAAAGTTCCCTTTTACAAGTGATATGACAGCCCAAGCTTGAGACTTCTGTGGATTTATCTTTGGTGAGCACACAGTGCAGTTCCGCCGTCCCTTCGAGGAAAGGCAGCTTGCCATCACCGACAGAGGACTGTGCAGCACGGTGATGGATGCCACAGCCTGGGGCACGAGCCAACAGGCAAGTGGAACCACAAGGAGCCAGGCCACAGAGTGAGAAGCAGGTGGTGAGGGTCCCCGTGTTGAGGGATGCGGATTATCACACCCTGTTCAGGGCTGCGGGGTTTTGTGAGGACACGTGCTGGAAGAGAGCATCATCAGAGGCTGAGGAAAGTGAAGAGGCATGGCTGAGCCCAGAGGAGATGGGGAGCAAGCAGGATGGCAAGGCAGGGGCAAGCTGTTTGGCAATAGCTTGTGATGGAGGTGGAGGTAGGAAGAAGCCACCCAGTAAAGACAGCCCCTAAGGAGGGATCTGTGTGCAGCACTCCTTCCACGGCATGCAATGAGGCTGCACTGAAGCGGGCATTAAAAGGTTAATTGTGTAACATGCAGCATTATGGGGGGCACAACCCCAATCTTTTTCTTGCTCACAGTTCAGTCAGTGGGAGTTTTGCCTCCTCCCTCTGCTTGGGATGAAGTTATGGCAACATTCTGTGATGTGAAGTTGACTTTGGTTGAATGAAAGAGCTCTTTGTGTTGGAGTAGAGGTTGAATACAGTTCCACACTCTTCTTCCCTTGTCACCCTGCTTTTGGTGCTTGTTGCATAACCGTGTGTGCTAGGAGATGATGCAACTCAATATTTTGTAAGGTTTATTTCTAGCAGCAAACTCATGTTGGGTGTGCTGCTTTTCCAGTCCTTAAAATACAGTCATTTTGGTGATGACATTTTTATCACACAGCCAGGACACATCCTATGTCTGAAGTAACAAACTATTATTTATTTTCATGAAGAATGATGATTT
Source organism: Promerops cafer (assembly GCA_013398275.1). Taxonomy (NCBI): domain Eukaryota; kingdom Metazoa; phylum Chordata; class Aves; order Passeriformes; family Nectariniidae; genus Promerops; species Promerops cafer. Next base: position 179,299 of record VZSE01008041.1, read on the forward strand.
CTGAAATTTACAGGTTTTGGTGCTTGTTCATGTGTTGGTGTTTTACAAGTTTAGAAGTACAGAAGTTTCTTGCCTTGGAGAATGAAGGCAATTATAATAATTTCTACTTAAGTTTAATATTTGTACCAGAAGATGTGGAAAGGAGAAAAAGTAAGTGGGGAAGTAACACAACTGGCTTAGACCAAAAATGCAGAAGGCAATTTAAAAGATTAATCTGAACCTTAAATATATTATACATCTCAGAACTGCAATGGACTCTTCATGTGTCCATTGCATCCAACAGCATTTTGAAATGTGACTTTCCTAGCATTCAGGTACTGTTTGATTAGTTTGCCACGACTTCAAGCTTTCTGCATGGGGGTGTAGTACTGCAGGTGTTGCTTCAAAGTTTAATACTAATTTACCACTGATATTCAACATTATGCTACTGCAAAAGTACTATTTCTTAGCTTTGCAATTCCCACTTCTTGTCTTAAGCCTTGTCAGTATATTCATAAACTGTCTGACTTCCTGCAATTCAGTAGGTGGAAGAAAAAAAAGAATCTTATAACGTGTAAATATCAATGAATGCAACATTTATCACACAGGAAGTTCTGACATTGTAAAGACAGCTCTGAGATTTTACTAACAGCTTTGCTAAAATTTCTAGGCTTTCTTTACTATGGTTATGGAGGTTCTGAATTTGGTTTTTTGTTGGCTTTTTTTTTGTGGTTGTTTGGTTTGGTTTTTTGGGGTTTTTTTCCTGTTTTTTTTTGTTTAGCCTGAAAGTGTTAACTGATGTATAAAATAGGTTTACGTTGTATTATTTATTTGGAAAATCTGCTACCAGTTTCCACAGCAGCTCAGAGATCTAAAAAGGTGAATGAACTTTAAATATTTAAAATCCAGTGCCACCAGAGATAGCATACCCTGGTAACTCCAAAGGTACTAAGGAGAATCACCTTGTGGAAATTAGTTAAGTCGAATGCTTAGAGGAAAGGAAGAGACACTATCTCTATCTGCACAGCAGAAGGGAATAATTTAGTTCCTCCACAGACGTTCAGATCAGCGCAGTGTTTATAGGCACAAAACAGCCAAGGGAGTATATCAGCTTAATGTGAACCCTGATACAATATACCTGCCTTTTCCCATATGAGAAAATAAATTTGCAGATGTAGCAAGTATTTCCTAAATGCCAAGCTTTTCTGGCTTGCAAATTGCAAGGTGTTTGTCATTTATCATACCTTTTAGACCATTCTTGTGGCCTGTCACTATAGCAACTCTATTGGCTTCTACTCAACACCTGGTCCTATCAGTAGCTTTTGCCCATCAAAGTTTCTTCATAAATAATCCATGTGAAAGTGAATGGAGCTGTCATGTTAATTTGTGGCTAACCTGGTACTGGCAAGTTTATAATTATATTTATGAAGCAAATAAAGCAGATTGTTTTCTTTTTCTTCAGCAATGACTTAACATAAGCTGATGGAAACAAATAAAAGAAGCTTTACTGATCACAGTAAAAGTAAAAATAGAATGTCATGAGGATTTTCTAGTTACCATCTCACAAATACAGTCCTAAATCTGTCTGTCTAACCTCTAGTTAACATTCATAGTGGTACTCTTCACAAAACATGCTTACTTTCCCAGTAAATACTACATGCAACATTTGATTTCTTAATTCCCTTCCTCCTCCACTTCCTGCTTCAACTCTTTTCTACTCTTGTCCCCACTGCAGTTTCATACCAATCCCTTAAAGTTAGGGATAGCACCCACAGATGACAAAATAACATATTTGTCTAAAAATATTACCTTATATCAAGAAGGACACAGTTGAGTTAAACTTCTGTTCACCACTCACATAAAATGTGGATAACAGCAGACCAAGGGTTTTCATCTGCCTTGACTTCCAGTGTCTCCTCTTCAAATCTGGTCCTGATTTTGTGGCACACCATAATACATAGGCCAAAGAACTGCTGGCTTTAGAAATCTAAAATTCTAAATTGTGTTAACGCTTTTCCATTGCTCTTGATACCTGAATATATGGGTGGGAGATAGCTGGAGCAATAGAAGTCTGCAATTCTTCCCTTCTGTTGCTTTCATAGACACATTGACTAGAAAATGCAATATTGCTGGTATAAAGTAGGAGCAAATAATCTTAGTCTGAAAATAAACTATTTGAGAGACTATAAGGGAAAAGTGTGCCCACAGGACAAAATATCCTCCAGAATTACTCCTTATACATCACTGTTCAAGTCTGATGAAAACTTTCTGATTGCTTTCAGAGGAAGAGATGGTTATCTCTTCAGTCAAGATAAACAGCTAGGTTCACAAAATGGCAATTGCCATCAGTGGGTACTGCAATCTGGTACTGAAAAAGATATGCACATGACATAATTACAGTTCCCATCTCTATACTTGTTTGACAATGACTATTTAAAGTATTAGTAAATTTTGTGGATTTTATTTCAGTTTATACAGATATTCTGAACTACGCAACTGAAATAAGATAATTTTATCTGTTAAAGGATTCCTAAGGCATATGTTTAATGTATTTGAGATTCTATTTTTACTTTTTCCTGTATTACAGGAGACTTTCATTAATTCAGAGCATTGTGACATTTTTTGTAGCTCACATAATAAAGAACAATTTCTCCATTCATAATTATACCTTCCTGCCAATTTTTCTTTCTTCCAGTCTCTGAAAAGAATCCTTTAAATACAGTATATATGACATGATTTAGAAACCAAAGTAACCACATCAACTGAAATCAAAGTAAGCCTTTCTTCAGGAGTTAAACGAAGTCAGTGTGTACTAGACCTATTTTCAGGACTTAAATGAAGTCAGTGTGTACAAGGCAGCTACAACTCACATTGTAGGATCACTGCCATAGAAAATTAGCTTCTTTAGTTTGCTGCCTTTTCTTTTACAAATGCCAGTTCAGTTAAGAAGTGTCTGTGTATATAATTCATAGAGGAATTACATCTGGAGATGCTGCCTACTGAAATAGCTGACCTGCTTTTATCCCCTGAATGATATTCGTTCAACACATCCCCTGAAATTTGCTTCCTCATCATAGTGTAACACTTACAACAACGAAACACATGCATAAAAATCTTGTTGTACTGAGCAAGGCCATTAATGCAAGAGCAGTGAGAGAATGTAATAAAAAAAAGAGACAGGGAACAGGACCTCCTTGTCAGCCTCCTCACCACGATGTGGCCACGAGTCAGAGAGGACAGTCTGCCTCTGCCATGAGATTGCAAAGTCCAGCTGGTGACTCTGACCTTACCCCTTCCAGTGTGTACAAAGAGAGGACACTCCCTATGAACTGTGTCTCTCGTTAGCATTTTGAAAGAATTCCATTCTGAAAGCTGGAAGGAGTTCAGAATATGGCTGACCAAGTAAAATTGTAGTTATTGATGCACAAGTACAGATTTGAGAATTTCTTGTCCAAGCAGCCTACTACGTAAAAATAAAGGAATTGGACCAGAGCATCCTTTGAAAGGTATATCAGATAAGATAATCTCACATGTATTTGATATCAGTTGAATAATTCACTGGTCAAAAATGTAATTACAACTGTGTATATATCAGATTATCATATGATCCTGAAACAGTGTTCCAAACAGAATCCTTAGGGTATGGCATGGAAAGGCACTGTGATCCACAGGGGAAATGGTCCTAGTAGAGAGAGTGCAAAGATTTGCTTTTGGCCGAGCCAGTAGCACAGATCTTTTTCATTTCAGAAAAGAAACATCGTGCAGTTCTCTGCTCTTCTGAGGCTCAGTACCTGGAGGGGAACCAGAAGCAACATGCCTGCTCTTTTGGCTGAGCACAGTTTCTGCTTGACATGTCTTGGGTTGTTCCTTCAGGAGACTGACTTGAGGAATGAGTCATGTGTGGAGGTGGTAGGAATTCAGAAATCATCTTCATAAGGAAGAAATGAGGTAATTATGCCTGCACTTTAGTCTTTACAGTATACTGTAAATCTGCAACATTTGGCAGTGAAAGGAACTAAGTGTATCACTAAAGTCTACCATAACCAGCTGAATTATTATTCATACCTGGAATGTTTTTCAGGGCAAAAGAAGGTCAAGAAATGGATGAGGCATGTGAGGGAATGATGCATCTCCACAGTCTTTATTAAGGACAATTAGATTCAGATTTTACATAACGTTCCTCACAAATGTGTCTGTGCAAAAAATGGTAACATTTCTCATCATTTTTAAGAAGACTGCAACTTCTTTAAATGTTACCTAAGTGTTCTGGTATGACTTTTCCCATTGTTTGTAGTAGGACTGCGCACGTGAAAACGTGAGTGAGATTACTTGGTTATCTTTGAATTCTTGCTTGGTTTCTGTAGTCTTGCTAGTTTGTTCTTTACTGCTGCTAGAAATTTTTAGATTCAAATTTGGAAAACATCGTATGCAGTCCTGCTCTTCCCTGTTTTCTTTTTCTTACACAGGTAGGAAAAGTGTAAAATGACAACCATTTTTATGAGAAAAAAGAGATGGTTTTGAAAAGTAACAAAGTAGTTGAGTAAACATCTTTTTTTGAGAAATTAACTTTATTTTGATGGTGAAATAAGCATCAAGAATGTCAAATAAATTCTCTATTACAATAGGGAGCATCTCCTCCTAGTTGTACATAACAGCATCATATGATTATTTTCCACTTCTTTACACACAACCATAGTTTAAGTAGCTTAAAGTAGCTTCTTTACACACAACCAGTTTAAGTAGCTTTCTAAACAAGACTTCTAAAAAGTAACTGCAGATAATAAGTGAGCCATGATAAATAAATCTTACTATCATTTTGTGGAGTTACTACAAATTACTTCATTTATAGCTACATAATTATGATGGAAAACTAAAATAAATATTTTCAAAATTTTAAAAATTTATGAACTTGATGTTCTTGGTGGTGCCAGTAGTAATTCTACACTTATGTAGAGCTGTGCTTATAATTTACTGGAATAGCAAAAATTTATCCTAATTGTTACCAGCTACTCCAACCTACAGCAGTTTCACAAATTTTTCTGACCTTGTAAAAAGATGAAGTTTCTATCTGCATCACTTTGAATTTGCAGTATAGATTGCACTTGTTTTTCATCAAATTATTGCTTCATTTAAAGTTACTGATTTAATGATTATTTATATTTTCTCCTTGCTTTAGTTCATAGCAAAATGTTGCACAGTGACCAAGTGGCCTCAAATTGCAAAGCTTTTCCCAACAATTGATTGGAACAGATCTTAGGTGGAGAAATATTTAAGGTTGTGTAGTTGAGAAACTGATTTTAAGTAGCTAATGCCGTTCATCATCGAAACAAGGAAGCCTGTGGGACTGTAGAACTGGCTGATTTAATTCTCAGTTTAAGTAGAAAGTTCAAGTGTACACCTGAAATAATAGAAAATGTTCTACCCTAGATATTCCTCAGCATAAAGCACAACATATTTTGATCAGAGAGTATCTAATGTTTGCAAACTTCATAAAATATACATATACTTTTCTGTCTGATCTTCAAACATTTAGGTTTTAAAGAAATTATTACAATCTATCTCATGTTTATGTGGTTTTGCTCTTTTTATTGCATTTTTAGGTTGAGAGGAAAGATAATAAAAAGGAACTTGTAAAGAGAGAAAGGAAATTCTTGTTTGTAATATGAAAATGAGCAATAGAAAAAATTATTGGGGACCCTTAAACGTTTCTATAGGAATGTTTCTATCTACAGCACACCTCAAACTAGGCATTTTAAAACTAGTTGTGAATAGGAATCTGATTCAGAAAGTATATTGAACAGATTGCAGTCTCCTTGTATACATGCCTGGGTTTTCTTCCCATGGAAATCGAGGAGTGTGAGGATGGTGCCTAGATGTGATGCTGTAGCTCACTATCAGTAGTTGCTGGGTCCTGGGATACCCCCTTGGAGCTCTGGCTATGGAATTAAGTCCCACTTTGACTGAGCCCACAGCCTCTGCATGGACTCTCCCTCGGTGCCCCAGCTCTACACCACCACACTGCAGCTGCTGTGGTGCTGAAATGTAACACAGAGCTCCCCCTGAAAATCCTGGGATATTCTGGAAGATGACTGAAAAAGAGCAATGGGATGAAACTAAATAACAAATTCAGGAACCATGGGAAAACAGTATACTGTTTGTTTAGGAAGGGCCTCCCTCTGTGCGTCAAAGTTATGGTAAAAATCTGATTTCTTGGGTTCCTAGTTTTATTTATATTTATTTTTTTGTGGTCATCAGGTTTTATTTGTTATGCAAACATTTATTATTCTCCCAAGTAATTTTTCAACCTATTAAGCAGTTTAATTTTGAGAGAAAAAAGGTTTTTCAAACCTCCCAGAGGTTTGAATTGCTTTCAGTTTTCAAGTTGTCCTGAGGGAAGACATTTTGCCAATAATGAGAATTCGGGAAAAAAATAAGGGGGGTTTGAGTAGATATGTTTGGTTGTGCTAGATGAGTTATTTAAAAAAAATTGTGCCTCACATTCATGGCTGTTTCTTCTTTCTTACTAGAAGGTTTTGGAGGAGATGGGGTGGGGATGGGAGAGCAGTATGAGGATTTCAGAAGATCTGGAGGAAGGTTTTAATATTGCAAAAGTGACAAAGATAGATACTGGAATGCATAGGAGAAAAGTAGAGTTACTGTAGAGAGGGACATGGGATAAAAGGATGTAAGTAATAAATCTATAGGAAGAAGTTTGTTAGCCATACCACTAGTGAAAGAAGCAATTTAAATGCAGACATTTTCTGGAGTTTCACATCTTTTCATTAGGTTATCACTTTAAAAGAGTTTTCTGTTAATTCAGCACTTGAAAGTTTTCTCCCACTGGAGAAAGGCTTCCCTGTATTAGATTTGACACCTTTGTTTTTATCCCTTTCAGAATTAGTACCAAGCAGCTCTATGCCACATGCACATTTCTCTATTACAGGCAAACCCCAGGAAGCTCATTAAGATTTCTTTATGGCTCCCATGCACTGCTGGAGCCATACCTAAGTGGAGTGTTTGACTGTCAGTGACTGGCTACCATGAAGGTACATATGCTTCAGAAAATACCATATCTGGCATGGAGAAATAGACAAGTACAACAGCACAGCAGAGGATGAGTTGTTCAGCAGGCATTTCAGTTGCATAAACTGTAACACGAGGCTCCTGACATTGGCTTCCACCTTTGATAGTAAAATTGTTTCTGAAAGAGCTTCTGTGGAACCACAGGATATTACAGAGATCCTAAATTCAAGAAAATTGTGGAGGTTGAAGATGAGTAGGTTACTACTAGTTAAAAATTTTGCTGTTCGTGACCCTCTTTTGAGTGCTTTGGTACAAAATACTTCTTCGAAGGAAAATGTCCTTGTGGGAAATGTGACATTGGTGGAATATTTGATGGGTTATTGGTTGAAATAATCCAATTGGGATTGGGAAATAATCTTTTTGCTCAAGTACTCAGGTTTAACATGATGTTTATCATAAAGAAGTAAAATGACAGACCAGGAGAGTACCAACAGATTGGCTACTCCTGTCAGCTCTGTAACTCTTATTGTGAGTTTATATCAGTTCTTGTGTTGGTGATCTTGAGATACTCATGCTCTTTTCAAGGTAATCTCGGATAGTAGTCCAGTAAAAGTACTACAAAGGAATAATCTTCTTCTTCCTTTATTACTTCCCCTTTTCCCAAAATTTCTGATTGTCTGTTAAAATTCTCAAACTGTTTCTTTCATAACCAGTCATCCTTTCTATTTTAGATCCTCCCACTGTTTTCTGTCGCCAAATTTCTGTAGTTCCATTATGCAGTTTTTGTTTTATTAGAGTGAGTGGGCTGATCTTTCATAATAAAAGTTATTTCCAACCCTTATAGGAAAACCATAATAAAATGACAGAGAAGATCATATGGCGATCAGGCCATGTGGTGCACACACACATGCACTTAAAAAAATGTTACCAGGCAGGGCCCACAAAGGTGTCTGTAGCACCTGTGTTTGAAATGTAAATACATTGCAGCTCTACTATTGAACAGTCTAGCACTGCCATTAGTCAGTGCATGCTGCCACCTGTATCAGTCTGACTCAGAAATGAAAATGTATTTGAAACATCCATTCTCTTCTTTAAATGGTTTAGTATGGTTGAAGTTGTGCTAAACAGATAAAATACAATAATATTCTGAAGTTTTGCCACCTTCATGATTTTGGTAGGGGCTAAACCTGCCCCTCACTGTGTTAGTGATGAGTGGGACCATCGGGATGCCCTCACAGTCCCAGGAGGACAGAGCAGGGAAGCTCTGCCACGGCGTCTCCACTCGGCCAGCGAGCAGCACGAGACCGCCAGGCGCGGTCAGCACCTTCATCACCCTCAGCCCAGAGCACCGCTTGGCTTCTCCTTTAAGTTAGAATAACCACGAGCTGCTCTAATTTCTCTTGGCAGGAAGAGCTCCCTGGAGGCATTCCTCTGTTTCTGAATACTTTGTGTTAGTCGGAGATGCAGCTTAAGATACTCTCTGTCTCCGTGTCAAGGACAGGGAGCCCGTTGCATGAAGCACTTTGCTCAGGGGCCTGTTAAAGGCACCTTTATGTCTCTAATGGACTAGAGCAGTGCATGAGGCATTAATCAGAGGACAGGAATGATCCCCCTCCTTCTTTCAAGAAATATTAGTATCTCACAGACCACAGTTTCATTTTCGTGCAGCACTTCACAAGCCAACTTCAGGACTTATTACTCAGGGAGAGTAAAGAATAAGAGCTTCAGTGAGGCAATATATTCACTCCTAGGAAGAGTATCTTCTGCCGGTTCTCATTTTCTCCTTTCTTTTGAGCTTGCCAAGGATCAATTCTGGTGAGATCTGAAGGGAATTGTCACGAGAGGTTACTGTGACAGGACTCCCTGAGAAGGTCCAGAGGGCCTCCAATAAGAGATAGGGGAACATTTTTTACTTTCTCTAACAGCTTCTACAAAACAACAAACTCTTCTTCACCAACCCCCAATAATAACCCACACACAAGATATAATTTTGCAAGGTGGTATAATTTTCTCCATGCCTGAAACAAAATTAGAGACAAAATAGTACTGGGTATATAGCATAGATTATCTCCATGGCAATATATCATAACCCTAGGAAACTACTTGGTCTAAAAGAAGTATGTTAACCCTTTGTTTATTTGTCTAACTAGATGCAAAAAAGACTCCAGAATTTCTCTAATCAGCTAATTTGGTAGTTACTTTTGTTTATTTGTTTGTTTTTTGTTTTCTGTTTTTCTTTTTTGAAAATAAAGTGGGTTTTTTTCTTTTTTTTTCTCCACCCTCTCTATATCTTTTCTACTCTGTTAAATTCTCATAATTTATTTTCATCCCAACATGTATTACTTTCTGGCTTTCAAATATAAGTGAAATTGCAGTTCTTAGCTTCTGTATGAGACAACTCTCCCGGCAGACACCAAATACCTTAGAGGTGTAGAAGGTGGGAGTGCTGAGCACATCTGCTTCCCCACAGGCCGTCTCTCAGTGACTCCTGTGCTGTTCTGGTTGTTCCTGGCCACGTAATACATGGTTAGAAACTGAGAGAATAAATGAAGTCGTGATGCATAGAAATTTACTGGTATTCTGGGTTTTTTATATTCTTTGTTTTGTAACACTGTTGGCAGTGTCGGTTTCCAAAAACATCCATAGCAAAATGTGTCACCTGTTACATTTCCACTTCAAGGAAAGGGTGGAGAGCACTTTCTTAAGACACGGGTTCATCATCAAAGTACCGCACAAAAAAATGAAAGAAAACTTGCAAGAGAATGGTAGAGATGTTGGTTGAAAAAGAGGTCACCCTGAGGAGCATTCCTCTCAAACCCCAGCTGTCACCAACCCTCGGTCAGGCCAGCCAGGGCCTTGTTTGCTGGAGTCTGGAGAACTTCCAAAGACGAGTTTGCACTGCCTCTCAGGATAACCCCTTCCAGCCCTGCTCTCCTATCACAACAACAATCTCTTTCCTCTACTATCCACACTGAGAAGAGCTGGGCTGCATTTTGTTTGTAGCTGTGTAGCTGCAGACTCTACAGCCACCTTACTCTCTGAGCCACACTCTGTGTCTCCTTGCAAGTCCTGTATTGTAAGGCTGCTACTCTCTTGTAGCCTTCTGCTGGGTTTTCTCAGAATTCTCAACATCTCTCTCAAGCTGGAGAGTTCAAAAAGTGGCGTTTCAGGTGAACCCCAACACGCACTGAGTTAAAGGGTATAATAAATGACCTGCTGGCTGCTCTCCTCCCCACATGTGTGTGTGGTTAGCCTTGTTGCTATGAGAGCACACTTTGTAGCTCTTTTCCAACTAGGTATCCACAGTGACTGCCCGAGTGTTTCCAGCGCAGCTCTTGCTCTGCAGGCTGGATTCCAGCCTGTACTGACACACAAGGTTATTCTGCCCTAGGTGCAGAGCTTCTTGCTTTTGTTTGTTGAACTTGAGTTGGCCTGATTCTGAAGCTTTTCAATGTCCTTCTGGACTGACTGGGTAAAACTGCCTCCTCAGATGTTGAGCCTCTGAAATGTGTTAAATTTCAGACTTAGCCAATTTGACCACTTTTAATTAAGTTTATCAGAAGAGTTCCTTCATTATTATTACAGACACAAAGAGCTGTTATTTTCTTTCCCCTTTCTAAAAAACAGTGTGAAGAAGAATATTTTGCTAAAATCTGTGCCTGCTCTTGACCCATGTGCTCTAACTTGCCTTAATATCTATTCTGTTTACTCCCAAAGGCCTGAGTTTTATCTTCCTTATTTGCTGTACTGAAGTTAATCCAGAACAGACTAATCCAAAAAAAAGTTTCAGCTAGTCCAGTTAAAAACAGGCATTCTGGATTCTGGCTGGCACATTCCAAGTGTTACTGGTTTTTTAGACATAGTTAACTCACAAATTTATTTCAAAATCATCTTAAGCATCAGCATTTTTTAAAGGACAGCATCAAATTCTGCTAGCAATTATTGCATTTTATTTCATTAATCAACACAAAGCTGTTCTTCAAATAAAAAAAAAAAATCAGCAGTAAGATCAGGGGTTTTTTTTATTATTTTTATTGACTTAAAAGGTCTATTTCTTGTTTTACTTCACCACTGAATCATTTCAAAATCACTGGAGGCAAAGGTGTTGCACTAGTATAAAATCAATAAGAAAAGAGTTAAAAGGCCATACTTTCCACATGCAGTGAATGAGAAATGAAAGAGAGGTTTATAATATCATAAACCTTGGAACTGTGTCTGGTAATTATCCATGCTATGGCCTGCCAGGGAAATGACCACCATCTGTTGCTGCCCACCAGTGCCCTGAAAATACAATCAGGCTGTGAGCATTCGCTGGAACTAGCAGCAACCTAATCCTCTCCACTTCAGCTCTTCAAATTACATGTAATTACGTGTAAGATACAGGCTCAGTCCACACTGATTTTTTCAGACTTTGGAGTTGTGAAGATTGAAGCAAATGACATTTCCTACACTCGCTGTTCAGCTTTCCCCTCTGTATCTGTATTTCATAGCTTTTGTTTTTAAATTGCTGGCAAAAAAAATAGCTACCTGCTGAGGTTTGGGTGTGTTCTCTCTGGTTTGTACATTTAGAAATAGGACTTTTCTTCACAGAGCAGTTTTGAGCTAAAGTTAATCTTTTTCTATATGAAACGCAGATAAAACTGCTTTTAAAATAAAGAAAATATTTCAAGCTTCTGAGGGAGTTTCCATAATATACACACATCTCTGTAAAGAATACACAGGAACTAGACCATGGTAAGACAAAGTGTGATAAAGAAATCTGCTGAAATGAAAGAATTGAAAGTAGGAAGAAATAGCATGGAAAAGTTAGATTAGAAGAAGGAGGAGGTGAAATAGAAAGGAAGAGAATCTATAAAGAATACAGGGCAACCTTAATTCTAGTTTGGCTGTTTCTACTTGCTTCTAACCTTCCATGCAATATAAAGGGGTGTCTTCACAGAAGATTTTTTTTTTAGTAAAAAACGAAGGAGAGTAAAAAAAAAATTCTAGCTCCTAGCAAGCTCCTATTTAGTGCTTCACAGTACATAAAAGAAATACCAATGTGTTCAATCAACAGCTTCAAAAACCAGAGGAATATGGAATTAAAAAAATAAAAAATGGGAAAATAAATATGACAGAAAGGAAGGAAGGAAGGAAGCAGCAGAGAAATTCTGCTTTATTTGCTCTCCCCCATTTTAGATGGATTAAAGAATTATTAAAAATTAAAATGCAAAATCACTCTCAGACAAACCAAGTGAGAATGGCTTCAGCTGAACTGGATAATATCTAGGTCCCAGAGGACCTAATTCTTCTTCATCTGTTTTTGGCTATGATATAAAGGGTCTCTGCATCATTTGGAGTGGTCTGCAGCAGTAATAATGTATTCCTTAGAGCTATGCCACTCACAGACAGAATGCAGGACGAGAGGCAAAGCCACTGGAGAGGCTTTTTTTCTTGTGTTAGATTAAGCACTTTGGCTTCTCTGAATGAAAACAAGACTATGGCGGTATTAGATTCCAATTAATGGTGAAAATAGGCTCTATCATAAGAGGCATTTCCCCAGAGATAGCCATTACAATTTTTGGTCAGTGTTTGGAGGCAAAAGGGATGCAGGGCTCAAGCTGAACTCGACTAAATTGTGGAATGTGTTTGTAAAATCAGGGTTGTGAATATTTTAGAAGAATGCTGTAAAGTTTTTCTTCATTTAATTGTGAAAGTACCATTAGGGATTCAGGTGGAAAATGTTACATTAATATACAGTGGTGCTACAAGGAAAAAAAACAATCCACAGGCCTTTCAGGCAATAATAGGTACTGAACACATAACTTCCAGTCCATGACACAGGAACCCCTGGTCCACATGTAAATAGGGTGGAAAATTAAGGTTTATCTATCACACAAATCCAACACAGTAGCCTGTATTAGGGACTCCCATGTGTAAGCCTGGAAAAGTGGAAACTTCCCTAACTCCATTGCCTGCCTCCCTGGGTGGGTGGGTGTTAGTAAAACCTCCCCGTGCCTGCTGTGGAAAATACAGCTGGTCCTATGGAAGGAAAGAAGGCAAGAGGGCACCGTGGCTGCTTCCAGCAGTGGGAAGCACAGGGCACAGTACAAGGTTCTCTCAATGGTATTGGTCTTCTGAGACAGCTGTTATGACTAAGAGCTCTTTTTTCACCTTCTGAGTCTTAATTGTCAAGTCCCTGTTTCCCTCGTAATTATAAAATAATAAAGGAACCTCACAGTCGTTCTGTGCGGTCATTGTGAGGTTTTAGTCCCAACTCTCACCTTACAATATTTTTATTTCAGCTTAATTTCCTTCTCTCCAGTGATATTGCTCCCCATTTACATTGAAATAGGACTTTCTGAACTATCTGTATGGATAATGCATAGATGCAAATTTGGCTAAATGTATATTAAGCAATTTACTGGAAGTGCTGCATTACATACAAGGATGAAGATGGAACCTATCATGGATAAAAGACAGGTCACTGAAACATACTTTTGTTTCTGTCTTTGCCCATAGTGAGTGAAGAATGGAGCTATCCATAATGTGAAGACAAAGGTACATTATAGCCCATTTATCTTTATCCCACTCCAGTAAAAAAACTGTGAGAAAGATAAAGGTCCTAACCTCACAAGGTATTTAAACAATAAATGTGCTATAATATTTCCCTTCTCTGTGTATTTTTCTCCTTTGATAATGGTGTTAGCTCCAGATCTCTGCCGCAATATTATCTAATATATTTTATTGGAATGTAAGTTGGTGTGCTACCTTTATAAATAAATACATTCAGCTTATCAATGTTAAATGAAACTGTTGTCATTCTCTTAGTGTGCCTACCAAATTAATAGCATCTTGACAATGCTATTTGATATGCTGGAGCCTAATGATATTTCTTGTTCAGAGTCTTAGCCATTCAGCTTGAAAACAAATAATTAAAATAAATTATACCCTTTGTGTCTGCAAACTAAGGAGAAGAACAAAAATAGCAGCACAGGAGAGAGGTTAACACATGGATATCTCTTGACAGTATTATGAAGACCTCAAAGGGATTCCTACATTTGCCTGACTGCAGTGATTTATGTGAGGAATCCCATGTCAGACTGTTAAGTTTAGCAAACAGGATTTCCAGTAATAGATTTTCAGAAAAATCTGGTTCCCCACGGGTATTGTGTTCTTCCCAGTTATTCAAACATTCAGAGAGAATTGGCTTTTTTTCTTCTCTAGTCATGTATGTATGGGTGTCTATGCATATAACTCTTGGGTTTGCTCGTTTCCACTGTTTTTCTGCTTACAGGGGGTTGTGCTTGATGTCATGAGAGAGATTTTGTGACTTTTACCACAGCTGCCAGCCGCTTTCTATAGGTGCCTTTGTGGAAGCGTGCCTGTTTTTCTGATGGTGACAAGTGCCTCTCAGCTGTTGTTGTTTCATCCTCAAAGCTCCTTCTAGTTTTCTTCCTGTGTTATCTTTTATCAGCGCTCAGTGGAAGCTTCCCAGGGTCTCAAAACTTTAGGTCCCAAATATTATTAATGCTGAAGGCTCTGGTATTTAGGTCCCTCTGCTGTGCTGAATAGATAATGACAATGAAGTTTCTACTGCAGGGAAATCAGCATTAAAACCCCAAAACTCTCAGCTTGTGGCAAGGCATCCTCTTTAGTCTTTTCCTTGTGTTCCAATATCTGTCTGTTGGTGCTCTTCACTTCAGAGGAAGGATGCAACTGATGAGATGCATGAGTTGGAATAGAGAGAGGATTTTAACAAGGAAAGCAGCATGGGCCAAGTGGCCTGCTCTCTACTTTAATATGCCTTGTGGCCTTGTTGTCTCCAGACAGAGCATAAATGTCATTGTTTTCACCAATCTGCTGCTCTTGCAGAAGAGGAGAGAGGTGTTAGGCTGAGCTGAGCTGCCTTGCTGGCACACCCCCACCAGCCCCCTTGACACGTGAGCAGGTATATAGGGCACACCCAGATCTCAGCAGTGCTGCCCACTGAGTGCCTCACTGGGGTGTTTGTAGGCATGACATGCACCCCAAAAGGCTTATATCACCCTCCTATAGGCTTGACTGGTTTGCAGCTCTGTGTATACCATAAAAATCAGTCTTTGACAGCTGATATATAAGTGGACTTAAATGACTAATCACCACCTGAAGAGGAGACACCTGGAGGACCCAGGTCAAGAGGATTTGCAGGGGAGGTCCTGTTTGCACACTTGCCTCCCTGTTCCCCAAAAGATATCAGTGGCTCTGCTAGTGCCAACAGCCAAGCCTGTCCCTCCTGTCACTACCTGAATGCCTGAACAGAAGATTATGTCCTCTAGAATGCCTGGAACCCAGCCTAATTCAAGATCAAAAGTTAATTTGCTGTTGGCCTGAATTCTTTAGGTGATCTATGTTTCTCTGAATAAGTCTGGTAAGAAGAAGTCTCTTTTTCTACCCTGTCCCTCCTTCTGTCCCAGATGCTTTCTCAAGACATCCTAGTCCATACACAAGAAGTAGAATAATAAAAAGCCAGGGAACTCAAGGAAAGTTTTCACAGGGGAAAAAAAAGTTAATTCAGGTTCAAAATATGAGAGATGCTTTGGCTGAGTCTTTATTCTTTTAAAAACCACTTATTTTCGCTAAACTAATGGCTGAAAATGAGTTTGGTTTTTCTTTTTTCATTAAAAAGGGAGATAGCATTTTAGATTTAGTTCTCCATAGGGAGAACCATTGTTAGATTGAACTTGTATCAAACTTTTTTTTTTTTTAATACAAGTTTCATAGCTTTGAGCACATCAATGAAGACTATCACACTCAGCAGATGTATCTATCTGCCTCCTAGGACTCTAAATAGACCAAGAATACTTCAGTGGTTCAGTTACAAGACTAGAAGTCAGAAGATTTGGGGACAGATTCAAGACTTGTCTGAATTAATCTTAGCTATTTATGGCTTCAGAATAAGTAACCCAATTTACATCAGCTCAAGACCTTGTGCTTTACAATTTCTTCTCATCTATTTCTAACTCAAAGAGAAAAAAAATCATGTAAGAAATCCAGCAAATGACTTAACTTCTCCACCCCAATTTTCTATTTCATAAAATAAGATGATGATGATAATGATAATTACAAATGTTCTTTGAATAGTGGCACCAACAATGGAATTAGAGATTTTCAGAATGTGGGAATATTTCTGTGAAAATAGGAAGCTGTATGCAAATGATGTCTAGAAATACCTGATGAGGAAATGGCATAGAGTAGCAGTTTAATTTTAGAATCCAAGCCTGCTTTGTCCATGTTTTCAACCAATCTAGATCACAGCTCTTTGAGGATGGGCACCTTTGCTGCCTTGGTCTGGTTTCTGTACAGCTCCAGACACAGTGATAATGGATTTAAATAAAAATGCTGAGCTTCTGATGTCACTAGAATGTGTTTAAAGCACAGTTCACTGCCTTTGGTGTTTCTTGGTATCTATGTACCTTTGTAGAAATCAAAGGTTATTTCAGTCCTGAATATGATGTTTCTGTTGTTTCACTGTGTTGAGCTTTTTACGGAGTACAGTAGCTAAAAGAGGTGAGAGAGATGTCCATTTTGGAAAGAAAAAGCTGAGACCATCCATTTAGTGTCACTTAGGACCTATTACAGAAGAATAATTTGGTCATTTAGAATTTTAGATCAAAGTATAAATAGTCTAAAGCTACACTGCATCCCAGAGGTGAGGAGATGGAGGCTATTTGTAGTCATAAGACCAGATGTTTAGTCATTGCCATAAGCTCAACAACAAAAACTGAAAACAAAAAAGAGAGCTGCTAATTGGGGGTATTTGGAGTCATGTTGCAGGTGAAAGATGATCTAAAATGCTGCTTCATAGCACAGTGCAATAGTGAAATTAGCACATGTCTATTATCACTGCTTGCAACTCTGCAGGAAACTAATGGAAATAGCTTAATCTTTTCAAGCTCTGCTGAAAGGAGAAATGTAGGATTTAACCTGTGTTCCTGAGTTTTCCCTCCTCTCTTATTCCTTGCCAAATTCTTGCTGCACAGCATATTTTTATTATTTAGTAATAATAAATTGCCTGGACTGTAAATTTAATAAATAACTGTAGAGACTAGGAACCTGATCATTCATTTCTAGAGGCAGTGGTAGGGATCCATTGTGTTAATGGTTAGAAAGAGAAAAGGGTGCAGTCCTAAAATCCCCTCTCTTGAACCAGATTCAGGGAGCTGTCTTTCCAAAGCAGTAAAAGCAAAGGCATTAATTATACATTTCCATTATGACAGAGCCAACATCAGCAGTGACTAAAACCTAATTTGTTTAGGTGACAGTGCAGGCTGTTCTCTGATCAAGTTTTGTTTCCCAGAGGGAGGCATCAGTCTTAAATTACACAGCAAGCAGGCAAGAGAAAGGAAGCAAACAATAAAACACTTCCCAGAGGAAGAAAAGACAAAAAATTGTCTCTCAATGTCTTATTAAATAAATAAACCTAGATTTTTGTCAATTAAAAAAAATCAGCAATGGGGTACAGTTTTAATTAAAGGAAGTGTTTTTTTTCTGTGGGACTTCATGAGATTGCATTTTAGATTTCCAGTGATGAATTGCTTTTAATGCAAAAAGGACTTTCTCACTGTACAGAAGGAAAAGATGACAGAAAAAAAAACCCTTGGAAAGTACTGACAAGAGGGAAACATGGGATATTTTACTTGTCTTAATGTAATGCTTATGATAGAGTGATTTGGATTTCTTTAGTAAGGTATGGAGAAAACCAGAACTGTTGTCTATCAATATATTTAATTTTACGGAAACAGTGATATATATATATATATNATTAAAGCTGGACATGGATCTTTTTGGGGAAATATATTTTTATGTTTTGATCTATAACTCAGTTTAAAGCTATCAAGCACAGCCCTAATTTTACTTTATCTTCAGTTTCAGTGGATTTATTATTTTTTCTAAATCTATGTACATATTTTAGGATATTACCAAATCAAAGACTCCAAAGGGTGTTTTTTGTTATTTGCTATTAATTTTTTGTTGCTATAAAGAATCATTGGTTGTAGGTTTTTTATTGTAATTTGACTTTTAATATCATATCCCCTGACTGCTTCAGCCTTTTTGCATTTGGCATGAGCAAAGCAAAAAGTAAATATAAGCCTTATTTCTTATTATCTCCAGCCCTTTCAGGAGAGACTACAGAAACTAGGAGTATGTTCATGTTAAACATACAATTCCCCCTCCTGTGGTATTTTCTGCCAGCATCAGATGAACGAACAAAACAAAAAGTGCAAGTCATTTACCCCATGTGCAGCAAATAGTCCTTTGAAACACTTACTGTGCAAAATTAAATTCTCTCTAATACAAGTAAAAAATCTACATGTCATGAAAATGATTACAGAGAATTTTGTGCGAGCTTAGAAGTTTTGATTTAATTGAAGTAGTTAATATTTCCTGTCTTTAAAGAAAAGATGCTTCTGACCACTTGAACTTTCCAAGCAATTATTAGATCCTAAAGAAAACCACTGCCCAATATTACTCTGAAAGGGAATGAAAGCAGCATTGTCTCCTTATTGCAGGCTTAAACTAGTGTAGTTTGGTTTATAATTTAAACATTTAGGCATGCTTCAATTATAAAATTAACTTTACTGTACTAGTTATTTGGAACCTTAAAATACAGTGATCTAAGAGCATGTATCTCTATAGATCTGTCATTCCTAAAAGGCTGAGTTGCCATCATCCCCAAAAGGAGTGATGGAAACCCAGATAAAATGCTGTAGAAAGACATTAAAAATGTTAAGAAAGTGGTCTGGGAACAAATTATCTCAATCTTTCACATGTGTTCTCAGTTTCATTGCTCTTAGCTGAAATAAGGAGCAAAGGATTAATATGAAGACTGCTGACCTGATGTCCCACAATTACATCACCTCCAGTCAGAATTTTGTGCTCATTACTGAAGTGGCAAAGGCTGCAAAACTCACTGATCTATTATTGGAGTAGGTAATGCTGGGGGAGGGTGTCCAGGTTATGCTATACATGGACACCCTCTTCTGGATATTCAAGAGGTAAGAACTCAAAACTAGGTCAATTGCTTAGAAAATAATCTGCATCCCGTCTACTGCACACATACCTCTGAAGCATTCATTTAAATAATAACTGGATTTGCCTATCTGTATGGAAATTGGTTTCTGATGGCACATCTACAGCTCCTGGAGCTGGTGACCTTCGTGCCTGCCTGCAACTTGTAATTTTCACCTGAAACGGACAGCTAAGAAAAAGCTTTTTATTCATGCCTGACCCATCCAAACCATCCGTGAAAGCCTTTTGCAAAGGCAGAAAACCATAGAGTCACAGAGTGGTTTGGGTTGGAAGGGACCTTAAAGCGTCCCTGGGCATGCCATGGGCAGGGATACCTTCCACTAGATCAGGTTTCTCAGGGCTCCATCCAACCTGGCCTTGAACACTTCCAGGGATGGGGCATCCACAGCTGCTTGGGCAACCTATGCCAGTGTCTCACCACCCTCACAGGGAAGAATTTTTTCCTAATAGCTACTCTAAACCTGTCCTCTTTCTCAGTTATGCATTCTTACCTAAACGTACTGTGAAGAATATTCCAAAATGAAAGGCCTGGATGGAATTATCGCCAAACAAGATGAAAATTCAGATCAGAAATGAAATGTAGTAATTCAAGACCAACCTTAAATGTTTCTAATTAGGCACCGTTATTGTGTCCCTTATGAAATTTTCAAGTTATTAAAAATCCTGTTAAGAAATCACTCCAAAGTGCATGAGAATTAAACATGATGACTGAATGGTCTCAGTCTGATTGTCTCTTAATTTGATTGGGCTAGAAGATTCAGCATTTTTGGAGGCAAGAAACTGTTCAAAACAGGAAGGCAGGTAGGATCATGAGTGCAAAATCACAACTTCAGAGATAGAGGCCAGCCTGCTGGAGCAGCTACAGAGGAAGTTCCTGTGTCATTTAGACCATTTTTGCTTAGTTTATTAAAAAACCTAAACAAACAAAAAACAAACCTTCTTATCTCACTTTTCTGTATGCATAATTCTTCATAGGACCTGTTATGATGTGGTAGTTTTGAGTTAAACCAAAAAGAATCAGGCAACTTGAAGAAGTATGTTTGGTGGTTTTTTTTGATACTGGAAGCTGTGAAATTAATTGGGTTTTGAAATATTTTCTGTATTCTCAGATTTTGTTTGTGAGAAGTGAGTATTCCTAAAGAGACTTTTGCATCTTTGGCTTTGCTTCCCTTCAAAAACCAGTTATTTAATGATAATATTTTATGTGACATTTTACATTCTGTTTGAAAAAACATCTTTTATTTAACAGTGTTCTGGCAATATTTTTAAGATAATGTACCTAAAGTCTTTGTCACTTATTCACTTTTTTAAAATATCATGCAGGCTTTGTGAACAGGGACACCAAGAAGATCTTTGAAAGTTCAAAAATGCATTTTCTGCAATAGCATCTGTAATAGAGCTGCACTTGGGGAACATTTTTTCTCCAATGCCTTGTGTTTGTGCAGCTTTTATGACCTTAAGAAAATATCCCAAGCTAATCCACAGAGGTAAGATTATTTTCCTTCTCATAAGAATGGTACATAAGACCAACTATTCTGATTTACTGAAATTACGGAAAATGTTTTCAGTTTCTTCCTGTTGCAGATGAAAGCTGGGCAGCAGGAAAAGCCTTCCTCCTGTTTTCATCATGTAGACATCAGGGCTTCCTGGAAGATGCCAGACTGAAATGGTTTGGATGTGATAAGAGATATTTGGTTATTATCCAGATGTAGCCAGACATTATATAAATTGTTGGTTTTTGGGGGTAGAATGAAGGCTGGAATCAGTAATTTCCTCTCCAAGCCCACTGAAGTGGACTAAGTTTTGGCCTAAACACTGTTGGGAGCAGATTGGAGACCCAGATAAAAGGAATTAAGAAGAGAGGTTGTTTTGGCTGTTCATCTCTGCAATGAGCGTATTCGAAATTTGGAAGTCTGCTGCTCCAGATTGTCTGCTTGTTTCCCAGGCACGGTCATTTTCAAATCCCCTTTTAACTTGCTCTCCTCAGCAGGATTTCTTCTGGTTGCTAATTGCCAGCAGTGAATAATCTACAGAGGTAAATAGATGAGGAAGAAAAGGTTCCAAACTGAAGTAGCTAAAAGAATTCCAGACACTGGGGGTGGCTGAAAAGAAAGGCAAAAAAAAAAAAAAAAAAAAAGCTTTTGCAATTTTATTTCTTTATCCTTTTTGTTACAATAATGAAAAGATCTTTTTCTGCTAATTCTGTTGACAGTGATCTGGCACCTTGAGAAATATTCCTGCAGTCTCATAGTTCCCGCTCCATAAATAGGCAAGAGATCAATAGTTGAATAATAGCTGAAAACAATTGTTTGAAATAGTTGAAAATAAACATAGCAACTACAGCTTCTAGGTTCATGTTAAAGACTATGTATTAGCATTTTTTTCCCAGCTCTGATTCACAGTCTAACTCGAGTAGAATGGCACACAGTCCCAATTGTTGTGGACCAGCAAGGACATATGTTTTACAGCTTCATTTCATTTTCCATTCTGACTGTGCTGAATAACAGATATCTTTAATATAGATTGATAGACCTTAAAAATTAATTGTAAATAGGAAATCATCTGCTGAGAGAATTTCTAACAGTTACTGCAGTTATCTGTTTTTGGCCCAGTCCTAGGCAATACCAATATATCTATTAACTGAAGTCACAGGCCAAATTGCTACTGTTCTAAATGAAAACAGTATTTGGCTGTGCTGGCCTGGCAGGTGTGCCCTGGACCACAGCATTAAAAAAAAATATATACTAAATTTTACAGAGTTTCATGGAGGTAAACTGATGATACAGGCAGCTTTTAGAGAATTGTCTAGGTCATCACATTTTCTGTATTTCCAATGTGTTGTTACACCTATATGGATCAATATTTGTCTTGAAACAAGAATATAAGCTGCACTTGCTGAGCAGACTTGGAGCAACATTGGTTTAAACCAGGCTTCTTGTTTAAAATTGTAAGACAGGAGTCCTGGATGAACCCTCAGAAGAATATGGAATAAAGGAAATATGTACTATTCTACTGTATGCAATACTCATGAAAGTATTACCAATTGTTGAGTCTGGTTTCATTGTATTTTTAAAATGAATTCAAAAAGGAACTGCAGGAATTACTTGAAGTTCAAAATATCTGCTTTTCAGCAGGAAAGTAAAGAAATATGGAGAAGAACACTCTTCTAGTACTTAATAAAGTTTTTTGCTAATTTTTCAATTCACAAGCAATTCTAGGCACAGAAAGTTGAATCCGTTTTCAGATGAAATATAGGATATGTTTATTGATTACTGAAACAACTGTTGGGGATATTTCAGTTGAGGTCTTCAAATGAGCTCTTAGAGGCCTTAGCTAAACCAGATATGGTAGGCTGTTTACAAGGTTCACAGGAAGCCAGTTTCTGACATTCAGAACTTTCTGTGCATTTCTCAGCAAAGTTGTGAAGGTTTTCCCATACATTGTCCCTGTCCCAGTCTTCAGAGTTTTTCCATTATTTTTTAACACAGGACTTTCAGTTCCTTTTCTGAAAGTTTGTATATTCAAAGACTTTATCAGACCTCTAGCAATGCCAAGCTTATGTAGTGATGTGCTTATGGCTCATGACCCTTAAATCCTGAGGAAACACAGACTGTTTCAAATAAGAAGAGTAATGCTGGTAATTTCTCCAAGATTTTGGTATAAAAATGCCAAATTTAATGAAAATGCAGTATGTGTTCCATAATCCAAATGTCCTAGAGCGTTTCAATGCAAAATAAGTTTTAATTGTTTCTTATATAAGTTGCCAAAGTAAAGACAAATAATAAACAAGTAAGAGGTGAGATCCATTCCTATATGCTCAAAAGTGAACCAGAAAGAACACCTAAGTAAAGGAATTATTTATAGAAAGCAGAATTTGAAGAGAAATGTCAAGAGATGTCAAAACTGATTGAAACATGCAGTCTTGATAGTCCTGAAATTCATAGTCTGACTGCCTGCGTGCCTGACATAATTTGTGCACGATGCTTTATTTTCTTCACCTGCTACCTTTGGCTATCAGAGAAGGCAGATGAGAATTTAGGAACCATTTGTTACCCCTGCTTCTCTCCCCTCGTCTTGCACAATGTGTACTATTAACCAGTCTGATGCAATTGAAATGATAGAACTAATGCAGCTCATGGAAATGCCATTCTCTTCATTTAGGGAAAAATGGCAGTTCAAAATGGATTTCAAAAAGATTAAATTAGACAAGTGTCCTATGCAAAGATGGCTTTTAATTATGATGCTGAATAATGATTACTTTCTCATCAATTTAACACTTCTACCAACAAACAGAATCAGTCAGAGAAGAAGCACTGGGTGGGAATGATATACAACAAACTCTATCCTCCTGTCAGGCTATGTGAATACAATGTCTTTGCACTGAAAGCTTTGAAGTTACACTATTATAAAAATGTGTAATAAAAAGAGAATGAGATCCAGCTAGTCTTTTCATTATAGCCATAGATTAATCACAGTCCTGTGACAGTGGCCACACAACTTCAGTGTAACTGAGGCATATTATATAAGAAGGCTTGCAAATAAAAAACTGCTGATAATATAAATATTATTTTAATGTATTATTAGGTTTTTATGTCTTGTATTATTCTGATTTTACAAAAAGGCAAACTGATCTGTACAACAGTTAACTGACCTATTTAAAGTATCTTCAGACATACATCTGAAACCAGATCTCTGATCATCTTACCCTGATGTCTGCATAAAGACCAATAAAATTACTTTCTTTTCTACAAAAAGAAAAATAAATAGGCTTTGCACAATGACATCTTACATAGCTCCATGTAAAGGCTTTGTCAGATGTAACACTGTAGGGATTCTCGCTTATTCAGGACCCATTAAAATCCAAATCACCCCAGAGATTTACATGAAAGTGAGATACACGCCTTGTTCTTGTTGTCCTGAAAACTTCAGAGTAAACTTATGTTAAATAAGTTTAGAAATTACTCATATACTACAGTTTTAATTTACACGTAGTGCTCTTAGAGCAATACAGAAATTTAAGCAGAGAATATATTAGGAAGTATTCATCTGAATTTCATTACCATACATTTCAAACTGGTATTTTCAAAGAATATCAGTTATCTATTCATAACCACTTGTTAGGGTGCAAAAGTACATTCTTATTATAAAAGCAAATTTAGGAGTTATATGTTAAAATTGCAAAAGAGATTTTTCTACTGATTTGGTGAAAACGGAAGAGAAACACTTCAATAATTGAAAAAATAATCAGAAATCCTTTCCAGTTTCAAAACTGAGATATGTAATCAATTTTATGTTTCTTTAATTATGTTTCATAGCATAACCTTCTGCTGACAGACTACTCAAGGCTTATGTCAATCAGAATAATAACTCCCACATGTTATTGATTTAACTATCACTTTGAGGAACTGATCTTATGGTTTTATTAGACTTTTTAACTGTTCCTTTTTGGACAAGCTAATTCTACAGGTCTAAACAAATATAGATCATGTTCTCTTGAGATGTGCAATCGTTTTACCTTCCTTTTAGCCATCAATGATAATCAATTAAAATAATGGACTATTCAAGGAGACATTCAGACACATTGTGTTGGGCACATGAAAGATAGAAAGGTGTGAATTAAGAAAGATCATGTATATGAGGCAGTTTTACAGAGCCATTTTATCTAACAAGCGATCCCTTAAAGCTTTTTTGTAGAATTTTTGAATACAAATCATTCAGATTTTGTTTCCTCAATTCAGTTTCAATACACGCCCAGGATTTAAGGAATTCAACCAAGATCTTTATGGAAAAAACTTCATCAGATCTCCCATAAAATAACCTTTTAAATTTGGTGTAAACTGTCTTAGTTAATGTTTAAAGGTCCTTTCTTTTATGTTCAAATAATGATTCAGTGCTCAATAAATTAGAAATAGTAAGACTTTGCTTTCAGTGCATTTTCTCTGTCCCCTCTGCTTTTAACCTTTTCCAGCTGTGGGCTCCTAAATGGCATTTCAATTTCTGCATTATGGACTTGTGATCCTTACCTCTGGGTTGACGTGCACACATTTGCATCCTACAGCTTCTGCTACATGCCCACAGCATCTCTCTGCCATGCTGAGATGTCCAGTAATATCCAAGGGTTAGTGAGTAAATTTTGCTGCACCGGGCTGGACAGAGGGCTGCTGGGTTAAGGGAGCTGAAGCTGTCGCTCATGCTGAAAGCAAATACTGCATTCCTGGGCTGCTCAGAGCACTGAACCCCAGGAAAGTACCCATAGTCCTGCCAGCCCAGCTGTGCAAATGGTCAGACTCATAGCTGTACTAGCATGCTAAAAGATGCACACCTGTGGCTGGCTCTGTTGGGAACCAAAGGGACCAGGAATCGAGAGGAATGACGTCATGCTTTTAAAAACTCTGCTTCTGTGAATTTAGCAGTGCTTCTTCCAGAAGGCACAGCTTACCTGTCTTTTCTTCCTCATTTGAAACTCTTGGGGGGTTTTGATAGGTGAGGTAAAGGTGAATGTTTTTCATTTCATCTCCATGTTTCTGATGATTAATTTTCTTCATGGTCTTTTTTTTCTTCTTCTTCTTAATAGAGTGGAATAATAATGGAGTTTCTGCCTCCTAACTTTGTAGTACAAATCGGTGAATAATCAGAGATTTTTCAATGTTACCTTTAGAGAACCAAGGAGCTACCTTCAAAAATCTCTCACTATAGGTAAGCAATTTGATTTGTCTTCCCCATAAATCATTCTTTTTTAGAATATAAAATTAAAGACTTTTCTTGACATTTATCTACTTTTACCTAGGGAAAAAAAAACAAAACTGAAAGGCACTTCTTTTATGTTTGCTGTACTAAAACTTCACATGTCTAAGTTAGATGCATACAAGCTTTACCTTAGTTTAAAATAAAAATAATAAAAATAAGATTAAGAAAATACAAAGCTTTCCTGGGAGGTGCTCTGGAACTGAATTTCTTTCTTTGCACCTAGGCTAAGAAGCTGATGAAATATCAAGTAGATGATATCTGCCTCATCTATTGAATATAAAGCTCTTGGCAATCAGAATTATCTCATGTGATCGTCTGTAGGCTTGGTTTGAACCATGCTTTCCATTAAATTCACAAAGACCTGAACCCATTTTACTTCTGGAACTCAACAAGAATCATATGGAAATGTTTGAATTACCTTCCAACTTGATCTTAAAAAAGCGTTTTGGTGAAGTCAGTCACACTAAAATTATTGAAAAAACTATTTATGTAAAAAACCCTCTAAACTTTACCTTGCACTATTTTTCCTTTATACCTATTGGTGCTTCAGTTTCACAGCAGTAGTGGTACTACAGGAAAGAGGTTGGCAAAAGTCACAGGATCAGAATTTTCCTTGCTTTTCTACCTTGCTGGCTTCAGCAGAATAACCTCAAATGCGTTGGGAATAGATGCATATTGCTCTCAGATTTGCTTACTGTGCTTCCATCTTGTAACTCGTTCTGTTGTATTTCTGCATAACATTATTCACGTGCACCAGGATTATTCCACAGGTACAGGCTGCATTCAACCCTCTGCAGTATGTCCTGTCCCTTATAAACACCTTATAGTTCAAGAGATTATCCTGTGGTTTGATCCTTGTAACAGCCTTTGTTTGAGGGATACTGATTGCCGCAGAAGAATGAAATTTTTCTCTGGATATCAGAACTACTGTGATCTATTATACGATGATATATTTATATGAATTTGTTCCATCTCACTAGCTTTATCAAAATTCATTTGCTTTTCCTTATAATCATATACAGGCAGACTTTCTGATGTTTTGGCTCCCCTATTTAAAAAAGTACGTTTTATAAAAATGCCTTTCCATATGGTATTGCAAGCTTTTTAAACAGATCTGTTTTCACAGCGATTTTGTTGAAAAGAAATTAAAACAAATACTGAACGCAGAGCACCAAAATAGGTCCATGTACTTCACAACTGAGAAGATAGCAAAGATCTGTGAAATGCATCAGGGTTGTAATCGCTATTTAAATTATTTTGCTTCTTTCTAGTTGTCTCCTACAACTGTAAAAATATTATGATAACCAGGCAAGGTAAAAGTTGGGCTAAGAATGTGCTCTTTTCATTTTCTTTACTCATTTCATAGGTGTAATACATTCTAAAGAACAGGCAGAACATTTTGTTTATACAATTATACTTATTTTAATAACTTGTTCTGCTATTTTAGACCTGTTCAGTACAAAATCAGCCTTGTAAAATACAGATTTTTTTTTTTTTTTTTTTTTT